>OX424575.1:83740490-84215490 GCA_949152435.1 Gastracanthus pulcherrimus
TAACGTTCGTACTCAAGATGCAATTAACATCTATTTGGCTTTTGACGGCTGCTTTGACTACGCTTTGCACGTCTGCTGGGATCGGATTCACAAAGTTGTCGGAAATTATTTTGGACGTAATTTGTCCGTTTCCTAACCATTGTTCCGATTTGGTTGCTTTCTGAACCAACCCATGATAATACATTGCGGTTCTTGATGATCCCTCGACCGCCACCTCCCGTGGTAGCTAACTTGCGTGTCATTGCTTCTGGTTTGGGTGTATATACGGGCGAGAGTCCTTATACGGCTGAGACCTTCCGAACTGGGTAAGCTCCCTGTTTTTAAAATTAGAACTCAAGGCCTTGCAGCTAGACGTCGACCTATCGAATGTCCTATAATGCTGCAGACATTTGGGACAATTCGTCCGCTTGTAACCCTCAAACTACATGTGTAGCATTTGAGGGTACGCGGCTCCGAACAAACACTAAAGCGGTATCCGGTGACGTCACAGTTCCAGCATCTGCCGCAGAAACTAACAGTGCTTTTGCCCTGCTCTCGCGTCCGCAAATTGAATTGGCTGGCCGCAAGAACATTTTTGCTCTTGATGTACGGAAGCTTACAGTTGAGGTTCTTATGCTCCACGCAATTATTTGAGACGCGGTTAGTTTGACTTGACCTCAAATTGCTATTTTGCCTTACCTGGGGCGATATATTTGAGGCTACGCGCCTTATGTGGTAACGGCGAACTCCTGGGGGGTCAGTATTACCCCCGCCGTCTGATCTAAGGACGGCTACATCGCTTTTCCAGCGATTTCAGTTCTTATTACGCCGCTTTTTACTGCCACGCCGCACGTTATCACTGCCAGCCTCTGGGCTGCTTGCACTGTAATCCCATGCGCAGTTATTCACACTACTCTGGGGTGCGTTGGGACTTCCCACACCGTGCATTATACTCACACGATAAAAATTTGGATGACTATTTACGGCCCACTTGCCCTTCGTGTTATCAGCGAAGTCATCCCGGAACTTACATCTCAATGGTGTTTTATCATTTCTCGATTGAATTAAAGACTCGACTGCTCTTTCGAGTGCCTCAATTTTCTCAAGCAGAGTTCTCGTATCAGCTTGGTGCTCGCAAATTCGTTTATTACACGAGGTGACCTCTGCCGAATGACACTGGGACTTACATTCTGCAAGCTGGGAGTGGCGTCGCTGTAGAGTTTGCTCCACTTCCTCAGCGCATCGAATGAATTCATCGACATTATGTATGTCTTGTCGACGCACAAACGAGTGCCAATCATGCCTAAAATTTTTATAAAGCAGATCGATTTGATGCTCGGTGCTTAATATTTGGCTGCTTGCGCTGAGCGCTGACAAAAATTCGGAGGTATATTCGCGCACTCGCTGATCATCGCGCTGTGTGCGAATTTCGACATGCACCTCCATCAGGTCGTCCGATTGTGTACGAGTTTGCTCTCGACTGACGCGATCTGACTTGGGAGAATCTATTATATCATCCGATCAACAATAACTCGATGGATGTCGATCATTCACAAAACTTTCCGCTCGACTCTCTTTAATTACGTAGCCCTACGAAGTAGCTACTAAACGAATTCTTGAGCGGCTGTTGTGCGATTTTGAAATATTCGCACTACTATTCTGCTCAATTTGTTGTCCCATGTTCAAGTTATGGGCTGCATCCGTAGGCTTATCGGCCATATTAATCGGCTCTGTCGAGTCATCAGGGTTTCCTGTCATCCAGCTTGCTATAGTTGTCCAACTGTCCGATTCGAGCGAAAATTCGAACGGGCGTCTTGATTCGAAACGTGAGAATCTGACGTCCCTTCGGATTGTAAACAGTCATGCATATTTTCGACTGATAAAGTTACTGGACAACTTACGGACCATTTCAAATTATTGATTGCAATCTCTATATTATATCTCTATATTATATTATATATTATAGAATAACTATACTCGAAGAGAAAACAAACAAACAAGCCAAAAATACGAATGAGCCGTTACGCATATAACAGAACGGCGCAGTACTTAAATAACGCGCTGTTTCCCTACATGTACGTCAATATAGGAAGGCAATATTATATAGTGTGTGTGTAGTTTCTACTAACAATTATGCATAAAAAAATAATTTTAAAAATCCCGAGTACGTTATATAAAAAAAACGAATTTATCGGGTGAATAAATCATTAGATAATTTCCGACCGATATACAAAGATTTGAACGAGTAATAAAAAAAAGATGTACCCACTAAGCACTGTAATTGCGTGTTGTGCGCGCCCGAGATATTAAAAAAAACTCGGCCGTGTAAAACCGCTCAGCCGACAATAATCAGTCGCGCTGTCTCTCCCAAATTGTCAGCAGCAGCAGTTCCGCTCCGCGCAGCTGGGTGACTTTGCTATAAGTACTCAGCTTCCTTGCGCGAGTCGCAGTTGACCGCTCTACAATCGGCTGCTTTGCCTGCACGCCGCGCGATGTAATATATGCTATAGTATTATTCACTGCTACTACTTACTATAGTCGACTACGGGTGTATGCGAGCGCTTCTCCGGGCGATTTAGTATATTCCTAAGCCCGTCGAAAATAATAGTTCAAGCTGTAGCTTCCTCGCGTATGGTCCGCAGAATTGTGCGTATAGGCAGGCGATACTCGCGTTATTTACGTTCTCGCGGGCTCGGGACTATTAACACCGCACGCTGGAGTCGGCCGATGCCGCTGTGTATTTGCTTCGCTTGTTTACAGATCCGTTTTTCGACTGGCGAGAAGACGTTCTTGAGTTCACTTCGCTTCTACTGTACCGAACGCATAGATGTTCTACTTGCACTCTTTCCTCGGTGTTATACGCATTCGCATTTAGTCGTTGTTGAGAAAAAAAATCGGACCGGGGTGCGAGTGCGTTTAACAAATAAAAATATATGTCCTCAAAACGTTAGGACGCCATGTGATAGCTTTTAGTTATGAATTTCCGTGGCCGCGCGGACCGTCTACAGCGCAACGCTGTACGTAGAATCGGTCCACAAGTACAAGGCCCAAACGCCACTCGCGTTTGCTAATCAGCTCGCACGGCATCGGCCGTGCTTTTATTTGAGATATGAGGACTCAGGTAGCTGCAGCATGCGCACCGAAAGTGAGACGCGGAGACGGCGGCAGCCCAAAGGAGAGGAGAGTTTTAAGTAAAGACGCATCGGAAGCTTCAAAGAAGCCGAGATACGGTTAGGTCCTGAAGCGTCGGCCGATTTCAAGGCCATATTCCAATATGTGAGTGGTTAAGGGCCGACGGAGGGGGGAGGGGCGGAGCTCAAAAATTCGAAGTCGTCCAAACTGTCTCAAAACTATTTTTAGTGGGCGATTTAACGTGCTGTATCGTTAGAAATTGGTTTGCACGAGAAATTCCGCCTTGGAACCTAACTTCTGTTCTAAGCTTTCTATCCTTATTTTTTCACTAGCAATCGAACGGACGGGAAAAATTACCCCTACTTTAATTTTTTCAACTTTTAAAAATATGGAAAATTATGATGCACAGGGTCAAAACTGCTTTTTTTGCACAAATCGTCTATTCCGTTCATTTTATTAAATTTATCATATTCTACCAGTGACCATTGAAAAGATGAGATAAAAATATATCGAATATTGCTGGCCAAATTACTTCGAAAACATTCTTAGGTGGATCAAACTCGTCTCGAACGTAAAAAGGATTTATTATCGATACATAATGCTAATTGGTGTCTCTCCTTTTAAATTGGCGGTTTCGGCTCCAATAGTATCAAAATGTACGCATGCCCATATATCACCCAATCTTTATCTAATATTGCCACAACGTTGTGTTAAAAGATTCGTCAGATTTGCGAATATTGCATATAGCTTATCTAACCTTGATGCAACTTGTAGACACTATTGCCACACACCACATTTCCGCTTTTACATTGCTTTTTCATTGCATAATTTTTCATAGTCCATTTGTACAATATGCATAAAATATTGTTGCAATATTGAGACCAAGTTTTGAAATCTTTCACCAATGTTCAAGGAAAGCAAACAAAATATTTTTTATTTATAAAGTTTAGTGAATTATGTTTTTACATTGCAGAAATATTGCAAGAACGTTGCATTTCCTGTTTGCAATATTTATCTATTATTTCCCAAAGAATCTATTGGTAGGGTACATCCGTGCATCTCGTGCGCGAGGGCAACGCTAGAGCTCCCCGAGAATCCCCGAGAACACTCGCATTGCGCTCGCGCGCTAGGGAACTCAAGTGCTTTCCTCGCGCGCTAGTGATACGCTCGCACCCTAGAAAAATTCTAGCGTTTCCCTCGCTCGCAAGTGAAACGCTTGCACCCTATAAAAACCTTAGCGTTTGCCTCTCGCGATTGTGATACGCATGCGAAGTGGAGAAACGCTTGTGAGCTGGGGAAATGCTTGCGAGCTGGGAAAATGCTTGTGCTGGAGAAGCGCTTGCATACTATAAAAACTTGTTTGCTCTCGGGGGAGATGAGACGTAGGTTCGCACAAGAAAACATATTACGAATTTTAATTTGTTTATTTAAAATGATAAAAAACATGATAATAATAAGTATATGTTTTAATAAAGAATCGTTCTGAATAATAAAAATGTCTTTTTAATTCTTTTTTTGAAATAAATGTTGCAAATCTGGTTTGCTATTCATTTACCTATCATTTGCATAAGCTTAATTAAAAAGAAATGAATGTTAACTATTTTTAAAAATGAATATTTCATGCCCTTCTTACCCTCATTTTAAATTACTTTTTATGATAAAACCTTGGCATATTTTGTTCTTGGGTTAACAATTAGCTACCAACACCACGCGTTTTTATTTTTTGAATAATTAAGTAAATATTTTGAATTTTAAATCCAAACATCCATGCAGTTATAAAAAGATATAACGATTATTTGGTGTAAATTCAATTTTACATCGGTATTGGACCATCTCGCGGGTTATAAAAATGTTTAATATTGACGTTAACAACGTAAAACCTTGTCAAATCTATTAGATTAAACCTTTAATATAACGAATAAAGTTTGTAATAAATATTTTTTAACATAAAACATGTACATTTTAAATCAAACTAACATAATTCATTACCTAACCTACAATTTTTTTCGGTGTTTTCTCTTCACAAAATAATTTTTAATATTAGTTTTTAATTATTATGTGGAGCACTAAGTGCGCAAAACAGTTCAAAGTGACTGTATCTTGTAACATACATTTTATTTTATGGTAAAATAAGCAATCTCATATTTAAAATTGAAAAATAGTTTAGTGAAGAATTGATAACGTAAAATGGCCATTCCTGGGACACTTACGACAACCTAACTCGCATTAACATGATTTAAAAATAGTAAACTGTTATGTTTTGCAACATAAAAAGTATAACAGATTGCTAATACATTGCTTAATTGATTTCAAAAATAAAGTTGCATACTAACATCTAATACAATTCAAAAAAATATATTTTCGTAGAAAGTCAGTTTGCCTTTTAGTTGGACAAGATTTTTCGGGTTTAATCTTAAAGTGGAAGAAACGAAGCCAATACTGGGACAATGGAAATCTTATACGTCCGACCTCAAGCGATAGAATCTGGAATTTTAGGTTATATTCGAGGTTATATTGCTCAGTATGAAATACATGATTTTACTAAGTTTTCTACGTACTACAATTACTTGGATACGAGTATAAAGTCAACAAATAATGTTTTTAATACTATATTGAATATACTACGACATTTATACCAAAATCATTATAAAAACCAGCTGGAAATATCTGTCGTGGTATAGGCAACTACATAAACCAATTTTCAAACAGCGGGATACTTAATTTTTAAATACATATTTAATAAAATCGATAAAACAAGTATTCAATTTGTTTATAAACATACTGAAAATGAACCGAAATATTTTTTGTCTGTTAATATGCATAATTTACTTAATTCATGACTATAAAGGTTACGCAAAAATATTTTAAACACAAGCAAAATGACTTGTTCAAACGTGCTTTATCCTCAGCTTTTAAGGAGTACTTTTGTATTACTTTTATGAAATGCATACTGTTTTAGAATAAAAATAAATAGTACGACTAAATAAATAAGAAATTCAAAAATATTAAATAATTTTTACTTTTATGATTATGTTAAGATCAACATTATTTGTTGCTATCCCAGTATAGGACACGCTTTTTACATTATCCCAGTAATGGCTATTTTATCTTAAATATATTATTATTAAAACAATACATCGGGTTGAGAAATAATATATGCCGGCCCATTTTCCCATAAAGTCTTCGAACCTATTCAGACTCCAAAATATGTGTAAAAAAAGGCGTCTGCTCTCCAGTTAGTCCCGCAACTCTATCGTGTGGTATCAGCTCGGAGAGTGAGGAAGGAACAAAATTGTGCAAATGTTGCAGCCACTGAGAAGTTTAGTTTGATTCATAGCTCCTGTTGGAGAGAGAGAGGTAAGATTGTTATAGTTAGATAAATATTAAATATAGTGTGACACACAGTATGGTGCTGTGGACAATACATATAGTCTATGATAAAATTGTGATCAGCTGTTGTTGAGATCAGCTATCAGTATAAGCAGTACGCGGCGTGGTTGCAACCAACAAGCTGCGAGATTTTGTTTCGTGGAATTTTAAAGGGCAGTTGGTCAACTTGTCAACTTCAGTCAAAATGGAGGCCAACATAGTTCTACAACCGGACTGTAAGTCCGCTAGTGGCGAGGAGCTTTTGCCTGCAAGTTGTCCGAGGTCAACCAGCTGTCCTTGCTCACCGAGAAGGCCGTGTCATCGTGATCGTCATTAGAGCAGAGAGTACTTGCGCACAGCTACCACTGCACCTACTTCTACCTTATATTTTAAGGATTTTTATTTCCTCTCCAGGAAGTGCTGTCCGTGTGCTTTTCAACCTGTGTCGCAGCTTTATGCTCTCACCGGAGACTCTGCTCAGCGATCACTTGCAGCAGGATGTACTTACCAGAATCTTCGATTGGCGCAAGCAGAATGTCTACTCGTTCCTCATGCACCATGCCATCACATTCAACTTTCTTAAGGCACTCCTGAGAGTCTCGCCTGCAATCCAGGATGTCTTCTGAGCCCCGTGCAACCTTCTGCATTCCCTGCGGCCTTCAGTGCCAGCTAGTCCTTGTCACTTCCACCGGTGCCCTGGAATTGGCTGTACATCTTGACCGCAATTGAATCTCCACCTACCAGTTCACATCTGCCTGCGCTTCGCTCATAGACTAGGACCTTGCAGATCTCAGAGAAACAAACAATCTGGACAGCCATTCGCTCAAGTTCACACAAGTTTAAAATTTCTTATAAGGAAAATTGATCAAGTGACCAGTGATAATGTAACTTTTGATTTCAGCATGAAAGACAACGTTGAATTATAATTAAATAAGGAATTGCTTGCACAAAACAGCAGAATTAATACTCTGCTTTGGGTACATTTGAGCGATGAGAACTATATTCTTATCGTTGGATATTTTAATGGCTAGTTTGCTCTTGTCAAACTTCAGAAATTTGAAGGAGGTTGACTATTATTGAATCTTTACGAAAGAAAAATATTTTTGAATAAAGCTTAAATCAACCTGAAGAAATAGAACTCCCAAACCATACATATTTTTGCATTCTGCATACGAGTCTTTTAAGGAATCATTTCGATATATGGTTAGTAGGAGAAGATGAAGAAGAAAAAGAAGAAGTGGAAACTCCTGTATCAGAAAATATCACGCAAGTTTTAGAAGCTACAAGTAAATTAAATTTGACGAAAAAAGAAAAGTGTAACTTTTGTGGTATCAACATTACGGAATCGTGGCCTATGTCTTGTTCCTTTGGCCATAAATTGTCAAGATATGCTTGAGCATGTTTGCAGGCGACTTGTATAAAATATCGAGCATGTATAGTTTGTCAAGAGATTTTTCATCCATGCTTAAATGCTGAATTTAACAAAATCATATGTTCATGAATTACCAGTTTTGTACAGAGACCAATTGACAGACTCTTGGATGCAATAATCGAAAAAAAATTTGTCGAGTAAACATGCAAAGCTGTAAATAGCAAATATCCAAAGAAAGATGAAATGCGATTTTAGATAATTAATAAATATTGTTCTAAAAAAGTATTGTGTGGTGAAAATTAATTTTATAAAAATATGTAATTATTTAAAATGTGTGAAAAAGTGTTAAAAAGTAGTGAAAGGTGTAATAAATGTAGAAAAGTGTAAAAAGAGTTTAGACCATTATTACATGACTTTACTATGTATGTATTGTCCAGTTTACTCAGCAAATTCCTTCAGAAATGCAAACAAGAATTTTTGAACCGAGAAGCTTGATAAATTATGGTATTTATTATGTAGTTGATCGAGGGTTTGTCAATCAAAAAGTTTATAATTCTAAGAATGGTATGATTAGTCTTATTGTTACATCTAGCAGCCCAACAGCTGCCAAATAAAAAGTGCTGGTAGAGCTGAACGGGACCTGGCAAGTGCTACGGGTTAAACACTGAAAGAGTATACAAAAATAAAATGTTACCACTACACCAGTACGAAGAATTCAACGTGCCAATTTAGCAACAACTGTTCTTCAACTAATAACAATGGTCATTAATAATTTGTTGAACTTTGACTTCATAAATGCTCCATCTGTTGAGTCTCTCATTACTGCTTTAGAGTTTCTTCAACCTTTTAGTGCTCTTGACGATGAAGGTCCTCTGTCTCGCCTCGGTAGAAGAATGGCAGAGTTTCCCTTAGAGCCAAACTTATACAAAACTTTAATCATAAGCGTTCACTTACGGTACTCAGATCAGATATTGGCAATAGTTAGTATGCTGTTCAGAATGTTTTTTATACACCAAAGGATAATCAAGCCTTGTCAGATCAAAAGAAAGCTTAATTTAACCAAACATAAGGTGATCATCTGATGATGTTAGCTGTTTACAACTCTTAGTAATGCTTGATGCTAGGAAAATTTTTTACAAATTCGAACACTCAAAGGAGCTCAAGATATTCGTAAACAGTAACTTGGTATTATGGACAGACACAAACTTGATGTGGCATCTGCAGGGAAAAAAACATTAATCTAATTCAAAAAGCTGTTTATTCTGGTTTCTTTAGAAAAGCTGTAAAAAATGATTCACAAGAAGGTTATCGCACACTTGTTGATAGGCAAATAGTATACATTCATCCAAGTAGTATATTTTTTAACGGACAGCCTGAATGGGTCATTTATTTATGAAAAAAATTGCAACAATTCATCCAAAGTTGCTCGTTGAAATTGCACCGGCACTCTTCAAATTCAGTGAAAAGCATCTGTTAAGAAACGTATTGTTTCTTAACGGATTAATTTTATTTAAGCCGGGGGGGGGGGGTAGAGAGAAAAGTCTGATCCAGTCGTCCTGTACAGGCCCGGGCCTTCGCGCACGTGGGGCGATTAAACCTTTTGTTTTACTCCTTACTATTGTTATTGAATAAATTCTTCGGGTGATTAAATCAAAAAAAGAATGTTTATTACCTTACTTGTTTTCTCGTTTTTCTAAATATATTTTATTAATATTCTTATTAAACTTGGTTGCTCTTTGCGTTACAAAAATCTGTATTGATGAGGCGCGTGGCTACTCTAACTTGGCTCAATCACGACTAACTGTAAAACGTGGCTTAGCTGCAGCGTCCACCCCCGCTCAAGTCCTCTTCTCTCCTCCGTGATGTCACGACGATTGTTGCCTCGTGTCGCTCCTACAGTTTCTTATAGCTTAGTAACTGCAGTAGATCTAAGGGGCAGCACATGCGTGCCGATAGCGCGTTAATGGAAGGTAGAGCTTGAAATGCTGAGTCGGGTGACGCAAGATATTATTGCGACCTCGACTCATACATGGAAATTAAGTGCCGAACTCAATTAGTTAATTTAATTAATTAAACAGAACATATTCGTCACTTAACATCCCCTCCTACTTAAAAATGTTCGTAGTCCTCGATGAATTTCGCGTATCACTCTAGAGTAACATATCAATGTCTGCCAGTGGGCGCGGGTCCATGGTCCGGGTTTTTCTTTATTGTATCGTAAGTGTATGTCAGCAAATTTTATGTCATTATATGTTTAATTTGATTTGACTTGGCTTCGGCATAGAAAAGAAAAGAACTTTTTGCGTATGTTGGTTTTTGGTGGATGTTTGGTCAGGAATTCTTGAGGTATCGAACAACTACTACAATTAAAAAAAAAATTATTGAACATGGGTTCGCCCTTCAAGTTAGGTTCATTTTTTCATCATTTTTTTTTATTGTGTCGCATATTTTGCCGCGGAGTGTTGGTTATCTTTGTCCATGTCTTCTTCGGAAGTTGTATGTCCTATTTTGGGTCTCTTGGTGCCTTCATCTAATGGTTCTTTTAGGTCTGGGTCTGTTTTCCTTCCTTTTTGATCACGTTGTGTTATTTTGGTGTCCTCTGTTATTTTTCTCGTGTTATGGTCCCATGCGACTTGCTTTTTGCAAGTTTGCTCATGTAGGTGATAAAGCTCTATTGGTACTATTTCCTCGCAGAATTCATGGAATTTGGTAATCGTTCCCTGTATGTTATATTTGGAACTTTTCCTTGGTTCTGCAGCAGGCTGCCTTGCAGTCCGGGTTGCATCCATGAATTGCTTTTTCCGCGTCTTGGATATCGAAATATTACACATATCCAAAAGACAATCTCTGATTTTTGTCCCTTACAGTCTCATAATACATCATTGGTCCGAATTCTGCGAAGTGCCTAAAAAAAGTTTCATCCTTTTCTCTGTCAGTGCCGGTCCATGGTAGAGTACAGAATAACAGTGTTTAGTTATTCCTTAAATTGTCTGACTTGTTCAAATAAACTTGTGATCTTATAGTTCCGTTATGGTGTCGTGGGTTCATAGTTATTAGGTTATTGTGATTTTGGGTCCTCGGGTACTCTAAAGTTCTTTGGTTAATTTTGAGTCGTTACACTCTTTTTGTTATTGATGTCGTAGGTAAACCATTGAGTTTGGTTGCTTTTCTGGCCTCTTCTTTAGTTTTGAACCTGATTGTTATTTTATTGGTGGTCGGGTCCATGCAAATTTGCTTGACTTCCACCGATGTTGGCGTTCCTACTTTTTCAAAGGTAGCAATGATGTCCGATAGTAGGATGCTTTTGTCAAAAAACACGGTGACAGCAATGGGTCTTGAGTTCATGATTTTGTTTTGGTCCGTCCTAAAAATGATTTTGATGTGTTGATTGTTACGTATTGTAGTATTTTGGTTAAATGTGTTGTTTCTATGTACATAGTGTATAGTCAGTTAATACGGTGAAAGGGGATTTGAAACCGTGTATTATAGTTCCAATTCTTGTTCATCTGATTTCGTCCTTCTAGATGCTAGGAATGATATTGTTCGTTTTGGTGCTTTGGATTTGGTGGGTGCGTTATTGATTACATTACTTGCGTTAGGTTCTATTATTATGGCTCCGGGTGTGGTTGAGGTTGTATGGTAGTGTGAATGGGTAATCAGTATTCGTGCTGCCTCTTTTTGATACATAAGACCCCCGTGTTATTTTTTATGCATATGATAATTGTTGTTATTATGAGGATAAAAACGACTTGAAGTGTTAGTCCCCCGTACATGAGGGTGCTAGTACGATTAGTCTCTCTTTTGTGTTCTGCTATTTTGTCCTTTTGGTTCATTATTTGGTGTAATGATTGCCCTTTGTCTTTCCAGAATGTTACTTCTTCTGATTTGGTGTTTATTGAGAAATTCAAAATTCCTTCTGTTTCTTTTAGTTTTGGGTAGATTTGATTTATTTCTGATTTTATTTCAGGTTTGAAATGTACTGTTGCTTCATTCTCTTGTTTTCCTCATTGATTAATGCTACTTCTTTGGTACTTCCTATACAGCCTGTAGCAAGTCTTACAATTCCCACGCCGTTTATTTTTACTGTATGGTCCGCTTCGCCTGAACATGTTATTCTTAGAAGTTCTTCTTTTACCGTCGAGTATAGCCATGATCCGTCTACACTTAAATAGTTACATTGGGCTGCAGAGTCGTATTTGTACCATACATCACATATTTTCAGTCCTTCACTGTTTGGGTTTAACAGCATGGTGACTTCATAATCTTCTGGCGTTGACACTTCTCTGAGAGGTCCTCCTGATGGACATATATATGCGTAGTGGGTCGCATATATATATTCGTGTACCAAAAGGACCTAATTTTCTTTTCTACTTTCTACTAAAGGTAGATGTAATATCGCAATGGTCCTTCCATCATGGTGTAATGCGTCAACTTTTGAAATTTTGACAATTACTTCAGCTCGTATGTGCTCTGAGGGAATTGGGAAGTGTAGGTCCGCTGTGATTCTTCTTATATGCGAGGTTATTTGATAGATGCTATCCGTTTTCAGTAATTCTAGGTATACCTTGCCTTCTTTTAACAATCTTAGAATAGCCAAAAGCTTTTCGTTGCTGCTGATCACGTGGTTTAGATTCGATTCTACGCTCCTGAGGTAGCTAGCTAGTTCTAAAATATATCTTAATTCTTCACCTTCTTTTAATAGAGTAGTCATTTTCTCTGTAAATACTTTTCTTGTCCATTAATTGAATCATTTTGTTCTGGTCCTGGTAGAGGTTATCTATGTTGTGATTGATGTTGTTTACGTCATCTTGTGTTACAAGTCCAAATAGGCTTTTGCTAATGCTGCCAATTGCTCCTAGGGGTGTCACTCTTTTGGTCCTGATGCTACGCGGAATTCTTGTTCCTGCATATTCACTGTGTCCGAGATTTTGTATGGTATCATTTATTTGTGTCTGTAAGTGGGTCAGTGTTTGGTGTTTCAGTTCAATGAAATCCGTCCCCAATGCATGTTTGCACTTGTGTTCAGACAACTTTATAATGCATTTGAAGTACGCTTGGTTGAATAATTGAAGGGGTCCATGGGCTTGTAGAAATTCATTAACATTTATGTAAATGGAAATTTGCCGATCAGCCCTTTTTATTCTAATTGTTTGCATTCGCTCATAGTAGATGCCAGGGTTTGACTCTACTTTTTCTAAATCATAGTTACTGCGGTAAGATTCTACAGTGGCAAGGGTTAAGATCATGAATCTTAAGTCTATTGTGATGATACCTGTAATTTAAATAAAGTTGTAAATCTGTCAAGTTATTTATTTTCATCCGGAGGTACTGCTTCTTTTAGTTTGTTTATATGTTTTCTTATTCGCTTGCCATTAGGCAATTCTAGAATTACATTGTTCCTGCCTAGAATTTCTAATATTTTTAAAGGTTTGTTCTAAAAGCTATCTCCCTTTGAGGTCATGATTTCTTTTAAAATTTGCGGATAGCCTCCCACCCTTGCCTCGAAGCTCCTGATTTTTTTATCATATTGTTGTTTGGATTTCTGTTTGGTCTTTATCTGATTTTAACCAGTCATGATTTTCATTTCATTTAAACGGAGGATTAGGTCGCGTAAGTAAATGTTGTAGGTTCTTAAACTTTCGTCGGAGGGTATGCGTATTGTAAACCATGCGACTATGCTTCCCTACACTAATTCAAACGGGGTAAAATTGGTCGAGTTGTGTACACTTGTGTTCTATGAAAATGTGGCAAAAGGGGCCAAGTTAACCCAATCATCAAATTTTTCTGAGTAGGTTCTGATGAAATCTTTCAAGGGTGCATGACTCCGCTTAAGGGAGCCATTGGTTTGGGGCCTGTATCCTGAAGTTGTTAGACGATCTTTTTGAAATAGCCTTAGCATGGTTTCTACGATTTCTGACAAGAAACTAGTTCCTCGGTCTGAAGGTATTACTCTCAGTGCACCAAATTTGCAGATTAGGTGTTTCGCTAGTGCATCCGCTATTGTGGTGGCTTTGAGGTTTTTAATTGGTATTGCGATTAGATATTTGGTCAGGTTACATTGTATGGTGAGTGGATGACAATTTCCACTTGGTGTCATTCTTAGTTTTCCTACTGTATCTATTGATACCTTGTCAAAGGCTTCTATAGGCGTATCTGTTATGACCATTGGCTCTCGAGTCTTGAAACGGTCTATCTGTCTTTCTTGACAGCTGGGACATCTCCGTATGTAGTCCAGTACATCGTTTTTCATCTTTGGCCAGTAGTATCTCTCTCTAATCTTTTGATAAGTTTGATTCACTCCTTTATGCCCGCCTGTCAGACTATCATGCAGTGCCGCGATGATGGCTGTGCGGTCCTTTTTGTCTGGTAATTGCACTTTTCCGTAGCAGATTGTTATTTTTATTCGAGTGTTTTCAAAATACTTTGTGACTAATTCTGTTAACAATCCTGGCTCAAATTGGTCTGTCATTTATCCTCTTCGAGATATTCTGAAACTGGTTATGTTTTGTTTTAAGAGACTTTCTTTCAGGTTTGATAATGCAATGTTTAGGTTGCCTATATTTGTGGGTTCAAAGTATCTGTCCTTCATTACTACAGAAAAAATACTATGACTTTTGTACGGGGTCATTAGGATTTGTCCCACTTTTGGTTATTTGTTTTTCATATTTTGTAGGTTGATGGCTCCTATTTCCACTAAAAGTCTTGTTATTGAGCTAGTGTTATCACAGTCTTTGGATATGAAATGCACCAAATTATCTCTTTTGTATGTGGTTTTGGATAATCGATAACTATTGGCATGTTTTCTTCCTGCTCTATTTTCCTTAACTTTGGTATTCTGATTTCTTCTCTGCTTTCTCTGTTCATTCCTGGCGTGCTTCTGCCAATCTTCAGGTTTCATACGAATTTGTTGGAAACCATTTGCTAGATCAAGGACTGAGAAATACATTGCTCCGCCAGCTGATCCATGATATCGGCTATGTTCGGTAACGGATAAGCATCTCCTATGGTTTTCTAGTTTAAATCTCTGAAATCTATCACCATGCGCCATCTTGGATTTCCTTTGCTATCGGATTTCTTTGGGTCTATCCATATTGGCGAATTGTACTGTGAGTTCGATGGTTGTATTATTTTGTCCTTTAACTTTTTCCCAACGCTTTCCTTCACTACTTCCATGTGTGCGGGTGGAATTCTGTATTGCTTCGCATTGATGGGTAAGTCATTTTCCATAGGTATTGAATGCCGTACCTTGTCAGTGCAAGGTAGCTTGTCTCCTTGTAATAAGAATCTACATAGTACTCTCCAACTATCTTACCCAGTATGTCCGATTCTTCTTGATTCATGTGTCCCCTTTTTATTAGGCTCTTCACTTTTTCTAGCCTTTTCGTTTTATCGACAATAGTTTCACCATCAAATTCACTTTCCGTGTCCGTTAGAAATGCAGGATTGGCTTCAAATTCTAGTATTTCCTTTGGGAAATTTGGGAAATTCCACTTCTATTGTCACATCTTCATGGCTGGTGTTTATGGCCATCACCTTGCATGCATTATGTTCATTGCTTATTATTCCTTCTCCTAGAAATACGTCCTCATTTCCAACGTTTATTCTTGGCAAATATCCTTCCTTTAGGTTGGTACTCATCAGATTAATTTTTGTGTTTTTCCATGTTGATTTTCCTTGTTAACTTGCAGTATTCTATCCTCTATTTCAACAGTTGTGGGATCCCTTTGGAAATTATTTGTTTCTTCATAAACTTTCCTTGGCACGTAACCTTCTTGTTTCAGTTATTCTGAAGTCAGAAATGGTATGGGGTTCATCACATCACCACTAATCATGAGTGCATTATTATAATATGAGATAACGGCTTCTTCTTGCTAGAAAAAGTTCCTCCGTCGCATGCCACTACATGCTATCGGGAAATCATCTGGTACTACTTGAAATCTGTATGGTTTCCTTCTTATGTTCATGTACACTAACCCTAAGGTTTCCATAGTGTCTGAGGTAATTCCTCGTAACAGGCATGTTTGATCACTATCTACCTCTGTATATGAGTCCAGAGCATCAATTTTTATTAGGTTGACTGTTGCTCCATTGTCCAGCATGAATGTTAGCCATTGTTTTCTTCCTCCTGGTACTCTTAGTCTGATGGCTGTTGGTTCATCATTTTCTTCATGAGTTCTGTAGGTCCGTTGGTTACTAATGTGCCTCACGTCTGGGATCATTCTGGCTTCCATTCTTATTTCCAGTCTGATAGCTTCCTCGTATGCCTCCTCTAAATGCCTCGGGTGAATCAGATCCACTCTTTCACACAGATTTCCTGGTAAACCTTTTATGAAAATATCCACCACCATAGAGTTTAACGGTATTATCATCTAATCATCTTAATGTTCTCCTTTTTCTTCTTTTAAGGCGCTCCTGACACTGCCTAAAAGCACATTTATTTCGTCATAAAAATCTCCGACGGTGTCTCCTTGTTTCATGCGAGCATTGTGTATTTTGCTATCATAGTAGCTGAAATTCTTTCCTGGTCTAAACCTGTATTTCAGGTGATTCACCAGATCATCGACTGTGGTTATGGTTTTATTTCTCAAACTTCTTTTTGCAGCGCCCGTTAGTCTTGGAATGACATTCTTTAAGAATTGTTCTTTCTAAATATCGGAATACCATTGGTGGAGTTGAGCAGCGCGAAACTATTGACCATAGTGGCCACCAATTCCGCTGAACCATTAGCCAATGTGGCATTTGGACCGCTTCCAGTGCCAGCTCCCCCATCTTGAGTGTCAGGCATCTTTGCGAGATTACGATTGGTAATAAATCCTTATCACTATTTAGCTACACTAATATTCCTCGGCAATTAGGGCTGGATTATATTATGATGATACTATTAGATGACACTTGGATGAATTTTGAAAATATATACTTTCCCTTCGTTAATAAAAAAAAAAGGAAAAGGTAGTATTATTTTCGTTTTTCTAAAGGTCCAAATACTCGAACAGTATTGGCTCGAGTTCCCGAATGAGCCTTTGAAGCCACTCCGAAACCTCTTCAAGATCAGTATCTTCTTCTTGTTGCGCGGTCTCGGTTTCCGTTCTCAAATCGGCTTTATATAAATTGCTTATGTCATTCATGCATCAAATACGGATGATGACCACAAGTTAAAATCCTATGCTATTCTGGCTATAGGGTTTCTATAAGTGTACAAGTCCTTGACGTGACTTTGTGCCTGTGCTCTGAGCACGAGTTAAAAATGGTTATCGTTGATGTTGGATGGTCGAATCTTCCTTTCGAATCCTTGCGCTAACTTACTTTAATAATAATAATAAATTTTATTTGAACCAAAATTTGTATGTTAGAGAGTAGTATGTTTATCAATTAATTATTGTAAATTTATTTTGTAAATAAAATTATGTTTTTAGCCAAAACAAAAATAAGGTTTTTAACATTTCTTATGTAAATTTATTTATTAAAAGAGGGAAATTCATTTGTATTAGAAATATTATGTGCCTAAAAAGAATAGAACAAAAATTAAATTTTAATGGTAATTAAAATTTGCATTTCCCGCGTAATTATAGAATTGAAACTCAAAAATTATGAAACTAAATATAATTTTGTTTTACAAAAGTTTAAACAAAACGTGATTATTTTTGTCAAATTAATACTTAATCTTGTAAAAATTCAAATATATATGTATATATATATATATATGAAAGAATGATGTCAAATTTTAAATTAGCCGCGCGAGATATTAAACCAACATTATTATCAGCGTTGATGATTTCCTTATCAAAAAGAAGTCAACAAAAATTTAAATATTTGTTATAAAAATAAAATGGTATTATTCAGGAAGTTTCGCAAAAATAATTTAAAAAGAAATATTTTATTAAAAATTTATAGCAAAAATTGTTTATTTAATGATTATTACTGTTTTCATTATTAATGAGATTTTATTAATAAGTTAAATCAACCTAAACCTCGAAATTACTGAAAACCCGTTTAAAATGTGCGCGCCCTGAAAATGGCGCTGGCCCGACAATGGGGCCGCTGCTGTACTCCTTGGGCTGTGAGTCTAGCTATACTCCGCGATAGAGTCAGTTCCGCGCACCTAGTGCTGTGCGCGAGAAAGTCCCTAGGCCGTCGTCAGTATAGCCATATGCATCTGCAGCATGCAGTTTGCTGCAGCAGTGTAAGTTCGAGGTTAACTCGCGTTTTGCTCCAGAGTATTGTTTTTGTTTATAAACATTTAAAAGTGATTAAACGTGTTGAATGAATTATAAAAGAGCATTGTGTGAGTCTCCGGACGTTTTATCAGATAAGTTTCAACCGCATATTTTTACCAGCTGATATATGCACTACTTCTCATCAACATGGACCTGTGCTTTGTATAATATTGTTTTTAAATTTTCCAGATTGTGCCAGTGAAAGAAGTTCGCACGAAGTATCCCAATAATTGGTACCCCAAGCGCAATTTCTGCCCAATGCACAAATTGCTTGGAGCGGCAGAAGCTAAATTTTAATAAGGTAAAGTATTTTATTCTATTAGTTTTATAGAATGTTTTCCCATTTTGCTATAAGTTTCCCTTGTTCCTGCTAAATTTCATATAATTGATTATTTTTCCTATGTTTACAGAGCGTTGAGACCATGCACGACTACCAATAGAGCTGTGCCTTCCTTGTGGGAGCTCCTGGATCTTCGCTGACAAGAGTCGAGGCTTTTGGACCTAGACTCAAGGCATTAGTGACACCTTACTCTGCCACGATCCTTTTTTTTTATGCAAGGTAATATCACCTAGCACTGGGAGTGCATGTATACATGTATGTAATTTTCATATTTAACAAAACGTTAGCTTGTGTATAACAGAACTTTTCTGTTTTTATTTGATGAAAGACCAACGACTTCCTTTTTTTTTTCTTGAAAAATTATATGAAATGTGTGATTCTTTGCATCGTTGGTTATTTGAAGTGTAATTTTTATCTAAATCGAATCTATTCTAAATAATATTAATGCTTTGTTTACAGGTTGCAGCTAAAGTAATCACTGTCGATACCTAAAATAGCCTGGACGACAGGGAAATTCACTCTCGTCAACTCTCCAACGACTTACCAGCTTGTTGTCAAACGCTGATGGTAACTTTTTTTACGCCAATTCTTTTTGGGAATAAAAAATGTGGTTTGTGAGTGTGACTAAAGTGTTTGTGGGAAATTGTGTGTTTATTTTGTGTCACTATAAGTGTCGTCAAATGTAAAGTCATACAGGAAAAGTGTAATAATAAATAAAAACTGTCTATTCGTAAAAAGTGTGAGTATTTGTATTGTTTAATGTGAATGCATAGACTGTATTCGGGTTCTCATTGACTGAGAGTTGGCCCTGTGGCTGCACCTTGGTGTCGACAAGATTTTTTTAGAGTAGAGTAGTGCTTCAAATATGTGTAAAAATGGAGCTTTAAAGGTGTAATTAAATTAGTGCGTGTGAATTAATTTGGTGAATTTGAAGTGTCGTTAAGTGTAAGTGTATTGAAGTGATGCGGATATTGATGTGTGTATAGATGTTCAGTATAAAAGACGTATGTGAAACAGACAATGTGCTATTTTTCTTGTGACAATATTACCAAAATATAAGTTACCCGTGTGTCAAATCCTCAACCGAATAACTAATAAAAAAAAAATTAAAGTGCAAAAAAAACAAACAAAATAGTATTGTAAAATTAAAACCAACTTATACTGCTGTCTCCTTGTGTAAAGTAACTGTGTGTGAAGTTTTTTATATACTGACCAATTTTCAATATCTATATATATGTGTATCTAACAAATTTACACAGATAATTTCGTATCGTGCGTATAATTTGTGCAAGTCTGTAAATGTTATATTTAAAATTACTTAAACAAACCTACCAAGAACAAAAAATTTATTTGAAATATAAAGTGTGAACGCGTTTCTTTTTATTAATATTAATATTGAAATCGATTTATTATTTATCTAAAAAAGAATTTCTTTGCTGTTATAACAAAAAAAAAAAACAATTGGAATTATGATAAATGCTCTTTGTTTCAGATTTGGGAATCCAGCCACGTCACTGCATTTGGGATTTTCGCACGCGACACGAAAACTGTGAGTGTACCGACAACATTGGTGAGATTCACTTTATTTTTTTTTTATATTTTATATTATTTATTATATGTTAAACGTATATTGATATATATTATATGTTGCTATTTTTACAGAATAATAAGGAGGAAAACAAAAGTTTGTCCTGGACAACTGTACCCGGCGCCTCCACCAATTCTTGTTAAGAAACGTATTGTATTTTGGGGGGGGGGGTAGAGAGAAAAGTCTGATCCAGTCGTCCTGTACAGGCCCGGGCCTTTCGCGCACGTGGGGCGATTAAACCTTTTGTTTTACTTCTTACTATTGTTATTGAATAAATTCTTCGGGTGATTAAATCAAAAAAAGAATGTTTCTTACCTTACTTGTTTTCTCGTTTTTCTAAATATATTTTATTATAGTATATTACGATACATGTGACCTAAGTGGCCCATAATTGCACGGCGCGTAGTTAGCGCCCGAGCGTAGCGAGGGCGATACCGTCGCGCCGTGCAATTATGGACACTTAGGTCACGAGTATCGTATACTATTTTGTAGCACGCGTGACATAAACCCGCCACCGACATCGGGGAGGGTGTATGGTGCGGGGGTGGGCCGGGCGGGGAAGGAGGGGGGGTTTCGGGGGGGCGAAGCCCCCCCGCATAAAAAAAAATAAAAATATAATCCAAAAAACATAAAAAATAAATTAAAGAATTTAGAAATCGTATAAACAAATTATTATTTAACCAAAATTCATTAGTTAATTAATAATCAATGTCAACTTTTATACATTGTTTGAATAGAACCTTATATAAATAAGATATTTTGTTTTTTGAAAAGATAATAAATGTTTATTATTACCAGTTAATTAGAATATATTTATTTACCCTATCATGAAATTTTTTAAATTACATTTTAATAAATTTCTAATATTAATCATGAAAAAAAATTAATACTGAATTTTAAATTGAATTTCAGATTGAATATTCAAAATACGCGCCAAATTGTCATATACAATCAGTTGAACTAACCTGTAAATTTGAAGCATTATTTTAAGGATTTATAATTATTCTCTGATTCTTGACATGCGTATTTACCAGGTTTACTACTTCTTCTTTCTATTATTATGAACGAAAACGTTTATTTTGAGTGTTTTTAGTTTTTATTATAGGATAGTAGGGATCTGTGGCCTATGTGAATTCATTATTACACTGTGTAATAAAGCGCCACTTAGGTCACGGATAAGCGTGACCTAAGTGCGGGTTTAGGTCACACAGTGCTATAAATATTCTTATTAAACTTGGTTGCTCTTTGCGTTACAAAAATCTGTATTGATGAGGCGCGTGGCTACTCTAACTTGGCTCAATCACGACTAACTGTAAAACGTGGCTTAGCTGCAGTGTCCACCCCCGCTCAAGGCCTCTCCTCTCCTCCGTGACGTCACGACGATTGTTACCTCGTGTCGCTCCTACAGTTTATTATGGCTTAGTAACTGCAGTAGATCTACGGGGCAGTGCACGCGTGCCGATCGCGAGTTAAGGGGAGGTAGAGCTTGAAATACTGAGTCGGGTGACACAAGATATTATTGTGACCTCGTCTCATACAATGAAATTAAGTGCCGAAAATTGTGTGTGTAGGAGTTCAGTTTGTACAAACTCAATTAGTTAATGTATTTAATTAAACACACCCTTTTCGTTACTGAACAGCATCAAAGACTTGCTTCACTTTATAATAAATATGAAGAATCAAATGCTACGGCAAACCTGAATAAAGTGAGCCTTGGGGTAAAGAAAGCTGTTTGATTATCTCCTACTATTTTGAGCTTTAATGTTCAGAAAAATTGGAGAATATGCATTTTAAAAGTCTGAAACTGTATGATAAAGTAAACACTTTCGAGGTACTTGAGATGATTTTAGTCTTTCTTAAACATTGCGTAATATCTATAAATATTGTTCAAATTCAATTTTGACAAGACATGTACTGAATTTAGAACATTTAAGGGGACAAACAGTACTTGAATTATGCAATTTATTCGAACCATTGCTTAATAGCATGCTACTCCGTAAATGATATGTACTCGGGGCAAAGTGAGCCTTGGACAATATAACATATCAAATCATGCATTTAAATAAAAATAATTTTTTTTTTAATAAATTAAGTTTTAATTATGTTATCATTTTGACTTTCCTAATTTCATGAATTAATTAGTCAGAATTATATAAAAACCGAATTTTTAAATTCTGTTTAAACATATATTGCAAAGACAATTAATTATATATTATTTTTACTACTTGTAACTAAAAGCTTGCTTACTCCGTGTACGGGGCAAAGTGAACTCAAATGAATTTTTTTATTATATTCAAAATTAAAAGTTGTTCTATTTAATTTAAGAGGTTAAAACTTTTAGGTATCATTAATGAAAGTTCAAAGTATAATTTGAAACTAATTGCATGTTCAATTCATACATATTCTTTAGTTCGATCAACAAACTTTTTCAGACTCACTTTGCCCCCGTCTTCCGTATTCGAAGACATAGGAATTGAAATCCATTATTACAAGTGTGTAATCAATTGATCGATAAAAAAAGTTGAACAATGTTAATGAAATGTATAAAAGTGCAATGCATTTCTAACTTAATATACTTAAAATTTTTAAATTATGCAAGTAGATACCCTAAAGAAGAGTATCCACTTTACTCACCAAAATATATTATTGAGATCTGTATGATAAATTGATAACAGGCATATACATCCATACTGCCTAAGGGCTTGGTCAATAAATTACCCTATCGGCTCTACTAGCTCTTTTTATTTGGCAGCTGCTTGGCCGCTAAATATAATAATAAGACTATCCATACCGGTCTTACAATTATAAACTTTTTGCTTGACTTTTTTTTCGATGATTGCAACCAAGAGTCTGTCAATTGGTCTCTGTACAAAGCTGGTAATTCACGAACATATGATTTCGTTAAATTCTGCATCTGAGCATGGATGAAAAATCTCTTAACAAACTATACATGTTCGATATTTTATACAAGTTACCTGTAAATATGCTCAAGCACATCTTGACAATTTATGGCCAAATGAACAAGACATAGGCCATGATTCCGTAATGTTGACACCACAAAAGTTGCACTTTTCTTTTTTCGTCAAATTTAATTTACTTGTAGCTTCTAAAACTTGCGTAATACTTTCTGATAACGGAGTTTCTACTTATTATTCTTCTTCTACTTCTTCTTCTTCTTCTTCTCCTACTAACCAAATATCCAAATCATTACTTAGAAGACACGTGCATAATTTTTGCACCTCAGTTAAATTTTCTCGCAGTGCCAAGCGACTATGGTGGTTCACTGCAAAATGCAAAAATATGTACGGTTAGTTCCATTTCTTCAGGTGGTTTTAAGCTTTATTCAAAAATATTTTTCTTTCGTAAAGATTCACTAATAGTCAACCTCCTTCAAATTTCTGCAGTTTGACAAGAGCAAACTGGCCATTAAAATATCCAATGCTAAGAATATAGTTCTTATAGTTCAAATGTACCCAAAGCAGAGTATTAATTCTGCTGTTTTGTGCAAGCAATTCCTTTTTAAATTATAATTCAACGTTGTCTTTCATGCTGAAATCAAAAGTTATACTATCGCTGGTCATTTGATCAATTTCTCATATAAGAAATTTTAAACTTGTGTGAACTTGAGCGAATGACTGCCCAGATTGTGTGTTGCTCTGAGATCTGCAAGGTCCTAGTCTAGGAGCGAAGCGCAGGCAGTTGCGGTCAAGATGCACAGCCAAGTCCAGGGTATCGGAGAAACTGACAAGGCCGAGCTGGCACTGAAGGCCACATGGTATGCAGAAAGTTGCAAAGAGACCAGAAGACATCCTGGATCGCAGGCGAGGCTCTCAGGAGTGCCTTGAGAAATCAGGTTGTGATGGCATAGTGCATGAGGAACGAGTGGTCATCCTGCTTGGGCCAATCAAAGATCCTGGTAAGTACATCCTGCTGCAAGTCTTCGCTGCGCAGAGTCTCGGCTGAGTGCATAAAGCTGGAACACAGGTTGAGAAGCGGACGGACAGCACTTCCTGGAAATTAAATAAAAATCCTTAAAATGTAGAGTAGAAGTAGGTGCAGTGGTGGCTGTGCGCAAGTACTCTCTGCTGTAATTACGATCAGAGGATGGACAGCTGGCTGACCTCGGATCTCTTGCAGGCGAAGCTCCTCGTCACTAGTGGACTAACGGTCCGGCTGTAGAACTATGTTTGCCTCCATTTTGACTGACTTTGACAACTTGACCAGCTGCCCTATAAAATCCCACGAAACAAAATCTCGTGGCTTGCTATATAGGTATAGGTATAGATAGGTATAGTATACACTGCCATACTATATGTCATACTATATTTAATATTTATCTAACTATAACAATCTTTCCTCTCTCTCTAACAGGAGCTATTAATAAAACTGAACTACTCGGTGGCTGCAACAATTGCATGATTTCTTCCTTCGACACTCCCCGAGCCGATACCGGACGATAGAGTTGCGCGACTCACTGGAGAGCAGACGCATCTTCCCACACATATTTTGGATTCCGGTTCGAGGACCTCATCTCAACCTTCAACTCGATGTATTGTGTCATAATGATGTATTTAAGGTAAAATAGCCATTACTGGGATAATGTATAAAGCGTGTCGTATACTGGGACAGTAACAAATAATGTTGATTATTTGTTACATCTTAACATAATCATAAAAGTAAAAATTATTTAATATTTTTGAATTTCTTATTTATTTAGTCGTACTATATATTTATGTTCCAAAACATTATGCATTTCATAAAAGTAGTACAAAAGTACTCCATAAAAGCTGCCGATAACGAACGTATGAACACGTCATTTTGCTTGTGTTTAAAATATTTTTGCATAACCTTTATAGTCATGAATTAAGTAAATTTTGCATATTAACAGACAAAAAATATTTCGGTTCATTTTCAGTACGTTTATAAACAAATTGAATACTTGTTTTATCGATTTTATTAAATATGTATTTAAAAATCAATTCAAGAGTGTCATCATGGCGTCGGGAGGAGGTGGACTACCTCCCGAACCTCCTGATATAAACTCAGAACCAGCATATACATGCCATCCAAAAAATAAAGTTACAACAGTGATTTGTGTAGTGTGTGATAATATTTATCATAAAAGTGACTTTGACAAATATAAAGACAAAATATACGTAGGGAAAGCACTTGTGGTTTGTCCTGCACACGTGGAGCTTGTTCTAACCTTAAAAGAGAATAAAATAAAATTAGATGAAAATGCTAGAATTTTAATTGCTCAGATAAAAAGTGCAAAAGAAGAGAAAATAAAGCACAAAATCTTAAATGAATTAAATGTTATATCTGAAAATACACAAAAATTTGGAACGAATGAAAAACTAGATGCCACGTTACTGTCAGAAAATTCTGAACTAGAAAATCTTAATATCGAAAATCAATTACTTAAACAATTAAATAGTGAATTAATGGACAAGAATACTCTGTTAAAAAGATTATTGAAAAAAGAGAAGAATGAAGATGAATTTGAAAAAGTGCAACTAAACCAAAAAACATATGCTGAGGTATTAATTAATAAATCAGTAAATAAAAAGAAAAGAGTTCCAGCAATAATTGTAGAAAATAAAAAAAAAGACAGAAGATTTTTCAAAAAAAGTGTGCAATTATTTAATAGATGATAAAAATATTCAAACTAAATATGTGAAATCAATTAATGATAATGAATTATTGATTAAAAGCTTGGACGAAAGAAGTGCTAAAACTACTTTTGATGTTTTAACAAAAAAGTTATCTAATAATTATAATGTTGTGTATGAAAAAATTGAATCGCCAAAGATGAAAATAGTTGGAGTGGATCCCACACAAATGAACCAAGATGAACTCGAAAATGATATAAATCGAAGAAATTTTAGTGAATATCAAGACAAATGTAAGATATTACACATAAATGAAATTACGACTACTAACAAGTTAAGCCTAATAATAGAAGTACCAAGAGATTTATACAAACGTATAAGAGACAACCAAAATAAAATTTTTATTGGTTATCAAAGTTGCAGAGTCTGGGATTTAATAAATATCAAGCCCTGCAATAAGTGTGGAAGATTTGGGCATAATCCTCGTAACTGTGAAAATGAGCTTTGTTGCATAAATTGTGCTGGAACACACATATCTTCACAATGTGATAACCTGTCCAATAAAGTATGTATCAATTGTTTTTATAGCAATACTAAATATAAAACAAATTTAGAGGTTAACCATATAGTTAATGATACGGAAAAATGTACAATATTTAAGAAAAAACTTAATAGATACATAAGTATGACAGATTATCCTATGAATCCTACTATACCAAGATACATGGGTAATGTAGAAAATTACAAAAAAAAACACTACGACAATGAACTCAACTAAACCAAGAATGAAGAGTGCAATACTCAGCAAAAATGCAACGCTCAGCAAGAATGCACCACTCAGCACTAGTATACTATCATTAACAAGCCCAAGCACAAGCAGAAATAAAAGTAAATAATGGAGCAACATCTAAATCTCATAGAAGAATTCCAAAAAGAAGTAATTCAAGAGGAAATATCATATCTTGATCTAAAAACTCTTAATAAAAATTTGAATATAAAAGACAGCCTTATACTGTATGTTAATATTAGAAGTCTAAATGCTAACTATACAAAATTAGAAATTTTTATTAAGAGCTTGAGGATCAAACCTTATATAATTGTATGCTCAGAAACATGGTGCTTACATAACTGTCAATATTTTGCTATACAAGGTTATAATTTATATTATAATAATAGCAAAATAAATCAAAATGATGGAGTAGTTGTATATATAAAAGATTGCGTAACAGAAATAACCGAAACAATTGAAATTGGTAAATTGAAAATATTAAATACAAGAATAACACTAAATAGAGGTATTTCTCTTGAAATATCAACATTATATAGATGTCATAATCTATCATGTACTGAACTCATTTCCAACTTAAAATCATATATGAACGGCAAAAAAAATATAAAAAATCATTTAATTATTGGTGATTTTAACATTGACATTATGAAAGAAGATCATAACAGTCAGGAACTTTTAAATAATATGCTTGAAAAAGGTTTTTACCCTGGGTTTATATATACAACTAGACCAAATGATAATAGTGGAGAAGGCACATGCATTGATAACATATATATAAAAACCAAATCTCTAGACACCAAATCCTTCAAACTTTTAATACCATTTACTGATCATTATCCATTATTTATAAAAATAAACAATTCACAAACATTAAATAAAGAAAATATTTGCTATAAGTATGATTACATTAAACTACGCAGAGTAGCTGCTATGAAAAATTGGAATATAATTGAATCAATGCATGATCCTGAAGAAGCTACAACAACTTTAATAACTGAAATACAAGACTGTTTAGAAAAATCTAAATATGTGTTAAAAAATGGAAAAAATAATAAGAATAAACCAAGAAAGGATTGGATCACTAAAGCTATTATGATCTCATGTGAAAGAAAAGGACAATTATATGTCAAAATGCGTAATGAACCTAATAACGAAAGAATAAAATTAGAATATAGGAATTACACAAAGAGTCTTGATAAAATTATTAAAGAAGCTAAAACTAAGCATGAAAGAAATTTAATAATAAAAAGTAGCAATAATTCCAAACAACTATGGAAACATATAAAAAGTAAACTGGGTACTAAATCGCAAAATAATAATACAATTAATAAAATAATAATGAATAACGATGAAATAATAGATGACCCTACAAAAATTGCCAATCAAATGAACTCATATTTTTGCAAAATAGGAATGAATTTAAGTAATAAAATTAATATTCCGCAGGGTAAGATATTAAAACTACCACCCATGAATTGCAACTCTATTTTTATAAAACCAACTAATAATTTTGAAATTTTACAAATAATTGAAAATATGAAAATAAAAAATGGCGGTGTTGATAAAATCCCAACAAAAGCTTTGAAAATACTATCAAATCTAATCGTAAATGCATTAACTCATATATTTAATATATGTCTAGAAAAATCAATATGGCCTGAATCATTGAAAACAGCTGAGGTAGTACCTATCTTTAAAGCTGGAAACAAAATGGAAATATCAAATTATAGGCCCATATCCTTAATCTCAAATATAGCAAAAGTTCTAGAAAAAATTGTTTTTGTAAGATTACAAGAATTTTTTGATAAATTTAAACTATTAACTCACAATCAATATGGATTTGTAAAAAATAAAGGTACTAAAGATGCTCTTAGTTATATAACGAAAGAAATATATAGCAATTTAGACAAAAGCAAACCAATAGCAATCACATTCCTAGACTTAGCTAAGGCGTTTGATACTGTAAACCATTCTATCTTATTAGATAAATTATATAATTATGGTATAAGAGGTAAAGCACATAAACTAATAATGAATTATCTAAGCAATAGGAGACAAAAAGTTAGAATTGGAATAACAGAAAGTCAATATGAAACAATAGACACAGGTGTTCCCCAGGGTACTATACTAGGACCACTTCTATTCATAATTTACGTTAATGATTTATTAATAAATAGAACTGACAGCACTATCTCATATGCTGATGATACAGCAATTATAGCATCTGATGATACCTGGGAAAAAGTTGAAAATAAAATGAATAAGTACTTGGATGATATAGCTAATTGGTTAGCTCTGAACAAACTATCTTTAAATATAAATAAAACAACCTACATAACATTTGGCAATTACTGTGATAGTGTTCCTAAAGATATGAACATAAAAATACAGGGTACTAAAATTTGTAGGGTAGAATATTGTAAATATCTAGGTATTGTATTTGATTACAATCTAAAATGGGACAGACATATTGAATATATAATAAAGAAAACAAAATATATATTATTTATACTTTACAAAATGTCAAAATACATGCAATCTGATACACTTAAGATAATATACTATGCATTTTTTCATAGTATAATTACTTATGGAAATATAGCTTGGGGTGGTGCATACAGAAACAATCTGGAGTTACTTCAAAAGACTCAGAATAGAATCCTAAAAATTGTTAATAAAAATAGTTTCAATCAGGACAACCCATTAAATTTAAAACAAATTTTTGCTTATGAATGTGTATCGTATCATTATAATGAACTCAAGAATTTATACTTAACGTCTAAAAGCAAAACCAGAAATAAACTTATTATACCACCAAAATGTTCAAAAGCTGTAAGTGATAAGAGTAATCACATTAGAGCAATACAAGTTTATAACTGCTTACCAACAATTAATATAAATCTTAAAATACTAGACATATCAAAGATTTATAATAAGAAAAAATTAAAAAAATGGATAAGTACGAATATATTATAAACATCAACAAGTCACTGTTACTTTATCCAAGACAAATATGTACTTGGACACTTAGGTTTTAAGTTAGTTTTTAGTTTTACTTAGATTGTAAGTTAATTATTAAGTTATTATACACACCGGACCTATGTACAGGTAGCTCTGACTACCTCTATAGGATGTGGGTTACTCCAGATATAATTAATATATCTGGAGATTAACTACAACATGTATTACGATGTATTACTCTGGTTAAATAAATAAATAAATAAATAAATAAATAAATTAAGTATCCCACTGTTTGAAAATTTGTTTATGTAGTTGCCTATACCACATTTTATTAAAAACATTATTTGTTGACTTTATACTCGTATCCAAGTAATTGTAGTAGGTATGTAGAAAACTTAGTAAAATCATGTATTTCATACTGAGCAATGTAACCTCGAATATAACCTAAAGTTTCAGATTCTATCGCTTGAGATCGGACGTATAAGATTTCCATTGTCCCAGTATTGGCTTCGTTTCTCCCACTTTAGGATTAAACCCGAAAAATCATGTCCAACTAAAGGGCAAACTTACTGTCTACGAAAATATATTTTTATGAATTGTATTAGATGTTAGTATGCATTTTGTGTTACAAAACATAACAGTTTACTATTTTTAAATCATGTTAATGCGAGTTAGGTTGTCGTAAGTGTCCCAGTAATAGCCATTTTACGTTATCAATTCTTCACTAAACTATTTTTCAATTTTAAATATGAGATTGCTAATTTTACCATAAAATAAAATGTATGTTACAAGATACAGTCACTTTGAACTGTTTTGCGCACTTAGAGCACCACATAATTATTAAAAACTAATATTAAAAATTATTTTGTAAAGAGAAAACACCGAAAAAAATTGTAGGTTAGGTAATGAATTATGTTAAAAAATATTTATCACAAACTTTATTCGTTATATTAAATATTTAATCTAATAGATTTGACAAGGTTTTACGTTGTTAACTTCAATATTAAACATTTTTATAACCCGCGAGATGGTCCAATACCGATGTAAAATTGAATTTACACCAAATAATCGTTATATCTTTTTATGACTGCATGGATGTTTGGATTTAAAATTCAAAATATTTACTTAATTATTCAAAAAATAAAAACGCGTGGTGTTGGTAGCTAATCGTTAACCCAAGAACAAAATATGCCAACGTTTTATCATAAAAAATTAATTTAAAATGAGGGTGAGATGGGCATGAAATATTCATTTTTAAAAATAGTTAACATTCATTTTTATTAATTAAACTTATGCAAATGATAGGTAAATGAATATAGCAAACAGTTTTGCAACATTTATTTAAAAAATAGAATTAAAAAGACATTGTATTCTTATACATTTTATTACTATATATATTTATTATTCAGAACGATTCTTTATTAAAACACCTATTAATATTAATACCTCAAAATTATGTAGCAACATTAATAAATTATTATATGTTTAAAACTGTAACTTAATACTAATATTCGTATTATTATCAGTGTGTTGAGTAACTACCGAATTATTCCTGCGAAGTACTGAAATGTAGGTGTCACCTCAGTCTATAGAGGGGGGTAATAAAGCTTGTGTCCTACTACTGGCTGTCTATTCATGCCGTGATCTTAAGGGGACGCCGGATATCTCTGTCCTTGTCTAATTGAGTTTTCATTCATAATTTTAAGAGAAATCATATTTTTCTTTAAATAATAGTTGTCCCCGCTTCGTTTTATAGTAATCTACATATATGTCCAAACTGGGTTCATATGATTGTTTTGTTTTCGAGAAAACTTTGACACACTAAAAGGGCCAACTACGTGGAGATTAACCTTTACATACTAAGTTTGTCAAAGTTTTCTCGAAAACAAAACAATCATATGAAACCAGCTTGGACATATAATTAGGTTACTGTAAAACAAATTGGGGACAGCTATTATTTTGTCATTAAACAATTAACTTTGTAAATAAATAACGAAATACGTGTGTAGGATAGTAGGAATCTACTGTCGGTATCCGACGTCTCCTTAATCTTTATTCCGTTTCATTTTTTCGTGCTAAAGATTTTACTATACCTACACTATATACGCTCCGCAACAAAATTAACGCAACACCTAATTCCGACTAAAAAAGGACGCAAATTCGAAGATCGATATCTCAGGTAAAAAAAGTCGTAAGGGGGTCCATTTTTTTTTAAATTAAAGGTTGAAGTCTCTGCATTAAGATGGTGGAACTCGATTTTCGATTTGAAGGAACCCCTACTTACGTGACCTTGAAATTCAAGGTCATTTTTTAAAGCTCAAAAATCGTAAACTTTTGCAGTGCGCCCGCGCGTGGGTGATTTTTTTCGATAATTCTGATCATTGCATCCTAAATTACAACTCTTTCCCTTTAATTTAAAAAAAATTGACCCGTTACGATTTTTTTTACGATTTTACAGCGTTCTAAAAATTGTATTAAAAAAACGCGTTTTTTCGTGAAAAAGTTGATAATTTCGATCCACCCTACGATTGAATAAGCGGTGTAGAATGACTCGACTTTGTAGATCGATATCTCAGGTTGAAAATGACATAAGCACGGGTTCGAATGTTATTTCTTGGTTGATTCTGATCAGATCGAAATGGAAAACTCGTATCCGAGCGAAACGAATATTACCGTCGACTTTAGCGTTACCCAATAAGCACCACGAGGAGGTAGTCGATTGGATTTAGCTTATCATATGTGTGTGTGTGCGTGTGTGTGTATTTGCGTGAATTTTAAGGTCACGTAAGTAGGGATTGCGTCAAATCGAAAATCGAGTTCCACCATCTTAAAGTAGAGACTTCAACATTTAATTTAAAAAAAATTGATCCCCTTACGACATTTTTTACCTGAGATATCGATCTTCGAATTTGCGCCCTTTTTTAGTCGGAATTAGTTGTTGCGTTAATTTTATTGCGAAGTGTATATTACTAACAAAAAATTTAAATAGTATGTTACAAATATATACTACTTCGGACTAGTTAAATAAGCATTGTACGTAGAAACAGTTTAGCTTTGTATTATACCGTTATAGTATATTTTAACTAATATCAGAGTTATACCTAGCTGTAAATATGTGCTTTTTAGGTTAGGAAAGCAATTTTTCTGACTTTTTATGTGGCCATAAGCTAATAAAGTGAAGTACAACATAAATAATGGGATATAAATATAAACCGATTTGTATGACATATTTAAGTGTAAAAAATAGCAAAAAGATGAAAAGAAAATAGTTTTTCGGGGTTCTGAGCAACTTTTCAAAAATTCTGAAAAAATTCACACAAGTAAAAAAACAAATAAGGAACACAAAATATATTTTTTTTTTTACTTTTTAACATACGTAAATTAGTAAAGAAAATGTTTCAAATTATAAAATACAGTTTTAAGGTTATATATGCCGATGAAGGTATATTAGAATAAATGTTAATCGGCTAGAGCCATTGGTAGAATATTTAGCAAATATTTCTGAATGGATTATATTAAAAAAATTTTGTTACAATATTGTATCGTTTTAAAACAATTTCATATTAACCCTGGTGGAAAATTAATCTAGAACTATGTAGATCTATCTAGTTTGCCGTGGGAATAATCGAGGGCCTCGATAAAACTAGATAATTTTCTACCAGGGAACCGAACAATTATTCAGGAAATATTTAATAAATACCGCAGGTAGAAAATGCAACGCTTTTGCAATATTGAAGGCATGTAAAATCCTAATTCACCAATTCATATAATCTTGAAAAATGTAGTTAAATATTTATCAAATACTTATTAATGGTTATATAATATTGAAGAAGATTATCTTCAAGATTGTATCGCATTAATATCATTTTAATTTGACCAATAAATTAATTGGAAAGTAATATATAAATATTGCAGGCAGAAAATGCAACGCTCTTGCAATGGTTAGGCAATGTTGTCTACAGGTTGCATCAAACTTAGATAAGCTGTACGCAATATTGGCGAATGTGGTAAATCTTTCAAAACATCTTTGTAGCAATATTAGATAATGATTGGGTGTTATATTGGTCAAGGCGAAGAAATCAGTCCTCGAAGTATAGGATTTCGTGAATTAGAAGCCGAGATATGGTGAGGTCCTGAAGTGTCGGCCTATTTGATGTTCATATTCCAAAATGTAAGTGGTTAAGGTTCGGGAGGAGGGGGGAAGATCGGAGCTAAAATATTCGAAGTCGTCCACACTGTCTCAAAATCATTTTTCGTGGGTGATATAACGTCCCGTATCGTTAGAAATTGGTTGGAACAGGAAATTCCGATTTGGAACCTCAATTCTCTACTAAGCTTCCTATCGTTCTTTTCATCTAGATGCGTACATTTTGATGCTATTTCAGCCGAAGCCGCTAATTTAAAAGGAGAGACGCCAAATAGTACTATGTATGGAAAATAAATCCTTTATACGTTCGACGCGAGTTTGATCCAACTAAAATTGTTTCCGAAATAATTCGGTCAGCAATATTCGATGTATTTTTACCTAACATCTTCAATGGACACTGGTAGAATACGATAAAATTAATAAAATGAACGAAATAAACGATTTTTGCAAAAAAACAGTATCACCCTATGCTATATAATCTTGAATATTTTTAATCGTTCAAAAAAAGAAAGTAGGGGTAATTTTTCCCGTACGATCGATTGCCAGTGCAAAAAGAACCATATGAGGCTTAGGAGAGAATACAGGTTACAAGTCGGAATTGTCCGTTCAAAGCAATCTCTAACGATAAGGGACGTTAAATCAGCCACTAAAAATTATTTTTAGATAGTTTGGACGATTCAAATCTTTGAGCGTCGATGCCCTCCCCCCCCCCCCCCCCTTGCCGATCTTTATCCACTCATATTTTGGAATATGGCCTTCAAATCGGCAGATACATCAGGACCTGACCATATCTTGGCTTCTAATTGACGAAATTCTACCCTTCGATGACTGATTTATTCGTCATTATGCGTACATTTTGGTGCTATTACAGCCGAAACCACAAATTTAATAGGAGATACACAAATTAGCGTTATTTATTGATATTAAATCCTTTAAATGTACGAGGCGAGTTTGATCGACCTAAAACTGTTTCCGTAATAATAAACTCACTTGTAAAGTCAATTACTTAATTAAAAAAATGTGTGTGTAAGAGAGAGAGAGAGAGAGAGAGAGAGAGAGAGAGAGAGAGAGAGAGAGAGAGAGAGAGAGAGAGAGAGAGAGAGATAAAGACAGCGAAATAGGTGGAAGGAGAGACACATAGAATGACAGAGAGACAGATGTGTTAAATATGTAAAATTGTGAATGGTTTTGGATAAGAAGGATGTTTTAAATATTGCCCCTTTTAGGAGTCTAAACCGGTGCTTAGGCTTTTAGGGGTCTAAACCGGTGCTTAGACTTTTAAGGGTCAAAACTGGTATTTCACATATAAAACATGTAATATTTTACTTTAGTTGTTACAGGCGTTATCCGCAGAGACATAGGATGGAGAGGAAGACGACGAGATGTAAGAGAAAAAGAGAGAGAGAGAGAGAGTATAAGTGGGCCATGGGGGATTCGTAGCGAGAGCAGCCGATATTTGGAGAATTAAGGCAGAGACGCTTTAACTGTCGAATAGAACGGACGCCTGTAGCGCGAACGCCGAAGCTATATATAATCGTTCGTGTATATCGAGAGCGCGCTGCGTACCAGCCAACGGTGAGCGAACAGTGCGGCCTAACTTCCGTGCACAGTCGCCGTCTAGCCCCGGTCATCATCGAATCCGAGGATGAGCGTTCGGACCAGATCGACAAGGAGCTTTGCCGTGCGAGCAAATGCGACCGTCGCCGATGTAAGTACCTTTTCGACTCGAACGTCTCTCTATCTTTCTCACTCTCTCTCTCGCGGTATCTTCCATCTCAGCGACAGGTCTTCGCGAGCGCACGTGCACCGGTTCGCACATCTGTACCTTACTCCTGGTTTAAAGAATATATGTGTATTTTGTAACGTATTTCTTGAGCCATCCTTGATTATACATGCAAGAAGTCCTTACGTATTCATGGTTTACTATTCTATATTATTATTTCGCAGGTTTACTTCGGGCTAAAACCCCGTTATATTATAAATATTATTGCAATGAATAATAGGTGTAAAAGTAAAGGTAAACGATCCAGAATTATTTAGCACTAGCATCTAGCAGATAGCAAATTGTTATAGTAATAATGTATAAAGGAACAAGCATTGTTTTAAAGAATAAGAAGATTAATTGTTAAAAATGGAGAAATGATATTTGGTGAAATCTACTTAGTTATGTATAGAGAAAGTAGGAATATTTGGAGGAAGAGTGAAGTTGATACAGTAATAAATTACTTTATTACTGCTCGCCAAATAAAATAATTGGTAAATAAACAAAAATGGGATTCGTAAGATTTAGCATAAAGCATAAAATAAAAGCTGTAAAAGTAGAAAGACACAGATTGATCCCACAATAGCGTCTAGCAAATAGCAAATTTTAATTTTTTAAATAAAAAGCAACAAGCATTAAATTAAGGATTAAAAAGTTAATGGTTTAAAATTGCAAAATGATTCTTGTGAAATCAATTACTTAATTAAGAGAGAGAGATAGAGAGGGAGAGATACAGAGATAGAGGGAGGCAGAGAGGGAGAGATAGAGAGATATAGGGAGGCAGAGAGGGAGAGATAGAGGTATAGAGGGAGGCAGAGCGGGAGAGATAGAGAGATAGAGGAAGGCAGAGAGAGACAGAGAATGACAGAGAGACAGATTTTTAAATATTAAAAATTATGAATGATAGTAGAAGTAGGAATGTTTGGCGGATGGGTGTAGGTGGAAAAATAGAGTGAAGAAATAAGAGAAGACAGATCAGGCATTAAGCAATAAAAAAATTCTGTAAAATAAAAAGGATCATATCGATCAAGCTAGCATCTAGTAAATACCAAATTGTAATTGTTTGAGTGTATAAAGCAACAAGCATTTTATTATAGGATAAGATAAGTTAATGATGTAAAAATGGCAAAATATCAGTTGGTTAAATCAATTGAATGAGGACCGGAGAAAGAGTCGGAGAATGAGTGTTGGGGGGTGGGGGGGGGGGGGGGGTAAAAAAAGTGGAAGTGTGCGGAGGAAGGATGTGGGTGAGACAAAGAGAGTCTGAGAAAAATAAAGACAGAGTGAGAGATAGAGAGATCGAGGGAGGCAGAAAGAGACAGAGATGGAAGGGGAGAGACAGAAAATGACAGAGTAACATATGTTTTAAATATGTAAAATTGTGACTGGTTTTGTATAACAAGGATGTTTTAAATATTGCCCGTTTTAGGGGTCTAAACCGGTACTTAGGATTTTAGATGTCAAAACCGATATCTCACATATAAAACATGTAATAATTTACTTTAGTTGTTACAGGCATTATCGGCAGCGGCATGGGATGGAGATGAAGCTGACGAGAGGTAAGAGAGGAAGAGAGAGTATAGGTGGAATGCAGGGGGTGCGTAACGCGAGCAGAGGATATTTGGAGAATTAAGGCAGAGACGCTTTAACTGTCGAATAGAACGGATGTCTGTAGCGCGAACGCCGAAGCTGTATATAAAATTATATATGGAGAATTCTTTTTCAAATCAGCCACTGCCCATTTCAATTTTGAAGAAAAAATTTGTTTGAGCACACGAAAAAATTTGTCAAGAAGTCTAGTTTTTGATGTCGTTAGGTGTTTTAAAAAAATTCTAACGTCAAAAAAACTGTCTAAAGTGAGGCATCTCGCAAAAAATTTCCATTTTTTTGTCAAAAATGATCGAAAAAATTATAATTCCTGAATAATTTTGACCAAATTACTCATTAACAGTATTTTAGGGGTCGCTGAACAAGAATCCGACGTCAGATTTCAAATTCAAGATGGCGGATCCAAGATGGCGAATAGTATTTTTTAATGTTGACCGATTTCTACTAAATTCTGTATGTTGGGGTTTTTGGGATCACTGATTACGATTCCGAATTCGAATTTCAAATTCCAGATGTCTGATCCAAAATGGCGGACCTTAATTTCAAATTCCAGATTGCTGAACCAAAATGGTGTGCAGATATTTTCTTATTATTGACTGATTCGTAATTTCGTAAACGGAACTTTTTGATGTCTTTGATAACGAATTTGAGTTCAGGTTTCAAATTTAAGATGGCGGATCCAATATGGCGGATATTACTTATTTATCGTCGATCGATTTATCCAAAATTTAGTATTAAAATATATTTATGGTCAAAAAATATTTATGTTCACTTATCCACCACCTGGGGAGGCGCTCGATGCGGGACTATTAAACCCGACACGAGTCTGTCTTCATCTATGTCAACTCCGTCTGTCTATCCATCTGTCTGTAGGGTGTGACTTATCTATGTCAATTTCAGTTCATTTGTAGAGTGATTGTTTTTGTGTTTTTAAATTTTAATAAAACTTTATAATGTATTACTTCTTTGATTGTGGTGACCAGTGATTTGCATTTTTTTTTCGTATCATTAGAAAATTTTTTAATCAAAACAATTCCATTTTTCTCTACTATAAAACCGTGGTTTTTCAAAATCTCAAGAACACTCTCGCAATTAAGATATCTTTGATTCAATTTTCGCCTCACTTTGACATGAAATACTTTATCAAAGTAGCAAATAGATATGTTATCGAAATGTTTTCTTGCCCAATTGAATAGTGCTTGAGGAGTTAATATTGCTTCATATGGTTTTGCCGTAAGGCTAGCCTTGTAGGCTGACTTTTTGAAAGTAGCACCTATTCCATCATACATGCTTTTTCCATGTGCAGTTGCTGTGTAATGCCATTCTGCTTTAATATTAAAATCATTTTTATGATAAATAAATTGTTTATTTGAAATTGATTTTTAAAATGTTGCTTAGCCCCATCAGTATAATAACAATTTTTTTAAATTCTTTTAACCTTCTTTTGAATTTCTGGTAACAGTAGCGTTTGAATAGCATATACAGCGGCAGTGTCATGTTTCAGACTAACAGACAAAAAACCATACTCTGATGGTTAACTTCATTATTTTCTTTGTAATAGAAAATGACAGGTACCACTGTACATTGATTATTTTTGAAATGAAAAGCCTGGGAAGCATCCTGACACACGTAAGCATAGTTTTCTGAGAAATCAAACATTACAAGTACTTCGTGTGGGCTAAGATTCTCTCTTTTTTCATTTATAAATAGAGTCTGCTGCTTTGCAATGTAAGAATGAACTTTCAGAGTCTTTAGCTTATTGTCTAGATCTAATAAATAATCTTCAACACTTAATGTCTGTTAGGTTAATGTTGCTCTATCAGTAGCAGTCTACGATGAGTATGTAATATAAGAAATACAGGAATCTTCTAATTGTTTACGTATTAGAGATATAATTTTCTCAGTTCCTGGACATTTATTACACTTGTCGATGTAACAGTCAGAAGTTGGATTAGAACAAACCATTTTTTCTATACAATCTTTATAATTAGAAAAAGGAGTACTTGCATTTTCAGTCAATTGCTTCAGGTTTATGGCATCTAGCATAAGTTTCATATTTTGATGGATAGTACATACGCATACCTAATGCGTTCCAGATGCTCCAGGACGAATACAATATTTTGGTCTGAGAAATGCAAATTTACTAAAAGAAATTTGGATTTTCGGGTGAGTCTCTTTAAAACAAGAATAGTGTTCTGTCATATTCAATAATAATAGACGTTTACTTTTTTCTTCTCTTGTGCCATCTTTATTTTTTACGGAAACAACGTCTTTCTTTGATGGCATGATTCGACTGTACATAACGTTATTGTAAAATTCTTCAATATTTTTCATAGTTTCCTGGGATAAACTACGACCCGCTTTCGCAACAGTTTCATTTAAAACCCCAATCATCCACTTCAGCCTTTTAGACTTTTCACCCAAATATCTTGAAGCATTATACTCCTTAGCAATCTTTCTCGTGCTTCATGGACTTGGAGCAATAGTAAGAATCCTGACTCTTAAAGGATCGTTCCTGTCCAAACTTGAAAGTTTAGTTTTAAGCCCATCTAGCATTTCCTCTAAATCAATTTCTCTTTGGGATCGAACTTCTGATTCCGGTGACGCTCTAGAATCAAGGTTTTCTTTATCATTGGATATACGAGAATCATTATTATACGGATCATCAGAATCGCTTATATTGGCTTGAATAGATTCATCCTTATCATTTAAATTTAAATTAGAAGCCTTTTTTCGACAAGCAGCACAAATTCTAGAGTCGGAATGTAAATGAGGGAACTGTTTTATTAGACCACTGGAAACCCTACGGAGATCTTTTCCATAATGACCCTTTTCACCGGGTTTCCTAAACAAATCCACGCATCTATCTGTTTTAAACTTATCGCACATCTTGATCAATATATTAATAAATATCCGAAGAAATAGCACCCAATATCTAAAAAACGACTATTCTGAAAAGGACTGTCGATATTGATTTCAGAATAAAGGGCCACAAAAATTTGTGGAAAGTAGATCAACTATCTTAAAAAGGACTGTTGAATACAATCCACCAATTTTCGTTATTTTACCTGAAAATAAATCTCAATAACTATCCCAAAAAGAACTGCTATTGAGAGTACACCGATGTTGAAGAGCACCCAAGATCTAAAAAAAAACGACTTTTCTGAAAAGGACTGTCGCTATTGATTTGAGAATAAAGGACCACAAAAATTTATGGAAAATAGATCAACTATCCTAAAAAGGAGTGTTGAATATAAACTACCAATTTTCAAGTAAGGTACTGGGAAATGAGATCCACAGGGCGAACAAAAGTTAGTAAATGTAGAGATCTAAGAATAATCTTACAAAAATCTATCCATAATTAAAAAGTTATTTTGAATTTCTTAAATCTAACCTCAGTTTTGTGTTAAGTGAATATAAATATTTTTTGACCATAAATATATTTTAATACCAAATTTTGGATAAATCAATCAACGATAAATAAGTATTATCCGCCATCTTGGATCCACCATCTTGAATTTTAAACCTGAACTGAAATTCGTTATCAAAGACATCAAAAAGTTCCGTTTACGAAATTACGAATCAGCCAATAATAAGAAAATATCTGCACACCATTTTGGTTCAGCAATCTGGAATTTGAAATTAAGGTTCGCCATTTTGGATCAGACATCTTGAATTTGAAATTCGAATTCGGAATCGTAATCAGTGATCCCAAAAACCCCAACATACAGAATTTAGTAGAAATCGGTCAACATTAAAAAATACTATCCGCCATCTTGGATCCGCCATCTTGAATATGAAATCTGACATCGGATTCTTGTTCAGCGATCCCTAAAATACTGTTAATGAGTTATTTGGTCAAAATTATTGAGGAATTATAATTTTTGCGACCATTTTTGACAAAAAAATGGAAATTTTTTGCGAGATGCCTCACTTTAGACAGTTTTTTTGAGGTTACTCATTTACACACGAAACGGTACATTGATGTCTTCGAAGGTATTGTACAAGCGTACAGTATTTCATGGCACGGTATAAGAATGGCACTATCTAGTGTAAATTTGTAGAATGCTGGTAAAGGCCGTCAAAATGTAGCCCGGCGACACTGTATCAAAGGTGCAGGTCAGCCTAAATACAGAGTCAATGATTTGGTTCATCTCAGTCGTGCCAAGACTGTGTTTGGAAAAGCATACGAAAGAGGTTGGACACTGGAAGTATTTAAAAATTTTTGTATCGACTCTTTACGACAGCCACCATTCTACATTCTGGAACATCTCGCTGGTGATAACATTGACGGCATTTTCTACGAAGAACAACTTAGTAGGATACACAAAGACTTGACAAGCGATATTTTTGAGCTCGATAAGGTATTGTAGAGCAACGGTAGCGGAAAGAGAAAACAGTATTGTCAGATGGAAAGGATATCCTGAAATACTCAACTCTTGGGTGTTTACCAAATACTTGGTGAATCTACAATGAGAGATGATTTTTACGTTAATTTACCAAGTTCAAGTAGTAAATATGTATTCCCGGAGAGTATTGCGACTCACTTTATTACACAGCTACCTCAAATTTTTTTCCTAGACGGTGAGTGATGTGTGGGGCTTACCGAGATTCAAATACCTCTCATTTTTCAGCACATATCCGTCAAAGAGAGGAAAGGGGTCATTCGTGTCAACACAGCTAACCGAGCAACTCCTGATTAATGATTTGCGTTTTTAAAATGATAAAGAAACGTTATCTCTGGCGAATTCTGGTGTATACCGCGATATTAACAGCTTTTTGGCAGGAATAAAGAGTCTCAATAATATGAAAAACCATCTATTGTTTGAAATTCAGTGTGGCGGATACGTACAAATAACGTGTACCTGTACCAACAACAATTGTACAAACTATATTCATACATTCACATTATCGGAAAAATTGTCTGAAATATTGGGATTTAAAAATAAGAAAATTCTATCTTGCGATGGGAAGAAAGAAAACTGTATTATCCGTGATCGACCTTCAAATCTCGTTATTGGTTTACCGACCGTGCTGATGGTGTATAGCAGTATTTGACAATCTTACGTAACGGGTGATATTCATACACGTCTGCTACGAGCAGTTCCTCTACATTTACACGACTACACTACTTACGGTGAGACCGAGATTCAGAACTTTTCCCTACCAATGTACTTACCCTTACTGTCTTCCTCGTTCCAATCGATCGAAATAGATATACAGGACCAGCATGGGAGCCCATCCCATTCGATTACGGTACGCTGATGGTGACGCTTTACTTTAAACGTATTAATTAAAAATGTCTGAGTATGAATATTTTTTTGTCGTAAAAATCGGTAATGACTTGGATAATGATGATGGCAATAATTGCGCTATAAACAAAGTTTAGGGATCGGTAGTTCTCTGAAAGGTTTATATCCACGTGCTCTACCGATGCTTAAACGAGGAGCCAAAGCTGTCGGTAAAGAAGCAATTTGTACGGGTGTGAATATTCTTAATGATGTTGTGAATGAGATGACACCTCTCACAGAGTCATTTCACAAACGAATGCGAGATAGTGAGGACAATCTCAAACGTAAAGCTGATGAGACAATGGATAGGATGACGATGACAATGGAGGGGTCCGAGTATAAGAACGTTCGCAAGTGGCAGAAGCCGCATTCACTCGCGATGACTGCAACTGCAAGTATATCTAATAAGAAGAAGAAGAAGAAAAAGAAGAAACACATTAAAGGAAAAATCTCGAAAAAGAAGCCAGGATCTAAGCTATCTAGCAGTAATAATCGTGGGAAAAAAGTTCGGACTAAGAGAGATATTTTTGAAATCTGAATAGTGAGACGGCTTTCTTACACATGGATTCTTGCGAATCATTAAAGTCTGAGTTGTCACTTTTTGAATTCCCACCAATTCAAATGGTAATTGAAAGTTCTTACTGTGTACAGTACCAGCCAATATCGTCACTTTCCGATCAATCACCAATAGAGCTTACGATACCTGGAAATAGCCACTATCTCGATTTGGCTCATACCATGCTGAGTTTGCGTGTGAGCATAATACATACTGGTAAGCCAGTAAAAGCAGGAAAAGATGCGCCCTTTGTCGGCCCAGTAAATAATTTTATGCATTCGTTGTTTAATCAAGTCGATGTGTTCTGCAATCAGAAACCTGTTTCACCACCCAATAATGCATACGCTTATAGATCATATATCGTGACTCTACTAAACTATAGGCCTTCAGCGAAAAATTCACATTGAACGAGTGTATTGTGGTATGATGACACATCAGGAAAAATGGACGACATGGAAGTGAGTAAGAGTACCACTTGTACGTTCTCGCGACAGCTTTTGTCTCATGGATCTAGCGGCTGCATACTGCGTTAAAATACTTCAGGCTAATCTGTTTATTCGATGCTTAAAGATCAACCCGAATATTTTGATAGCTCATGAGAAAAGATTATCGAAAATTACAGTAAAATACCCACTTACAGGTGTGGAGGTAAAATCTGTAACTCTACGCAATGCTGTGCAAAATGATACAATAGATAACGTTATATTGGGTCAACTTCCGAAAAGAATTATTATTGGTTTTGTAGAAAATAGAGCTTACAATGGCGACAAGGATCTCAATCCATTTAATTTTAAAAATTTTAATATAAATTTCTTGTGTTTATTTGTGGATAGTGTACAAATCCCCTCAAAACCACTGCAACGTGATTTCAAAACTAGTAAAATGTATGCCGATGTGTACCATATGCTATTTGCAGGTGTATGTGTACATTTCTCGAATTGCAGTAATTCAATTACACGGCAGACTTATACTAACGAGTATTGTTTGTTTGCAATCGATATAACTCCGCATTTATCGGCCAGTGATGATACGCATGGGCATTTAATCAAAAGAGGCAGTAGGAAAATCGACGTCAGATTTGATGATCCGCTAGATGTCGCTGTGAATTGTATATTTTATGCTGAGTACGACAATTTATTGGAAATTGACTCGTCCCGACAAGTTCTTGTTGATTACAGTGGTTGAAAGATAGGTGGCGCAATAATTATCCTAGAAGTTCGTACGCCCAACACATTAGAGCGTCAGTCGTCACGTAGCAGTCAAAAAGTGAAAATGGATTTAGTGATTGCTTGGCAGTGCTTCAAGGATAACAAACATCATGTAGTTTCTAAAGAAGATGCTAGTTTTGCTTTACATAAAGACTTTAGTGCGCATTGGGTTGTGTCCCCGATTTGTAACTCGAGATTTTTACGGAAAGATATCATGGATTAGACTCATACGGAGGAGATACTCCATTAAAGAGTCTGCATAAAAGTTTACAAGAAATTTGTAAGAGAGCTGGTAAGATTTACGTGTGTGGTGAAGAAGAGTCAAAATTACTCAGCAAAGTAACAACGCGAGAAATCATTAATTTGGAATGTAGTGACGGCTGACCACCATTGCATAAAACTGTCTTGGTGTGAGCAATATTGTACGCAGCACTCTGTTAAACCCTGCTATTTACAATGCAGCTGCGCCCTTAACAATGCTTTCAGATTAAAAGCATGGTTAAATACATGTGGAAGTACAGTTAATACACCACACGAATTTTCAGTTAGTCCACCGTTCTATCTTTTCGATAAACTCTCAAGAAATTCTACAAATACTTTGAAAGATGACATTTCATACCGTGGAAGTCTATCCTGCAGATCGAATCACGACAACGTGGGTAAAGCCATGTGCTTTTGTATTTAACACAGAAAAGCACCAAAGATGAGGTATGCATTGGGTTGCGATATATGTGGCACGAAATGGCATTGGTTGGTACTTTGATAGCTTTGGTGCACCACAACACATTCATGATCACGTGAATCGTACATACAGAAATTGTAAAAAAATTAGGTGGAATAATGTACGGTTACAAGACACTTTTTCTAACGTTTATGGTAATTATTGTATCATTTTTCTATATTATGAGACTTCTGAAATGGGAATACGAAGATTACTGCTAAATTTTTCCACAAACTTGAAGAAAAATTATGAAATAGCAAAAAAATTTGTAGATAGAATGTAATGCGATTTTTGGAGTGAAAATTTGAGAAGAGACTTAGCAGTTTGTCAGCAAACACCTCTTTTACCATTTTGTCGACACAGCAAAATTCTTATTGCCCCCCATCATAAGAGGATTGAAGCTTTTAGTCCTCCCCACCACTAGTACCGTTGCCACCAGCATTTACCCATGACATGTCGGTTGAACAACTCGTTTGGCAAAATCATTCATGTTGGTCTAGAAAATCAGCGGATTTGACTTTTACGGCTTTTCTTTCTCCGTTGATGTCTGAGAGAAGTCTCAAGAACAGTTCAAGGAGATTTACAATTTTTTTCATGCCTTCAACGAAGAAGAACTGATGGATGACCGAATAAGTATTCCTGGTTACCATATCCGTTTTACGATTAGTTTATCTGATCGAGCATTTAAATTATTGGAAGATAATGTAAAAGAATCTGGCGAACCATCAGCAAAACGTGTTTGTAAATTTTCTTTGGTATTTAAACGTGTCACTTTCGACCGATTGAAGGCATTGTCTAAGCTAATTGATTATAGAATAAAGTATTTACTTAAGATAGAAAAATCTGTTAATTTCGTATTAAAAGAAGTTGGCACTTATGCTAAACATAAGTTACAAGATGAACAAAATTCATAATATTATTATTTTGCAGCTAATGCGAGATTTCCTCTCTTAGGGGTTGTGGGACCATGTCGGGTACCCTTCGGGGACGGTAGAGAGGCTTAACTCGTGGGCCAAGGGAGCTAAAGCTCGGACCTGTGGGGAATAAAAGGGCGGGGGGACGGTCCTCTTCCTAATTCACTGAACTCTATAAACGGGTCTCGAGTGCGGCGGGTTGAGAATTGAGTACCTCGGCGAGCGGGGTGGCGCGGGCGAGGGTCGACGAGAGTCGTAAAGCCGTTCTCGGATGGCCCAAGCCAGCAAGACCTTGCCCTAGGCGAGGTCGAACCTCACCTGGGATCTCTCTGCAGGACGGGGCTCTCTGGTCCGCTGAAGAGGAGCCAGGAAACCACCCTGGTGCCTGTTTGACGGAGTAGAGAAGCTCAGCTGACCCCGAGGAACGAAGGAACAACCCTCCAATTTCGGGCTTGGTGAGGCCCGTTTTTGGGTTTACAATCACCACCCTAAGCCAGGTGGTGTGAGCTTCCGTGCCCGTATTGGCTCTCTTGGCACCGGGGTTAGGATGGTGTCGCAAACGGAGCCTCGGGGACACCGGGCGACCTCCCCGAGTAAGCAGCCTTACCCCCGTAAGAGGCTCTGCGGGGGTGGACCGTCATTCCTCACCACTCGTGGGAACAAAAATGAATTATGGCACCATCAAACCTTCCCATCATTCAGATTAACTTGCACCACAGTAAAGACGCCTCAGCTATAATGCTTAGGAGTATGACTGGGGTGTACACAGGCATCGCGCTAATCCAAGAACCTTGGGTTGTGAACGGTGCTATTAAAGGGTTAGGGAACTTTGTTTGTTGCAGGGATCCAGAGTCGAAGAGGCCCAGGACCTGCATACTGGTCAAAGGAACCAACGTGATACCACTACTCGACCTCAGCACAGGGGATCTGACGGTGATTTCAACTACGTTAGAGGGAGTAGGCAGGATAATACTCGCATCAGCCTACTTCCCGTATGATAACAATGACAACCCACCCAGGGAAGTCTGCAGATTAGTGGATTTCTGCACAGAACAGGACATTCCACTGATTTTAGGGTGCGATGCTAACTCCCATCATACGATATGTGGGAGTACGGACATTAATGCGAGGGGAACCACACTTCTGAATTACTTGGTTGGCACAAACCTAGACATTCTGAACGTCGGTAACACTCCTACTTTTCGCAATGCAAACAGAGCCGAGGTGATTGATATAACCCTCTGCTCAAACATCACGCACTTGGTTAGAAACTGGAGAGTCAGGGACGAGCCATCGTTATCTGACCACCTTCAGATAACCTATGAAGTGGGTAAGCCAGGGCGAGAGCAACCTAGATGGTTTCGCGACCCTAGGCTCACGCTCTGGAATGATTACAATATTGAATTGGAGGCCATTTTAAAGAAAGTACCAGTCGACATAAGGGACAGGGAAACTCTAGAAGAGGCAGCTCGAATCTTCACAAACGGTATCACTTTGGCTTTCCAGAGGAACTGCGACCTCAAAAGGACCAAAAACTGGAAGCACTCAAGGAGAAAACGAAAAGACTCTTTAAGGCGGCCAGGAAAGCACACAGCATTACGCTGTGGAATACTTATAAAACGGTAAGGGATGAATACAAATCCGCGGTAAGGGAGGCACGCAAAAGAAGCTGGGCCACCTTCTGCAAGAACATCAATGGAGGCAAAGAGGCGGCAAGACTGGACAGGATTCTATCCAAGAATCCGGAAGTCATTCTGGGAGCGCTGAAACTCCCTAACGGCAGACATGCCTCAACTGATGAGGAGACTCTCTCCCTCCTGATTCAGGCGCACTTCCCGGGATTCAGTAGAATCAAGGATGACGAAGTAAACCCTGACTCCGCGGAGTTCGGGGTTGGCTGCAGGAAGTCATTCACCGATTTAGGTGAACGACGCCGGCTGGCCAATAAAATCGTCACGCCGACCAGGGTCAGGTGGGCAATAGGGTCTTTTAGCCCTTATAAGTCACCGGGACCCGATGGTATATATCCGGCCCTGCTACAAAGAGCGGAGGACGTTATCATCGGCCCACTGACACGATCAATATGGGCGAGCATTACACTTGGGTTTGTCCCGACCAAGTGGCGGGGCACAAGAGTGGTGTTCATACCGAAACCAGGTAAATGCGGATACACCTCCCCAAAAGACTTCCGCCCTATCAGCCTTACTTCATTCATACTCAAGACTGTAGAAAGGCTGATAGATAGATACATACGGGACACTGTCCTGGAAAAAGAACAGCTCCATAAGGACCAACACGCTTACAGGGCTGGGAGGTCAACAGAGACAGCACTTTTTAGCGCGATCTCGTTTATCAAAACACAGGTAGAAGCCAAAGGATATGCCATTAGTGCTCTGATTGACATAGAAGGGGCCTTCATCACACATCAAGGGAGGTAATCAGAGAAGCCTTGAAAAGGCACAAGGTTCCCCCTTGCTTAATCGACTGGATCGATCACATGCTGAGTAGTAGACTTCTCGAAACCACCAAGGGCGATACAACGCTACAAGGAAGGGTGGGGAAGGGGTGCCCACAAGGAGGCGTCCTATCTCCCCTTATCTGGTGTTTGGTGGTAAACGAGTTGTTGAAACAGCTCAGCGATATGGGGTGCAAAGTAATCGGCTACGCTGATGACATCAAAGTTAGCATCCGTGGACCATTCCTGGACCCCCTTATGGGCATTAGGCATAAAGCTTTAAAGCTTGTAGACGCCTGGTGCTCACATACGGGACTATCCGTCAATCCAGCAAAGACGGAAGTAGTAGTCTTCACCAGGAGATACAAGTGGAATAGACAATGCAATCTTGTACGGAGTGGACAGAAACTGACACTAAAGAACAAGGTAAAATACCTAGGTGTAATTCTGGATAGTAAACTATCATGGAAAGAGCACCTACAGTATGCTACCAGAAAACTCACAGCATGCCTGTGGCAACTGAGAAGGGCCGTAGGAAGAAACTGGGGTTTGAGACCGGAAACAATGAAATGGATGTATGAGGCGGTCCTTAAGCCAAGACTTACCTATGCGGTCATAGTCTGGTGGAACAGAACTGCCCTATCAACAGCAAACATCATACTAGAGAGAACAAGAAGCTTGATTCTCAGGGCCATCTCCGGAGCGACTAGGACAACTCATACTGCAGCTCTGGGGGTGATCCTGAATATTGAGCCTTTCAGACTGACCTTGGAGGCAGAGGCTGCAAAGGCCCTGCACAGAGTCAGAAGAGTACTCGGAGAGGAGAGTATTGGGAAATCCATAAGATATATCAAGGGACTGGATGGAAGGGACGTCCTGAGGATGACCCTGGACACCACAAACACGCGCTTCCTCTTCGATAAGAAATACAGAATCAGTCTATCATCCAAGAAAGACTGGGTGACATGTAAAAGTAGCCTACCAATCGGGAGAAATCTGTACTACGCAGACGGATCCAAGAGTATGGCAGGTACCCTTGGCCAGTACGCCACTATCTTCCAAGCCGAGTTGGTAGCTATAACACGCTGTGCTGAGATGGCTGCAGAAGCCGTCTCAGAGGGACGGGTGTATATCTGCTCGGACAGCAAGAGCGCCCTACAGGTACTCAACAGTTATACAACTAAATCCAGATTAGTGTGGGAATGCTATGAAGCCCTCAATGATCTGGCAGGAACCTCAAAGGTCACGCTATTATGCATCCCAGGGCACAGCGGTATCAAGGGAAACATGATAGCAGATGACCTTGCTAAAACCGGAGCTAAAGAAAGCTTCATCGGCCCAGAACCAGCTATAGGCATCAGCAGCAGCCTAGTAAAAAACACAATTACTGGGTGGGTAACTGCGGAGCATCAGCAGGTATGGGATAAAGAGGAACGTTGCAGGCAAGCTAAGGCATTAATCGCTCCCACAACAGCAAAAGACTGGACAAGAGTCATTTTTGGTCTCAGTAAAAGCAAAGCCAGGATCATCGTGGAAATACTCACGGGCCACGGTAATCTGAGGTTGCACAGGCACAGGATGGGCTTAGAAAACAGCCCTGAATGTCGATACTGCTGCCTGGAGGAAGAGTCATCAGAACACCTCCTGTGCAGTTGCCCAGCGCTGTCTGAAAGTAGGCGCCGATTTCTGGGAGCCTACTTTCTGAAAGCCGAGGAGATAAGGGCCAGTGCTGCCCCCGGAATCTTTTCTTTCTGGGAAGCGGTAACATCAAAGCGGTAACTGGCATGACAAGGAGGGACGCCAAGGGAAACCATGCGTCTGGGGCTCCTACTGAGCCCAAACTCAGATAATATAATAATAATAATAATATGCTAAACATAAGTTACAAGATGAATAAAATTCATAATATTATTATTTTGCAGCTAATGCGAGATTTCGATGAGGATATTGTAAATAACATAGATAAAACTTTAAAAGAAAATAATATAAATTTAACTATAGAAGATATTTATGTTATATTATACGAGTTTATTAATTTACATTTATATAATTTAGTATCATTTTTAAATGCTAGAATTTATCCTGATGCATAATTTGTATTATTTAATAAGAATGAATAAATTTGGTCTTAAAATACTTATTTTGTACTTACTTACAAAATTTTAAGTGTATAGTAGTACTGGGGATCTGACTTTGGTTACTTTGACAGGTAGAGGGGCTTCGGGTCGTCACAATAATAGTGGGACCATAGACTGGGCTCACTAGATCCTGGGGTCACTTGATCCTGGGGTCCTTTGGGGTCAGGTTTGTTGTGACGAGATTATAGTAGTACTAGGGATCTGATTTTGGTCACATTCACAGACAGAGGTACTTTGAGTCGTCACAATAATAAGAACCCTGACCTAGAGTCCTCAGTGAGACCATAGACTTTGGTCACTTGATCCTGGGGTCACTTGGGGTCAAAGTCAGGTTTTTTATAACGGTCCGGAGTGCCTCATACACTACTGCCGTCTCCTGTATTTTTTGGTACTTGTTAAGATACCTGTGATAGGAGGGCGCGAATTCGCGTAGCAGTTCAGGTCTTTGATCAAATTGTTCTAGTATAAAAACTGTTATCTTGGCGTCCTGATTTTTTGACGAAACACATCCACACTGACGATATGATATTCGCGATGATTTAATTTACTATTTCTCTACGATGTACGTTCCGGTATATGTTACCTAGGTGGTGATCCTCATCGTCACTGCTGCTATATTCTGAGTCTTTGCAACGACCCTGCTGATATTTTGACTTTAATAATCGAGAGTCCCGTTTGCCGGTTTCGTTACCCGATTTTACCCAGACAACAGACAACAGACTTTTACGACAGAAATTATAGTTGTCCGAATATGCTGATAAATATGATGCCCTTGACGACATGTTTACGTATGATATTTTAAAATTCGAAATTTTATATGAATAGCGAAGTCGCTATCGCCGCGATCGGTCGGTATTTCCTTACGGAATGCACCGAGTTTAGTGATTTCATTAACGTTCTCTGCTGCACTTGGAGGATTCATTTTTCACTATTCCTTTTTATTTTTTTATATATTTTGCTCTTCCCTGGTACATACGTTAACGATATGTGGTTGTGAATATTAAAGTCAAACGTCACACTATTATTACTTGTTAATAGTAAAAATTAAAATATAAATTTGTTGAAATATTTCTATTATTTTTTTTATTTTTTTTTATTTTTATTTAACGTCGCCATGTTTGTGCTTCCATGTGGTGCTAATCGACGACGGGGGTCTGCGGTGTGTTTGTAAACAAAGCACATGTAATTTTTACAGAGGTGCTTGTATCAATCGGCAGAGACTAGGATTCGAACCCGGGTCACCGGCGTGGGAATCCGACACTCTACCGACTGAGCCGCCGCAGGCCCCTATTTCTATTATCAATTAATTATAAAAATTAAAATTTCTTAAAAAAAAAATTAAATTAAATTTAAATCACACCCTCTACCAGGGTTGTATGCGGGATTATGCCATAGCTGCTGTTAAGGGGGCACACCACCTTTAAAATGTGAAGCAAAAAAATTGATTAGGAATTTTTATTTTGATATTTATTTTAATAAGGATTTTTTTTTCTGAAAGTATACATAAAAACCTCCCAATTTGTATATTTTTTACCTTCGTTGGACCTTCTATGCCTCCATGGCAAACCAGACTGTTTTCGAAGACTTTAAGCACTGTCCTTAAGATTCCAAGTCTACGCATGGATGGATTGGGCTACAAATTTATGGAGATACTCATTATAGTAGTACTTTTAGTATGAATGTAGGGATTTTAATTTGGCACTTGTCGGACATGATTTCCTGATGCTAGCGACTATTTGATAGTATGGGGTGGCTGTTGAGTGAGTCGAGTTCGCTCAAAAACGCACGAGCTGTGGCTAGTTTTGAATATTTTTCCAAAAGTAATGGGAGTTCATTAGCTCGATTTACTCATTACCAGACAACAACCTTAGCCTGTTACCAAACACTTAAACAAACTGTATTAAATCTACATATTTATCTTAAACCATTTTTCTTATGAATCAATTGTTTCTCAGTTTTTAAAATTCGATGCACACTTTAATGCCTGGTCATCTTTAATTGAGACACCATACAGACTCCCCATAGATGTAACCCTATATCATCAATAGTCCTGATAACGCCGATTAGGCTGAAATACATACTTCGTTTATAATCGGCGAAATTTCGATTGCAAACAAATAACATTAAATCAGTTTAATTCTATAGTAATGAGCTAACATAATTTATGCTGCATCAAGCTAGCGAAGTTTGCGCTCTAACAAAAAGTACAATTACGAAATATTTTATTTATCACAATCTTTGCCAAAGAGAATAGAACGTTAAAATTTTATTTATTTATGTTAGTAATGTTAATGATTAGGTTATAGTACATTATGTAGATTATGTGAATCAAATGAAAAATATCTAAATAAAGATGTTGTTTATTTTGCAATTACAATTTCTTAATTTTTTTGTATAAAACCCACTATATATACATCAATTTTAGAAGAGAGAAGAATTTTACTTTTGTCCCACAAATTTTATTTCAGTCCCGCAAATTTTACTTCAGTTCTGCAAATTTTGTTTTAGTCCCGCAAATTTTACTTTAGTCTCACAAAGCAAGTTTACGGGAAAAATATGGTACTTTTGCTCTGATTTTCAGGGACAAAACGTGGTCATTTCGGTCGAGTGTGGAATAAAAATTATAATACAATACACGGCGGTACGGTGGGAAACGGTATATGTTCGAGAGGGGAAGAAGTTAGTACTCAGGGACGCGAATTCTACAGAAAATATGATGGTGAAATACGAATGCTAAGAAGACACGCAACGCGATGCTCGACAAACGTTCGAGACGCTAGATTTCCAATATACATATATATATACTTATAGAGCACAAGTTGGTTGGCTCACGTGGACAAGAAGATCGACGGGAAAAGCGAAGTACAGAAGCTAATACGAAAGTTCGCAAATCGAAGGAAGCTACTACAAAAGTTTTCGCAACTGAACAAACAAAGCACGAGGTGCATACGAGCGCGGCTCAGTACGAAGTGAGCGAATCAGTCGCTTCGTACCCAGGGCGCTGCACGCGGATTTCGGCTAGCGTCGACCGAGCATGGCTGAAGTCGCAGCGCATGCGCCTAATGAGACGGAAAGAGGAGCGTCTGCTTGCGGTGACGTCACGCTATACGGCGCGCAGAAGACGGCTCGCAGCCGGTGTTTTGGGAGTCAGGACGAGGAAGTACGACGAGGGACCTAGCAGGAGGTGCACTTGGGCAACAGCAACGACGAAGGGGAACGAAGACAAGAGCTGCAAGTCCTAGGACTGCGTTAACCTCGAAGAGGTTATATTTACTTAGCAGCTTGCTACACTGCTCTCTTCAACTGCCACTACAGCTATTAGGCGAGGTAAGCGTTTTATATACCATTGCCTGTTTACTCTTCTTAATGCTAGCTTGCCTCTAGGTGACTGATGAGTGTTTCTGTGACTGCTGCTGCTACTGTTATGGTGAAGCAGACCAGCAGCTGGGCTACGATACTCCGTATGGGAGGCAACACTGCCTTTACAAACCCTCCAAACCAGGTAAGAGAGTTCCAGTTTGTTTTCCATATCTTTTGTAAACCAACCCCTCTTTATATTTTCTAGGGTGTGTGCTGTAGGCCTTTGAAATATCCGGAGAAGCAGCCGCTCCGCCAAAGGTGGTCCCATCTATGCTTTTCAGGACATTAAACCAGGTGGGAATTATTCTAAGACCATTCTGATTACCTCCTAGGGTAATAATACCCTTTGTATGTACTTTCAGGTTGGTTCAAGAAAAGGGGGGCAAGGAAAGGGAACACCAGGATACGCTCAGTGCACCCCAGCTAGGTCCAGCCGACTCCAGCTTATGCGAGGCTCTATGGGATGGCAGCTGTATGTCTTCTTCGGCTGCTTGAGGGTGTTGAGGAGCTCGTTTGCTCTATGTCATCGAGGGAAGTGTTGTGGCAGTGACTAGTATGTGTGTGTATAATGAAAAGGATAGTGTTGTGGAACAGGGATTAGGTCACAGTGTATTAGAGGGTAGTATGCGAGGCTGCAGAGAGTCTATTTTCAATCTGCGCATTCCATTTGGAATTAGGTGTTTCTAATATATGGTTTGTCGAGCATCAGTCTTATACTGAGCAGCTCGTTTATACTATGCCTACATATTTGACCGACTGTTTAATGTGTAACACACAGAAAATGTGGTGTTACAAAATATCTTTTTAAATAAAACATAAATTTATATGACTGGACTATGTAACAGCCTAACTGTAGCATAATTTTCATTCTTGAAGATTTTCTTATAATACCCGAAATTCGCACAGGCTAATCGACTTGAAAGGAATATGCGCACAAACAAGAATCGCGGAGAATTAGGATGTGCACCTACATCTGTGTGTAGTCATACGGACAGGTCGTCGATTTCGCAAATTGTCAGTCAGCGCACAGTCGCCTAGCGTGCAGGACCTCATTCCTCTCGTTCTTATAAAATGATTTGGGCGGTTCTCTTATATATTCTCTAGTTTATTTATTACTATTAGAAAATACATGAGTGCGCGCAAATAGTTTTATAGTATAATAAAGACCTATAATCAAATAAATGCAAGACTTTGTTCTTGCTTAGTATAGAAAATATCAATAGTATTTTTCATATACACGTATATGAATATTTACAATTCATGTGATAACGTAACAGTTTTATGTAATGCAATAACAGATTATGTCATAATGTAGTACATCTTATGGTATAGAGTAGCACCTTTTATCTCACAGAGTAGCACTTTTATGTTATAGAGTTACACTTTTACATTATAATATAACAATTTTATGTAATAGAGTACCAGCTTTTATGTCACAGAGTAACACTTTGTTCTTACACTTTTTTGTTATATTGTAGCAACTTTATGTCACAGAGTAACATCTTCATGTTATAATGTAACAGATTTATATATATAGCACCTTTTATGACATAGAGTCACACTTTCTATCTTATACAGTCACACTGTTATGTTATAAGGTAGTAACTTTATATGATAGAGTAGCACATTCATGTCATAGTCTAAGCGATTATACGGTGAGTACACCAGTGAATGAACAGACCCCAGTAAATGAATTTAGAATTACTCATTAGGAAAGAGCCTAACAAAAATCTTATAAGTTTTCATGATAAAGGAGAATTTTATAGTATAATTGAAGCTTCAAGTGCTCATATAAACGGTTACTGTGAAGCCGAATCAATGCGCATACTGAAGAGCAGGAAATTGAACAAACATTTTACAAATGGACTTCGAGTAAGAAATGTAAAAAGTCAGTCTTTTGATCAGCAAAACAAGGAGTTACTACCAAAGAAAGATCTTCTTAACAATGTTGAAAAGACAAAGAAGGCTAATAGTCGAAAATGTAAATCAAATCAAAATGATACTTTATACACTAAGAGGATCTTGATCCAGTAAAAAAACTTGTAAATATTGCAGAGATAAGAAAACATAAGAAGATTGAGAAATTCATTCCTCGTGAAAAGACTTATGCATTCAATAAGGTCGATAAATCTCATAATTTAAGTGAAGCTTATGAGTCTAATGAGTCCAATGGATCTGAATCAGGTGAGTTTTATACAATCGACAAGATATCTGAATCTGATGAGTCTAATAAGTTCAACAATATATCTGAATCTGATAAGTTCAATAAGTTTAACAATATATTTCAATCTGATACGTCTAGTAAGCTTGGAAAGAGCTTCAAGTTTGATGAGTTGGAGAATTCTAATGAATTTGATGATTTCGAAAAGGTTTATGAATTGAATGAGTCTGTTACAATTCAAGATGATTAAACCTTGCATAGTCAGGGCTCCTTGTTTCCAATAGATGATAGTAAAGAAGATGTATCTTTTGATGCTTATTCTAAATATAATAAAGTATCTCGATAAGATATATGGCGTTTATAAGCATGGAAATATACTTATGATTGGAAACTTACCAATAGATTTTGAAGACGATCACGTCGTTATAAATCACTGAAGATGTCCTAAAAGTGTGGTTTATTAAGGGATAACACCACTCTAGAGGCCGAAAAAAAGACTTAATTTTGACAATTTATTTTAGAATTATGGGAAAAGGAATAGTATTCATATTTAGATGGTTCATTTAACACATATTGATGTATGAAAAAAAGTTTTTTTATTATGATTTTTGTACAAAATGGCGGCGCTACAGCAGATCTGCGGAAAAAGATTTTTTTGAAGGTGCTCAGCAGGCGCACCAATTCCTCGAAAACCGTGAGAGCGGAACAAAAAACTAAAAATTTTCTGAAACTACATACTAATAGCTATTGAAGTACATAGGATTTTTTTTTATTCTAATATATGTAGAAACTGTGCACTTCTGAACAAAACGTATGAATTTTCGACTAAAAGAGAGTAGTAAATTGTTAATAAAACAAGTCATTTTCAAAATATCAAAAAACGGTTACGTACTTCGATGGAGAATATATTTGGGAAGCTATTGTAAAAATTGCAAGTCGATCCATGCAATGGTGTTGAAGCTATGAGTGCGCCCAGCTTGAAAAAACCCGTTTCGAGAAAAACGCGTTTAAAGTTTTCGGAGCATTTAAATCTTTGAAATTTTTGTATACTTCTAATCTGCGATGCCTGCACCGTACATTTGGCCATCTCTATTAATGTCTGACTCTTTCTCTTCCTTCCTGGCTGATTTTAAGGACATCCGGGCCTCTCTGGCATCGTCTGTTAGGGATCTCTCGGAAAACTTGATGCGACGCGCGCCCGCTTGCACGCAGAAATTATAGCAGTTCGGTCCGATTGTCCAGCCCAAGTGTTGCATCAGCTTCATGACACTTGAAAGGCCATCATTGTAGATACCTGCAGCAATATATACTTCGGTATCGAGCACGTGTTTGCCACTAGAGAAAGATTTTGGAGCCATAGACCAGACAGTCGCATTGAAACTTTCGTTGCTATTTTGTGTGAAGCCGCCTAAGTAACGCGTAAGTAGATCGTCACTGCTCAACTCTTTTTAAATTGGCGAAATCGCTTTATAGACTTCTTCAGAGAGAGGTGGTTTATGTACAAAATCTTCTTAAGTAGCTTGAGCCTTTTGCCAAGAGCACCATGAAGTTTCTCCGCGCGGGCATCTTTCGTGTCTCGGTTGATCATCAGTAGACAATTTGTGGTCCAGCGTTGCGTAGATTTCATTGCGCATTTTCTTCTCAGAATCATGATTCCTACGAATTGCTAAACCATAATAAATTGCCAACTCGTCTATGAGCTTGCCAGTAAGCTTGCCTTTTCCTCCAAGTCCTTTTATTTGTTTTTTCAAATTACGGAGACGAGAACCAATCCACTTCTGCACATGATCGATACATTCTTTTTTTTACGGTGAACTTTTCGTAGGGCTCATAATCTATGATTCCTTTGAAGGTTTTTGAATCTCCGTCGCCCACGTAATTAAAGTACTTCAAATTGTGCAAAGATTCTGAGCGCTGAAACATTTCGATGACGGCGTCCACTTCCATCTTTCCTGCGGAGCCGACGTGGTTCGCTTGGCATTCATCTTTGTGAGTTTGTCTCCACTCCTTGAACTCGATAGGGTCAGTTTTGGTTTTCCAAAATTCGCTAGCTTTGCAATATTTAGAATTCACTAAAACATAGACTACTTTGCCAGTATACCAGCCGATAAGTAAAACAAACCCGTAAAGAGATGAAAAACCACGCTTCCTCCACGAACCATCACCAGATACAGTAATGCCATTTGGATCGTCAGTTTTTTCTCGTTCATTTTTAGCTGCAGTTTTCATACTGAGCTTACAAACAGCTTCTGATTCAATGTCAATTTTCTTAACAACTGTATCGTAAAACGATTGAAAAATTGGCCGCAGGAGATCCATGAAGGCGCAAAACTTTATAATGCCATTCAATCCTATTCCCAGTAATCGCATGGCAAGAACAATTCTGCGATTAATATCATATCCTTTCTCAATAAATGGACAACTAGGAATAGTAATCTGATCGCAGTTTTTACAGGAAATCATAATTCTTAAACCCAAGCCTCGCTTTCCAGTTTCGGTGAACGTTACATCGGATTTGCATTTTTGACATACAAGAGCTTGCGATATCGCGGATAACACTGCTACAAAATTCAGAATTCGGTAACCGAAACCTTCATTTACTTCAAAATCATCGAAGTTTACATCTGATAATTTTTTAGCCAATTAACGTTCTCCAGGCTTGGCTTCTCCAGCTCGTAACGGTTTTGCGGCCGTCGGTTTGATATTCTAGGTCTTTTTGCACTACTCCTTCCTCCTTGGCCGGTTTTTTTATCACAATACACGACTTTTATCGAACTCATATTGTTTATTCGAAAACTTTTACAATAACAAAACACGTTATTAATATTTGAACGAAAATGTACGGAAAAAAAATAAAGTGTCTGCACGGCGTCGCTTGGCAGCTGTACTAGTTCACACGCACACACACTTCTATTCAGTGTTAGTACACCCTGGTGGACTTCTGAGGAACCACAATGACCATAAGCAATAGAATTTGGACAGATAGGAGCACTACGCAGTCGATAAATCAGAGCGCGCCGTGGTGGCTGATTCAGCCGTTGATCAAAAAAATTCCTGATGAGGAATTCATTAGCCCTGATGATGTGCAGAATTATCAAGATATTATTGATAAATCGAGTTGCCATAGAAAACATTATAATAACGATGAATCCTTTCATACTAAGAGAAGCACAAAGTTTGGTAAATATGTTAGCTGAATGTAAAGACACAAAAAGTATTAGACACGTATGTTTTTACGTGCTGATTCGGTGATTTAAGGGGTGAAAAGCACCCATAAAATTTACTACCAAAAACCGTTTTTTTTTAATATCTCAGAAACGAATTGAAATTTTCCGATGAAACCAACGCCAATTTGTTTCTTATCATCGCTTTCACTCTAAAGGGTTGCATCCCTTATTTTTTATAAGGGTATGTATGACTTTTTTCGTTTTTTCTTTCTTCAGAAATTTCTTAATTAACCGAATCTTATAAAAAATCGTTCTATTATAAACAATATTCAAATTAAAAGTTGACCGGTCCCGGGAGTTTTCAAAAAAAAAATTATTTAAAGGGGTATCTACCCCCTAACACGAGTTTCCTAACATAGGCCTTAATAAATTACTTAATTTTGTAATATATTGTAAAACATGAAAAAAACAACAAATATATACATACATACGTATACGACCATTTGAGGGATGAAAAACACCCTTACACTTCACCCCCAAAAATAATTTTTTTTATTATCTTAAAAACGAATTGAAATTTTCGATTAAAACCAACGCCAATTTATTTCTCATAAAAATGCGCTTCTGTAGTAATTACTTTTACTCTCTACGGTTGCAGCCCTTGGTTTTTATAAGGGGAGAGATGACTTTTTTCGTTTTTTCTTCAGAATTTTCTTAATAAACCAAATCTTATAAAAAATCGTTCTGTTATAAACAATATTGAGATTTAATGTTAACCAATCCCTGTGTTTAAAGCAAATTATTTAAAGGAGTAAACTACCCCCTGACATGAGTTTTCTGACATAGGCCTTAATAATTTACTTAATTTTGTAATATATTGTAAAACATGAAAAAGACAAAAAATATATACATACATACTTATACGACCATTTGATGGATGAAAAATACCCTTACACTTTTTAAGCAGTTACATTTCGCATCTTTTTCAGTTCCCATGTGCCAGTGATCAGTGAAATAAAATTGTATTATAGTTTTACGAATTAAAAACGAAATAGTTGTTTTTTTTTAATTATAAGAACCTTAAGGTATGCATATCATTTATTAGGCATTATATAAATGCAAAATACTCTAGTGGAAATCAAATATGTATATATAAATGTACAAGAGTGTACTTTTTATATTAACAGAAACTTTTCATAGAGAAAATATTTAGTATAATTTAGCGATTTCATTGTCGAGTTGCCACACTAGTTTATATTTATATACGTATATACCCTAGTGGACATATGGGAGTGTAGTTTTCTGTGCTATTCTGTGCCATTATGTGCTAATGTGTGCCAAACTGTGCCTTACTGTGCTTTGCTGTGCCTTTATGTGCCATACTGTGCCGTACCTGTCCATTTCGGACAATTGACACAGTATGGCACAGTAAAGCACAGTAAGGCACAGTTTGGCACAGATTAGCACATAATGGCACAGACTGGCACAAAATGCCACATATGCGTTTTCCGATAATAAAAATAAAAATTTTCACTGCTTCGTTATGGCGCAGTCTGGCACATTAGAGAACGGTGTGGCACAGCTTGGCACAGCTTGGCACAGTAAAGCACAGTAAAGCACAGTAAAGCACAGTAAAGCACAGTGAGGCACAGCAAGGTACAGACTGACACGGTCAGGCACAAAGTAGCACATATATAATATTAAATAAATAATAATAATAATCTTTTTGAAAAAATTATTTATTGAATAATATACATAATACATAACAAACTTAATTTAAATTTCGACCCATCATTCCTTTTGATACTATTGAAACAAAATATTTTTTGTTTGAACGCATTAACATACAAGTTTGATGAAGTTTTGTGTAACTAATGACGTTTAAGGTGTCAAGTACTGAGTTACAACGATTAAAATGCGTTATTTTTACGTCATTATTATCGACAATAGATACGTCATCAACATCTAAAATTTTAAAGAAAATAAGTACATCAACAATATCGTTATACTTTATTTTACAAATGTTCGAGATAACGCCAAATTTATTTTCTTTTGTTTTTATAATGCTATCATTAGTTTTTTTCGATTTTGAATAATTAACTGTAGTATATCGGCAATTATCGTAAATTATTCTCTTAAACTGATTACATCTTGTATATTGCCGGTATTAAATAAAAACGACAGACATTCGTTTTCCTCGCTATTTAAGGTATATGTGGTTCCAGATCCTAATACAGTGCAATCTTTCACCTTCTTAGCATTTTTCAATCTATTAGTTAAATTATCGCAAAAATGTCTTACTTTATCAGATATTAATTTTTCATTATTCACCAATATCGGTATTTGCTGATACATTAATAATCTATTTGCTATTTGTGTTGCGATACGGTAGTTACATTTTTTCATTAGCAATAACAGTCTGTTTTGATTTTCAAATGGAAAAGTACTAGCAGCCCACAATGGTCCCCAGTTTTGTACCGAGTCAGACAAGTGCAAAAGTAAGTGCACGTTATAGTGCATGTATCTTTTACCGTATAATACTTCTATACCCATTACAAATTTTATTATTTAAACTCACGCCGTTTGCAGCATTTCTGGTTGTATGGAAAATTCAACTATAGTTGTATATTTTCAAACCCATTTCTCTCCGGGAGATAACAATGAAAGTATTTGAAAATTTAATTGAAGGTTCCTGGTAAGAATACGCAGGGGATAAAATGGCGCTTTTTTAGAAATATTAATTATTGCAGAAAATATATATATATATATAAATGTGATGCCGGTAAGGTAGGAATTATTAGTTCACTTTCACATCTCCTTAAGTTTTAAAATTTTAATCTTTAAAACATCTTAAATTTTTCTTAAAAATTCAAAAGATCACTTTAAGAAAGAGAGTATCAAATCAGTTGGCAGCATTTCTTTTAATCTGTTTTAATGTTATAAGTTTCAATAATTAGATTTATAATAATAATTTTTTAAACACATAAAAGGCTTACGTATATTATATACCTCAAAAATCTTTGAATACAAAATAACATTTTATAACCGCTACATAAATATTTTTGTAATTATTCAGAGGATTTTAACAGTTTTTCCGTATAAAAAGGCTACATTCTATCCATACAGAATAACCTTTACAAGCCCAGTTATGCTAGATATCGCCATAAAGAATACACATATAAACTAGTTTATCAAGTTTTAAAATCCCAACTATCATAGTTTCAATTAAATATAAATATAACATACAAAAGCACCATCATATTTGTTATATATTACATAATCGAAATAAACACAAAATAGCACAAGGAAATAAATGCTCTAGGCAACGTTTAACTACAAAATCATTAATAACACATCTAAATAACTTACAATATAAAATTTACAATATAAAATCAAATGATAATAGCTTATTATCAGAGTAATACATTTATTTTTATAAAAAAGTCATTCCATACTTTTATACTATCGGATATGTTTATATTTTATAAATAAATGAAAGAATTATAAATAGATCTGTTATTAAATACATGTACTCAATAATCTACATTTATGAGTTTATATTTTTCAGTCCATACAAAGTATAAGTAGCCTTAGTATATTTACTAAAAATATAGAAAATTTGTACCTACTTTTGGACAAGGTGCATTATTAACTTCAATATGAGGCACAAGTACTTTTGATAATTGCATGTCATTATTTGTAATTTCAAGTATATTCTCTTCTGTTTGTATTATATTAGCTGCTTGACTAGAGGGAGTTTTAGAATTTTGTCCTTCGATCTACAAGAAAAACGTTTATGTTAGTACTAACAAGGAGAGGCCAGACCCATTCAAGGACATTCTTTGACCAAAAATAGAAGGTACGTGTGAAGTGTCTCAGTATTTTTACCATTCGGTCCTCAATAGACGTAAAACAAGTGGTGTACAACAGATTTTTTAGTAATGAATTGAAAATGTATGACGCAGAAATGTAAAGTAATTAACTGCACTGCCACAGGTTAAAAATTATGATTCACTTTACATTATTTGGTATTTTTGAGTAGAATGTTTATATCTAAAAACATCACAGTCACCCCTAATAAATGTTTGCTAATCCTATTACAATAAAAATTAAGAAATTCATCAACTTATGTATTAAATTGACTTGCTGTTCACAGCGTATTATAACTTGACTTGCTCTTCAATTCAGGTGAAAATTTTAAATATCTTGTGAACACAGTCACTTCACATTACTTGGCACTTTTTTTTTTAAATATTCAACATTTGTCGCAGTGAAGTCACCCCTGTTGAAAATAAATACATATTTTTTGTATGTTTATCTTTGGTACGAGGGTAGTTCAATAAGTCTTTAGAATAAAGTATAAAAACAATTTTTTTTGGGTAAATTTTTTTTTATTTTTCAACATAATCTCCTTGGAGCTCTATACACTTGGTCAATCGCTTTTTAAGTTTTTTTAATCCTTCAGAAAAGTGCGTTTACGGAAGTTCCTCAAAATAAACACTTACAGAGGCAATGACGTCTTCGTTGTCCGTAAATCTCTGTCCACCGAGCCATTTTTTCAAGTTTGGAAATAAGAAAAAGTCACTGGGGGCTAAATCTGGTGAATACTGTGGGTGTTCGACCAATTCGAATTTTAGTTCTTCAATTTTAGCCATTGAAACGAAGCATGTGTGAACTCGGGCGTTGTCGTGATGAAAGAGATTTTTTTTCTCGCCAAATGTGGTCGTTTTTTTTTTAATTTCTTCTTTCAGCTGCTCTAATAATGATGCATAATACTCACCAGTAATTGTTTTACCCTTTTCCAAGTAGTCAATAAGTATAATTCCGCGTGCATCCCAAAAAACTGTAGCCATTACCTTACCAGCTGACTTTACGGTCTTTGCCTTCTTTGGAGCTGGTTCGCCTGTGGGAATCCACTGTTTGGATTGTTCCTTTGTCTCAGGAGTGTACTGGTGTATCCATGTTTCATCCACAGTCACAAATCGACGAAAAAATTCCTCAGGATTCCGACTTATGCGCGCCAAAAGAGCCTCAGAGGCGACCACTCTATTGCGTTTATTCTCAGCTGAGAGCAAACGCGGCACCCATCTTGCCGATAGCTTTTTCATGCCTAATTTTTCATGTAGAATTGAAACAACTGCACCTATAGATATCCTTGTGGCCTCAGCTAACTCACGCACTTTTAATCTTCTATCCTTCAACACCATATCGTGGATTTTATTGATGATTTCGGGAGTAGTTGCTTCTACGGGCCTTCCTGAACGTGGTTCGTCACTTATTGATGTACGACCACGCTTAAATTCATTTACCCAGTTATAAACCGTTGCTAAGGCAGGGGCAGATGTGCCATGAACTGAGTCCAATTCATTTTTTATCTCATATGGAGTTAAACCCTTTAAATGAAAATGTTTAATTACCGCTCTGAACTCGTTTTTTTCCATTTTTCTTAACAAGCAATTTTTTTTTCTTCAATTGGTTATAAAAACACGTAAACTCAGAAGATGTGGACTGCACCATATATCTAGTCGGGAGTGGTGCTGACTGAAAACAGATGATTTGGAGCGATTCGCGCGCCATCTGTTGGTCATTCTAAAGACTTATTGAACTACCCTCGTATATATAAAAAATATGTACTTTAATAATTTGGGATTTGCTATTTAAAATGTATTAAATAATACTATTTATATTTTTTGTGGCCATTAATGAAAGTACCGTGTGCATAATAACACCAAAAATAGGTTATATGGTTATATTATCTGTCTTTTAACATTAAAATAATATAAAACTTTTAAAAGTAAAATAACACATAACATAGCCATATAACCTATTTATAAATAGTATTATTTAATACATATTATAAATAACGAACCTCAAATTTGTATGTACTAAAGTACATATTTTTTATATGTGCCAAACATAAACATACAAAAAATACGTAATTATTTTCAGCAGGGGTGACTTCACTACAACAAATGTTGAATATTTTACTAAACAGTGCCAAGAAATGTGAAGTGACTGTGTTCACAAGATATTTAAGTTTTCACCTGAATTATAGAGCAAGTTAAGTTATAATAAGCTGTGAACAGTAAGTCAATTTAATATATATGTTAATGAATTTCTTAAATTTTATTGTAATAGGAAGGCAAACATTTATTAGGGATGACTGTGATCTATTTAGATACAAACATTCTACTCAAAAATTCCAAATAATGTAAAGTCAATCTTTATTTTTAGCCTGACAGTGCAGTTAATTAGTTTAGTTTTGTACGTCATAAATTTTCAAATAATTATTAAAAAATTTTGTTGTTCACCATTTGTTTCACGCGTTTTGGGGATGGAATAACTAAAATACTGAGACACGTACCTCCTTTTTTTAAGTATAGAATGTCCTCGAATAGTCTAAATGGAAATCCAGAACCCGAAGGGTCTGGCCTCTCTTTGTAAGTTTCAATCGTACATCTTAAAAGTAAAGAAATAGTAACGTCCATACTCACCAATTGCTCAGCACTGATAGCTTCTTGTTCTGAAAGACTTTTTCTTCTGTTTGGTATTTCTATCGTGTTGTGTACTCCTAGGAACCTTTTCTGCACTTCCAGGCTTGTAATACTGCTGATACGGGCCTCTTTGAGGCATTTTAAATATCTTTGTAAACAAAGGTATTATTAATTATTAAATATTATGTTAGGTTCAGACTGGTACAGATTGTAAGAAAAACAAACTTAAACTAGTATTAGTAATGACTGCAAAGAAAAAAGGCAACTTTGTAGATAAATCAAGCAATAAAATTAATTTTTTTACATAATGAATATAATTACTTTTGTATTTCACAAAATGTTGATGGAACCATACATTCGCAACATAAAAATTTTGTATTGATTATCCTTTGCTACTTGGTGATTGGTTTCTCGGAAGACTTCATCTACAAGTTGTTTCCCAACGCCCAATCGCAAATCTGCGTTGTTATCAGTACGAATACGAGTATAAGTATACTACTTAAATTACTGCATTGTGTATAAAATAGTTTATTTTGCTTGCTGTATTTTATTAAGAATTAAAATGAGCAGTGATAAATTTGAATCTGAAGAAAGTGGTTATGCGTATATACACGTGCCACCAGAAAAAACGGGTAACAAATACACGCGCAAGGTTATACCTACCGAAACTATAATCAATTTTGATTATTCTCTATGTTATACATGGATCAATCAACTATATGTATGTATATATATATATATATATATATATATATATATATGTGTGTGTGTGTGTGTGTGTGTGTGTGTGTGTGTGTGTGTGTGTGTGTGTGTGTGTGTATATCGAATTAGTTTGTAAATGTTGTATTTTTTTTCTTAGAAACTAAAGATGCTGTTGTTAAGGGTATACATGGTAAAAGATTCGGAGTACCACCAGTACGTAATTTTAGCTTTACATCTGACAGTACAGATAATAACACGTCAGGAAGTGATGATTTGAATAAGCTTAAGGGTAGTAATTCTAAAAATAAAGAAAAAGGAGATGAAGTTGAAGAAGAAGAAACAAACGCCAAAGAAACAGAAGAAGAAGAAGAAGGAAGCGACGAAGAAACAGAAGAAGAAAAAGAAGACAAAGAAGAACAAGAAGAAGAAACAGAAGAAAAAGAAGACGAAGAAGAACAAGAAGTACAAGTATGTTAAAAAAAATCAAATTAAGCAGAAAGGTATTTTATCATGTGTTTTATGATTTATGCTTTTTTAACTATATGGTTTTAAGGGGGCAACATACATAAAATCATTTTTTCTTCCATTTTTGTTGCAAAAAAAACTATTATATAAATAATATTTTAAATTTCTTTAATTATTTTTAGATATGATACCTTCTTAATCTCTATAAAGCATATTTGCATATTTTTATTTATATGTATTTTTGTTTTGTTTTGCAGATACATAAGAAGACCAAATCTGCTGTTACAATAAATAATTACAAAAAAATCTTAAATGCGTACTTGTAGAACGCTCTGACTGCCACTACAGATGCATCCAGTGCAAATTCATTCGGTGAAGCTCCATTTCATAATAAGGTAAAAATGTAGATATACGAAATATTTAACATCGATTGATTTAAGGGAAAGCTGTTTGATATTAATATTAGATGAATAATATGTTCTAGAATGATCTTTTGAATCGAGCGATACATTCATCAACTCTCATCGAGGAAAATGAAACAAGCGAAGCTGATAAGGTAAATTATTATGTTTTTTTTAAACACACGCACGATTTTCGCGTTTTTTACACAATATACTATTTTATCTATCCAAACATTATTTTAGGAGAAAGATTCACAGGAATGTGCACATCGAGCTTATAACCTGCAGATTTTACATATGAAAAACCAATTGGAAGAAATCAGAAAGAAAATGAGAAATTAAGAGCCGAATGTTTGAATAAAACTGAAAATAGAGAAAAAGTTAGTGTACCTGTTCAAACCTCTTGTTGTGACTCAATAGCAGGTACATTAAAAAACGTTTATCCATATTCTTAAGGAGATGTGTAAGTGAATTAATAATCCCTACTTTACCGGCATCACATTTATATATTTTTTCTCTACAATACATATATATTTCTAATAAAACGCCATACTATGCCCTCCTTATTTTTATCAGGAACCTTCGGATAAATTTTCAAAAGGTTTCATTATTAACTCTCGGAGAAAAATGATTTTGAAAATTTAAATATAGTTATATATTTTCAAAATCATTTTTCTCCGAGAGTTAATAATGAAAACTTTTGAAAATTTATCTGAAGGTTCCTGATAAGAATACGGAGGGCATAGTATGGCGTTTTTTAGAAATATTTATTTATTGCAGAGAAAAAAATATAAATGTGATGCCGGTAAGGTAGGGATTATTAGTTCGCTTTCACATCTCCTTAAAAGTAAAAAATAAGTTACTATTGTTTTTCAATAGTAATGAGATTTAACAAATTTGTTTTTGAAATGTTAGGTAACGTAGCCATGAGAGAATTACGCATGGTATTTGGAGCTCATAAAGAGATCTACACAAGTGCAGTAAGAAACGAGCAGAACTTAATACCAACAATAAAAGCAGCAGACAACCTTAAGCACTTAGGCAAGGGCGTTTATTGCAATGCCACGGCGTATCAAGATGCATTTGCATCAAAAAGTGAGTAGTCATTCTTCACAATTATGAATCGAGGGATTTATGGAAATGAAGAACTGTCAAAACGTTGTGTGAAAGATAGAAGAAGACGTAAACAACAGAACCACCGCGAACTTTCTCCTGTTAAAAGGGAAGTCGTCAATTCTGAATTTTTTCGATACCTAGAAGCGAAGGAAGTTGATAATTGTTCGCACAAAATGAATTCAGAAATGGAAAAATGTAATGACTACCATCACAAGTCTATTTCAGCTGCTATTAAAGTTATAGCTAGAGAGGAGCTACGTGACAAATAAAATTAATTTTAATGTCTAATTAAACTCTGTAATAAGTTTTTCATAATTATTTTAATAAATTATATTAGGTATAGTAAAGATATCAAGCATAAATTCAAAAATATTAACAAAAATTTATTTAATAATAGAAAAAGAAACTTTACTAAATGTTTAAACAATTTATACTTGAAATATAAACATTAAATTTTTTCTCAATATAAAATGATAAAAACAAATATTAAATTGATTAAATGAAAAGAGAACAGTATAATAGAGTACAATGCCAGCCAAAATTCAGTGCATTCTATTCATTTAGTAAAGCTTACTTTTTCAGTGTTTTACCCACCCGGCTAAAAAAATTCATATAAGTATGATCATACGTTATCAAAATTCTTATATGAGCCTTTTTTACCTGGGAAAACCTGCTTTTTTAATAAAAAGTTCCTTAAATTATAATGCTTCAATTTTTTGTATTTTGTAGATAAATCACAATATAAACATTTTTTAAATTTAATTTTATTACAAATTTTCTTCAATAACACATATAAGGTAGATTGGCGTAAAATGAGACACGGGGTATAATGAGACAGTTGCAAGTTTATGGCTGCTTTTTAATGTATTCTTATATGTATTACGAAGTAATTTACGCCTTATATTTCACTTACAGCTTGTAACTCCCGTCAAAAATGAATAACAAAGTTAATGAAGCGAATTTTTGAGCTATTTTCTAAGATATGAAATTCAAGAAATCAGCTTTTTCCAAATCAGTTAGTAAGTATATAAATTTTATTTATTGTCAAAATCAGAATAAGTTGCCTTTTTAGCTTATTGTTTAACTTTATTTTCCTTTTTGAAAAATTTAATTTCATGGAGTTTAAACCAAGTTATCGTACAAACAGTAAGTATATTGTGTCTCGTTATACCCCAACATTTTTAGAAACTGCTATTTTCGGGATAAAAAGTAAATTACAGATTTTTATCACAATACAGCATGTAATCCAAAAATTAATACATGTTAGTATTCTTTGAATATTTAAGAAGTAATGATATATTGATATTTTAAAAATAATACTCTTATAAAAATAGTGGAGTCCATTTCATTTTACTGTCTCATTATACCCCAGTCTACCCTAATATCTTTAAAATTGTATTCAAATATAATACTTAAAAGTCTGCTTAAACTATGATTATATTTGTCAGTCTGTGACAATGTGTGCCAATTAGTTTCCTAAAAAGACAAGGGATATTCTAATATTGAAAAAACCAATCTGTGCCGATCTGTGCTCAACTGTACCTGTCTGTGCCATGTTGTGCCTCTTTGTGCCATGATGTGCCTGTCTGTGCCATGCTGTACCTGTCTGTGCCATGCTGTGCCTGTCTGTGCTTGTCTGGCAAAAATTATTATTTTCGTATTGAGACACAAGTGTGCCGTTCTGTGCCAGACTGTGCTATTCCGCGCCATTGTGTGCTAGACCGTGCTATGCTGTGCCATACTGTGCCATACTGTGCCAATTGTCCGAAATGGACAGGTAAGGCACAGTTAGGCACAGTCTGGCACAGTTAGGTACAATTAGACAATTTTGAAATGCATTTTTCTCAGAGAGTTAATGATGAAAGCTTTTGAAAATGTAACTTAACTCCTGGTAAAAATACGGAGGGCATAGTATAGCGTTTTTTTATAGAAATATTTACTTATTACAGAGAAAAACTATAAATATGATGCCGGTAAGGTAGGGATTTTTCGTTCACTTTAACATGTCCTTAGCATTTTGCATGATTTTGCAAAATGCATAGTTACTTAGAAAACTGTTCGTTCGGGAAATTTCGAAATTTTGAATTTCTCGCGAATTTTTTCGAAACGATACCTATCGGCCAGTCGATTTGTGACGTTACGATGGTATAATTTTGGAAATTTAGTACGGGAAAATAATTAAATGCTCAAATATCTCAAGGAAAATATTTATAAACAAAATAATGTGGCACATATTCTTTATAATTTTCTGCGAGGAACCTAATGGTGATATTCATTTTGGGCCAGATATATTTTTAAAGCTCATTTAAGACCCAACTTCATATTTTCAAATGAGAAAATATTTTTTTATCACATATTTGAATTCCTCATTTCAAAATACGTACGGATACATATTTAGTTTATTGATTATTTTTATTAATCATTAAAATTTAACCTTATTAGTTTGGGCCTTATCACAATTCGGTTTACCTCTATTTGAAATCAGGCAGTGAACTAATGATAAACTAAATACATATTTGTATGTATTTTGAGATGAGGAATTCGAATATTCAATAAAAATTATGGTCTCATTTGAAAAAATGAAGTTGGACCTTATATAGGACTTAAAAATATATAGGGCTAAAAATCTAATATCACCAATGAATTCTCAATAGAAAATTATAAAGAATATGTGCCACATCATTTTGTTTATAAATATTTTCCATGAGATATTTGATCGTTTAATCATTTTCCCATACTAAATTTCCAAATGTATACATTCGTGCTGTCACAAATCGACTGGCCAATAGGAATCACTTCAAAACATTTTGCGCGAAATTCTAAATAGCATACATACTTAAGTAGCAATTTTTTTTAATAAATTCGAGTTGAAAAAATTTTGAAAAATACTTTATTATCAATAACGAACCGTTTTCTAAATTATTTATACATTTTAGAAAATCATGCAAAATGCTAATTCCATTACTGTATTCAATTATTATTTTATTAATCTGCTTAAATAGTATACTGATGAGAGCGGCATTAATCGTTGAAAGGTTACAGAAGACACTTTAAATTATTTTCTTTTAAACTTTAATTATTAAGATTAAATAGCTATATTAACCCTTTAACTCCCAAGGATATTTGAGAATAATGTATAATAAATTATTGAAAACCCATATTTAATTTTTCCAGTAACTGATTAAATAATCTATCTTAAACATAAAATAAATGCTAAAATTGTAATGAAAATCATGTTATACCGCAGCGGCCCGAAATGAAATAAACTTTAATATCACTTTTTAATTTCATGTTACATGAGAATAACACTCGAAGCCAAAGGGTTAAATAAGTCACCATTATAATTAAATCTACTTGAATTTACATGTACAATCCGAACAATTATTTCATTGTATAGGTAGCGAAAAGGAATATTTCATCGCAGTACAAAAAGGTCGCCACCATGAATATCAAAAGCTGTTTTATCAATCTTTTGATAACAATCTAAATTCAATAAATGTCTCAGTTTATTAACAATTACAATTTTTAATACCAACCTTTTGTGATAGCCGAACTTAAACCGACACGATTTACGTTCCAATCAGCAAGTGCTGCAGGACGATATGGGTAACATTTGTTACTAGTCAAGGCTGCTTGGAGATCACCTAAAGTTTGTTCACATAAAGTTGAAACAAAAAGTTTGTTACAAATTTGTATCAAAATTTAAGGAGGTTCATCTGGTACAGTACAATTTTACGGCAGATTGACATCAATCCTTGATATTCGTCATTTCTTGAGCGCAAGTTGGAAGCAAATTGCTAACAAACATTGCACAGCAACTATTGCCGCGATTTTGCCACGGCAAGCCTGGTTAATGGGGTAGCTAGTCAAAATGTGTTCAGTTTTTTTAAATATATTATAAAAGAAATTCAGAACAGCTGACATTTGAGTCTGTTTTTGAGGTTAAACGTACTTTTTTTGCATTGATTAATTAACTATTTCACATAGAGGTACCCATTACTGTTTTTAAAAGCAACATATCATATTCGTCAAATATTAGTCTTTCAATACAAAAATTTTCAACAATAACTGTTTGTGGAATACAGTAACATACGCAAATTAAAACGACGAAAATACGATTCTCCATAAGACTCCATGTAAAATTAAAAAAATATATTTTTATTAATATCTAGGCACTGAGACATCCTAAGGTTCCAAAATTTTATATGAAGTATTTTTGTATGTGTATCACTCTATATTATTATTTTTTAAATATCTGTTAGTTAAATCCTCAACCAGATGAACCGCCTTAAAATTAATAAAAATGGTTTAATTAAATGAGTAACCAGAATGATCTATCAAGTTTATTTTGTCGATATTCATAAACCACATACCACAGTTCATGTATTTATTTATTTACTTATTTATTTATTTATTTATTTATTAATCATCTACGGGTTAAAAGTCCTTTACAAAGTACAGAATGTAGAAATATTTCATGTTAGGTAACAATGATACTCGGGTGCTTGGTGTCGAGCACTAATTTATTACATTTACAAATATCGATAAGGTTAACTATACCGATAACCATGGTCATTCATGTGATAAAACTTTAAAGAGCCTACATTTTTTATGATTTACCTGTAGAAGGATGCTTTTCAATGTCAGTAGCAGTAAACCCTATAGGAATAGGTGGATATGAAGTTCTTTTGTGTCTCGTAGATGCGTGGTTGATACCGCTAGGAGGATGATTTTCAATGCCAGTAGTAGTAGGCGTTATAGGAATACGCTCATATGCAGTTCTTTTGTATGTCGCAGTTGCGTGTATTGCCGGGAGTCGATGATCCACATAGTCTTCTAGAATAGATAATAAATGTTGTACTGTTATTTGTTTTTTTATTTGCACGCTGTCTTCAAAGTATAGATATGGATATTTTCACATATTGACATATTCTGTTTCTATTATGCAGTTATAATATTGTATATCGATGAGTCCTAATAAAAAAGACGTATCTCGCGAGCATCAATTAGAAAAGACCTATGTTTTTATGTCATTTTTTTGCTACTTTTTAACACTGAATATCATTATAACATTAATTTAAAGCTTATATTTAATATCATAAAGACATTAATCGTAAATCAATTTATGACCGCTTTCATCTCAAATCATGCGGGCCGACAGCACCTATCTCTCCGAATCAGCTCAAATTATAGTATATTATTCTACTCGGAAAATAAGCGTATACGTATTTTTTTATTTTTCGATAGCATCAAAATTGCATGTGTTATGCTTTTTTCAAAAATGACTCCTCAAATTTCGTTTCTCAAAAATCGAAAACTTTTTTCTTTTTAAATCGTTCTAATTGGTCTTTTTATGGATATTTGAAAATAATTCTGTACGTATTCGATGCTGTTAGTGGTACTCTTTCAATCTGCCAAATTCAAAAAATTGTTTACAAAAAATCAAGGATGATATGGCATTTTTATAAACAATGAAAAATGCTTTTTTCTCAAAAAAGCCATCTTTTTTTTACTCAATTTTTTTTTATAGAAGGCTAGTCTCAATATCTATATGGTCATATACATGACATTTGGAATATTTTTGTTTTTTAAGAGATATAAACGAAATAAGAAAAAAAATTTATGTTCCCCCATAGCGCTGTCGTGCAAGAAAAAATCCTATGTATTTTTCCATTCTTTGTGATTTTTAGACGTTTTATTGCTTTTTCTAACTTTCCTGCTAATACGATTCTTTGAGTTGATTTTCTTCTTCTTCTGTTTCTCTTTATTTAACAATTTTGTTAAAGAATGAAGAGCAGTTCGACCTGTATAAGATTTTTTCTTTTACCTACATTTACTTTCCATACATGGGTTTTCTGAATGCCGTTATATTTAGGAGCCTTAAGCCACTCTTTTATTTTATTTTGTCTAAAAACTTCAATATCTTCTTTTGGTAGTAAGATTAGTTTAATATTATTAGTATAAGATTGAACTTTTGTTACAAAAGCATTGGCATCTTGTATTGATTCAATATGACTGTTCTGAAGATTATGTCTAGTTACATAGTGTTTGACTAGTCCGCCAACACCATCACATGCACCTTTCCCGTGACCTGTAGCTGAAAACAATCATTGTTTATTGATGGAAGCATTTTTCATTTCATACAATTGAAATCGATTTTTAAAGTGGCTTGCTGCTCCATCTGTTATAATCGATATTTGATCTATTATATCGGTTGAATCATTTTTCATCGAATCAATTATTTTTTCCATTGCTAACAAGGCATGGGCAGAATCGTGTTTTCTATCATTACTGATGACAGCAAAAGTTTTTGTTAGTTTTCCTTGATAACAAACTGCTGTGAAAATAGAGTATGAGGAAGTATGAGGAATTTTTTAATTAATTTAAAAGCAAAATTATAAATCTATTTTTTAAATTTGTTGATTGAAAAAAACAGCAGTTGTATTTATATTTCTACTGTATCTATAGAAATTTTTACAAAGATTTTTACCAATGTGTAATGCGCGAGGATAACTTTAAAGATTCCTGCATTTTGATCGAAAAAATCACTTTATCCTAGATAACTTGAAAACGTCTTAATAAAAATGGCTAAAAATTTATATATATATATACATATAGGAAGTGGATCTATGCTCATAAAAATAAAAATAAGCCATTTTGTATTTCGAAAAGTTAACACCAGATTTGTGAACAGTGACCCTGTAAAAGTTTGAGTGGTCATTTTCTGAAACGCAAGTGAACTTATTAAATTTTCGTCCGCCATATTGGATGTCATTTTGAATTTCGAAAAACTAACATCGGATTCGTAATCAGCGACCCCGAAAACCCCCGAGTAACAAGTTTCAGGCCAAATGAATCGATTTTTAAAAAGTCGTCACCATATTGAATCCGCCATTTTGAATTTTGAAAATTTTGAAAATATGACATCGGATTCGTAATCAGCGACCCCGAAAACCTCTGAGTGATCATTTTTATGAGCCTAGATCCACGTAATTTGATAATTTGCCATTTTTTTGCACTTCTTACTACAAACATTCATTTGTTTATATAGTTATAATTAGAAAATTGTTATTAATTTATTGTACTATAATTTTTTTTTTACAAAGTAGTATAAATTTGTGGGTCGTTGGTGTGTAGAAATCAGAAATATATTGATTTTTGACAAAGTTATGAACGTTTGAATGCAAAAGTGGTTTCGATCGAAACCGCTGGGCCTTAAAGGGTTAACATGGGCTCTTATGCAAAATTCCAAAATTTGTCATGCTTATTTACAGATTACAAAGAATGTAACGCTAAGATATTGTTCAAAGTTTCAGTAGTATAAGATAAATGTTTGATGTAGAATTATTGAACTTAAAAATAGTATATTATGCACCAAGGGAGTAAAGTAGGCTATTGACACCTGTTAATGTCTTGGTGCCCGAGAGAAGCGAGGGCAGCAATTTTGCAGGCGTCAATAGCCCTCATTGCTCCCGAATGCAGTATACAACTTTTTCTCATACCCTGCTGTAAAGTATTGTGTTTATTCTCCGTTATCAAGGAATAAAACGCCATATTCTCTCACGCCTAGAAACTGCCACGTGCATTCGCATCTGCTCACTCTTTTCCTCTCACTACTCACTACTTTTCCTCTTGGCTAACGATGCCTGCGTATTGCTGCCCTCGGTTCACTCAGGCTGCAAATTACGCAGGTAGCATTAATCGAAAGCAAAAGTAGAAACGAGCATCCACATCGCAGTTTCTAGAAGTAAGGTTATGTGACTTTTTCGACCCTGAAATCAGAGATTAAACACAAATAACTTTTCGCCGTTTTTGACTTTTTTGTATTTTGAATTTTATTTTCCGATCTAAAAAGCATCAAGTCAAATTCATACGATTGATTGTTTGGAATAATGTAAGGAACCTGCAAACTAATTTTTGAGCCAAAAATATTCGACTCTGAACGAATGATTTTAATTTTTCGCTTGACTTTGTCTTACGATCTGCATGCTGCATCTTTCAATTATTTTTATATTCTGACAATCTGTTAACATTTGTCGTATAATTTTGTAATATGACATCTCGCATCTGCCGATTTTGCTTAAAAAATGGCTTCAAAGAAAATAATACTGCATCTGTCATTGAACAAACATGAGTATTGCTTTTGAAGCCAAATTTTTTAGCAAAACCAACTGCAGATGTGAACAATAAATTTTAAAAATTATATGAAAAATGTTGACTGATTGTAAGAATACAAAAATAATTGAAAGAACCAATTATTCCTGCCATTATTCCGAACAATTAATCATATGGATATGGATATGACCTGGTGTTTTTTATATCATAAAATAAAGCTATTCATCCCCAAATTTTTATCATTTCTAAATTCAAACATATGTTATATATATACTTGTAAATGGAACACAAAATTTTCATCGTTACAAAGCTTTCTCTTTGAGAAAGCAATACGCTGGGCTAAGCTATCGATAGCTCATACAGAATTCGAATACAAGTTTCATTTCGAATATAAAATACAGTGACAAATAAAAGTTATCCATTCCAATAAAAAAATCAAATGCAAATACTAAAATAAAAGCTGAATCTGTTGAGTGATCAAAAGGTAATATCTTCTTTGGATCTTTATATATACTGTTTACAAATAGTTTTTCAAGTTTTAGATCTAATATTCAATACATTCCAAGTGGTAGCATCCATGTTTAGACCGCACATCTTTAAAATTGCGATACTATATAGAATACTTACAAAACTTGTTGTGTATAGTTGTGCATAATAATAATTTAAGTTTGCAGAACTAAGCTATTGATAGCTTATATAGAATTCGAATCCAAGTTTCATTTTGAATATAAAATACAGTGACAAATAAAAGTTATCCATTCGAATAAAAAAATGAAATGCAAATACTAAATAAAAGCTGAATCTGTCGAGTGTTCAAAAGCTAATATCTTCTTTGGATCTTTATATATACTGTTTACAAATAGTTTCTGAAGTTTTAGATCAAATATTCAATACACTCCAATCGGTAGGATCCGTGTTTAGACCGTACATCTTTAAAATTGCAATATTATGTAAAATACTTACAAAACATGTTTTTACGTACTCTATTTGTATATTCTTTTAAGAATCGTTTTCATAGTAGTTGAGTCTGAAATGATAAAAACTATAATAATTGTCAAAATGAGTTACATAAATATTTAACATATTATTGTGCAAAAAAATAATTTAATTTTGGACACATAAGCTACCAGTAGCTTATATAGAATTCGAATAGAGGTTTTAGTCTGAGTATAAAGATACAAAGTCATAAATAAAAGTTATCCATTTTTTTATGTATGTAGTATATGTACTTTAATAAAAAAAGGTTATATTAAGGTTAAAAAAATATATTATTTAATTATTATTATTGTTATTGATTAGAAATCGATGAATGATCAAGTAGCAAGCAATTAATGAACTATTAGCAATAGACTAATGATCGATAAGTAAGCGATGAATCATGATTGACGCCCAGCCCTAGTTAAAAGAACTGAACCCAACCCAACCCTCAAAAAATCTATTAATTCTGAATTGTTTATTATTAACAATAAAAGTAGTAAAATTATGGTTGCTTGCGATATCTTAATAAATATACCGCTTAGAATAAAAAGTTTAAATTAAAAGTTTGTCATTATGTTTATAAGAATATATTTGCATTCTCGTTTTTTTTCAAAAACTAACTTTACCCTATCCTTATAAAGTTATGCGGAATATGTAGGATAAAATTTATCTTAACAATTTTTAGTGTAATTATGAGTTTTACAAAAAAAAAAATACTAGAGCGCCAATCTATTCGGATAAGTATAGTAATTAACTTTTAATTTAACCCTTTTTTCTAAATCCGATACTTGTTAAGGTAAAGTTATAGTGATTTTTCATAAAAAGATAAAACCAATTTTTAAAATGTACTTTAGACATTCATATAATATCCAATGTTATTATCATAAAGAAAATGTGTATAGTTACTAAAAATATGCGTCAAATAGTATTTGAACAAAATAGTATATTATTAGAATTAAGTTTTAAGTATTTTTCCATGAAATTATAATATCCAATATTATTATCATAAAGAAAATGTGTATAGTTACTAAAAATATGCGTCAAATAGTATTTGAACAAAATAGTATATTATTAGAATTAAGTTTTAAGTATTTTTCCATGAAATTTTATACTCTTACACATACAAAATCAAAACCCCTACAGCAGGCCCTGACTAGGTACAGCCCGCCACGATGGATCCTCCTTAAAAAAAGGATTTTTGTAACATAAAAAACGAGTATTTTTTATGAGACTGTTATTTTTGTTAATGTTTTTTTTTTCAATATTCAAAAGTGTTCTTGCCACATTTCTACGGATCTTAATGAAACTCGCAGAAAACTTTTATAGAGACGTTCTAATGAAAAGTTATCTTAAGTAAATAATTACAATTTTCAGACATACAATGTGCCTAAATAATTTTTTTTATTTGAGACGTAGATAATTCAATCATTTTTTAAAAACATTTGAATTATTTTCTTATTATTGAAAAAAGTAATATAGATGAGACATAATAGGTAAGTATATCTTATATAAGACCTATATATTTTGAGTACGTTTCTTTCTATTCGTTTGCATTGTCAGGCAGCAATGTAGTGTTGGAGAAACTATCAACTGACTTTCTCAGGAACTTTATCACACAACTGTATTATGAAAAATGTTGTAATAGTACCTACATCACAATATGTGTGACTTAATTAGCTCACTTAATGCACGGCGTTAGTTAGCTAAACGCTAAAAAAATAAATGAAATAAAATAAATAAAAGTCAAAAGAGAAGAATAAAAACAACAATGTTACACACTAAACCCTCCTCATTCATTAGAAGCTCACCTCACAGTATAAAAAACAACATCAAATTTACAGGCCTTTGTGAAAATAGTTAGACTAAACAATATTTTAAGTTTGATTACAATGCTTGAAGTATTCTAAATTCATAAATCAAATCTACTTCAAACTAATTACAATAGAAGTCACAATAAAAAATCTATCACAATCACCATCAATAGAACACTTGAGCAGTACTAATTACTCTGTATAACTATACCAGCCAGAGGTTGAGCGAGCATGAAGCCAGTAAGTAGCAGCAGTAGGAACTTTCACTCCTCACTGATAACATACGTCGTATTAGAAAAATGTGACTTTATGCAGGAGATCGTTGATCTAGCAGAAATATCAACGGAATATGTCAAACGCCCAAGTAAACTGCTGTCCTCTTAAATGAAATGCCTCACTGCCAGAAACCAACAGAAATGCCAACAATTGAACTCTTATCAGATGAGGTTACACTTTAAAAAGTAGCCGGAGAAAAGCCCATGGCTTGGGATGATCCAAATATACAATCCATGTGACGATTACCAGCAGAAGATTGAAGAACGATGTACAAGGCAAAAAGAATTCAGTGACGTAAAAAAAACAGTGTTGACGATAAAGGTCTGATAATAAAGCAGCTTGGAGTAAACATGCATATAGGTGTTCCAACAATATGATGTTACATGATAACAATCTTGATGGCGAATTTTAATGCATTGAAAATATGTATATATGTAATATCAGATTTACTTGTACAATACATTTTTTGTACAAACACACATTTACTTAGAGTGCAAACTAAAACTAATTTTAAGCATTAAAATACTAAACAACATAAATTAAATTGTAATTAAATATTGATAAATGTTACTTTGTAGAGTTTAGTAAAAAGTAAAAAAACTAACATACAAAAATTCAATGTTTAAATAATATTTGTGAAAATATTATTATAGGTCCCAATATACTCAGGTTTTACTTGACTAGCAGGCATTTTACTTGATTATGCGTAAAATAACCTATGGGCCTGCTTCTATACATAAGGGAGAAGGAGAAGTCACGGAAATTGGGAAAATTGGGACTCCGTAAGTATGTGCGAGAAGCATCAAAGAACCCTGGGAGTAGAAGTGAGATACCTGCTAGGTTAGATAAATTATTTTTAAATTTCCACTACCGTGTTAAAACATAAGTTGGTGGTAAGCACTACTGCAGATTCTCTCCCAATTTCTCCTTCTCCTTTCTTATGTAGACGCGAAGGCATAGGTACAAACTTTTTGCCCTCACACCCCTCATGCAAAATAATTTTACGGGAGAAACGATCAGCGAGCGCACGCTTATACACCATGCGTTGTTGACTACAGCGCCACAGAATCGGTACTTCTTATTGTACTCTGTATGGTAATATATCTATATACATTATAATATATAGATATACTAATCCATAGTCGTTACAACAGTTTGTAAAAAAAATTGTAAAAACTGTGATAAACGCTACACTCACTTTCGGCGTTGCTCTGACGCGTTTTTCCCGTTGAAATTACTGCCAGAATTGAGGGGGAGAGACAGAGCGATACAAAGTCCAATGCAGATAACCGCACTGTCTCTCCCTCCATTTCTATCAGTAGTTTCAGATTTTACTTCTGATTTCTTATTCTCGCGCGCCACATAATTCTCGAGAAAAGAGAGAAAGAGAAGGAGATAGAGATAATGATGAGCAAAATAATTCTCGAGACTCAAAGAAACTTGATGGTCGGTTTCGCGAGCAATAATAAGAAGCTTAGAAACAGTACAGTAAATTTGCTGTAATTTTCTCCTCGGTGTTATTGGAGTCCGCGTCCTCTCGCCTGCTTCAGCTCTCGTTCCGGTTCCCTCTCGCTCGCTTATTAGCTCTCGTCCCTATTAATCCTCGAGCTCCCGCCCGCTGGAACGAAATAAGGAAGTCCCTCTTCCCTATTGTTTCGACAAGGTAGCACAACGATTGATCCGCGTCTAGATTAGTGAGCTGAAACAATACAACAAAAAAATATTGTTACATATTTAAAAAATAAATAATATAATATAATAATAATATAAGAAAATAAAGTTATATTTTTTTTTATACTTACGATTTATGGCTTCTATTTTCTAATAGCTACGTGCCTACGACGTGCTGGTCGCAAGCAATGTTCCGCCATTTGCAATTTGCTTACACGCCCGATGCCGGCAAGCGGAAGCGAGGTTGCGTTTCAAGGTTTCGATGTATCGAAAATCGAATTAAATGTTTCGAGATCTCCTTCGAGAAGAAAAAGAACAAGTATAAGAAATAACATGGGATATACTATATCTATATATTCCTCTTCAGTTTTATATTTGTTTCCATTCTTCATACATATAGATATAATAGCCCACGTTATTTATAAGGCAGTGTCTCCACTATACGCTGTGTCGTGTGCTTTATGCTATGTGCCGTGTGCTTTTCAGCTTTGTGCTGTGTGTTCCGCTTACGGGATATTATTCAGCGTAATCACCACGTTCTAACTGTCATATAAAATAATTGCGCGAGTTTTCGTTTAGATAAAGTTAAAAAGAGAAACGGTGTAGAATGTCAAAACCAGTGGAATACATAGCACAAAGCACACGACGCAGCGCATATATGGGAGACGTACCCTTATTTTGGATTCAGCCACAGCCATGGTGTAAGGAAAACATCATGGACCCAGTACACTCTAGCGGCGTATGCACAGCACTGAGACCGTCTCATGACTACATGAGGGCGCATATACTAAAAAAAGTTAGGTATGAATGACAGCGCCACACGCAACGTAAAGAGAGCTCGACGAATTGCGAAAAGCTTCAGCACCAACGGTGGTCGCGCTAAGTTCTTACAATCGCGTACTTACTCAATAGGTATCGAAATGTCGAATGGTACCTATACTAGTTACAACAACGTGAAGTGCGGCATCGCATGTCGTCAAATAAGCAGCGTGCTGGTAATTCTTTTTTTGAGATCTGATTTTTTTTGCCCAGGTTTCCAGTTTTTTGTGGTTAAAAATAAAAACCGTTATTAATTAAAAAATGTGAAGCTCTACTCACTTTGCTAAAAATTAATATGATTAGCGTAAGCACATAATAATATAATAATTACCTTCATTATTGCTAGTTGAAAGCAAAATGACAGCAATTCATGCTGTGAATAAGCCTGTGCACTTCATTGACATAATTGCTCTAATTTTTCTATCAACTTGCTAAAGATCAATATCTGGAAAATTGACGTACAAAACTTGCAGCAAAAGTTATACATCAAATGTAAGTAAAACTGCGTCCGTATATGACAGCAGTTTGGTGTCAAGCATTTGCAGTCAATTTTACGGCACATTGACGTCAATCCTTGATATGCGTTATTTCTTGAGCGCAAGTTGGAAGCAAATTGCCAACAAACATTGGACAACAACTATTGCCGCGATTTTGCCACGGCAAGCTTGGCTAATAGGGGATATTTGTAAAATTCATTTAAATATTTTTCTTTTTTTTAATAAAATATTAATACATTAATTTATAAATAAGTTTTAAATATCTCTAACAGAATTAGTTAATTTTATTACATTTTGAAAAACTTTTTTTACAGAATATTTACAAATTATATAATCATCTTAATCACACTCATAATAGAATGCAAATTCTTCATTTATTTTAAATTTCAAATTTTTTTGGATCGTCTGTGTATGTTATAGATATTAAGTGTTATATTCTACTCAATAAGTATATAACTATATTTCAATATTATTTTATAAATGGAAAACACGCATGTTTTTAAAATTTTTATTTTCTAACTGTCGTGAATGAGGCTTTAGGTCTGTGCTCGTGTATCTTAGCTAGGGCGCATGAGTCAAGTGTAACCGGATGCACACGTGTTTAGGATTCATATCGACCCTCTTTGTCGACCACGAAATGTATCTGCTAAGCGTCACATTTTCCGAGCGGAAAATACAGGCTGTAATATTATTTTGAAAGGAGAAAGCATAGCGTATAAGATAATAACTTTTTACATGTATAACATCGTAATATAGTTTTATAATTCAAATAAAAATGTTGTGCGAAAGAATCAAGTCGATAGAGAAGGAGCAAGAGAGCAAGCGAGACAGAAGATCTCCCTTCTCTCTTTAGAAAAAGCTCGCCCCACCAAAAAGGCCCGAGCCCAAACCATAGCTGCGCGCGCTTCTTTAGCGACGACCATATGAGGACCTTTTTACCCTCACCCTCTCTTCTTTTTTCTCTGTCTTAAGCATTAACCTAATAAGAGGAAAAGCGCGTAGGAGGAGAAAAGGTATGAAACGTTCATTGCTATTCGTCCTTTCTCACCCTCACCCCGTTCGCTCGACCCTTTTGCATAGGCGAGATACGGCGGAAAACTGTTTAAAAGACACCGGTCCACGGGGTCTCACTAACATTAGCTCACCCGACCCCGGGCAAGCTACTTGGCTCACGAACATTCGCCACAGGCATCTCCGGAGCACTATCTTCTCTAGTACAGCTTCGCGTTTGAGGTGATGCTAAAGCCACCAGTCAGCGACAAATACGAGGAACCACTTTTCTTATTTTATTTTTAATTTTGAGTAAATATCTCTATGAAACGTTATTGTCCTACTCAAAAACAACAACTTTTCAGAGAGATATTTTCTCAAAATTAAATATTGAATGAAAAAAGTGGTTCCCCGTATTTTACGGTAACAAGGGGGTTTAGCATCACCTTAAGCAACTCTCGATCACTTACACTGGCTGAGTACAGCTAGGCTCGTGCTATAGGGCAATCTCTCGATTCGCCACAAGCACCTCCGGAATACTATCTGTTCTAGTACAGCTTAAGCTTACGTCAGACTCCTAGTAAAAAGACTCAGCTTGTCCGAGCAACTCTCGATCACTTACACTGATTGAGTACAGCAAGGCCGGCTACAGATCTTTGTAGAAAAGTCGTATAGACAAATCTTCCAAATACGTTACATATATATATATATATATATATATATATATATATATATATATATATATATATATATATATATATATATATGATATCTTTATTGTAAGACAAATCGTTGATTTTTAATCTTTGGTGTTTAGCCTTAAGCTATTTTACCCGATTTGTCTTACAATAAAGATATCATATATATATATATATATATATATATATATATATATATATATATATATATATATATATATATATATATATATATATATATATATATATATATGTAACGTATTTGGAAGATTTGTCTATACAATATTTTAATTTATAATTTTTTGTTTATTCAAATAATTTGTTTTTTTTTAATCGTACACAAGAAATAGCCTTTAACTAAACGATACAATATGAATTAAATATAATTACTTTGGTTAATATATATATATATATATATATATATATATATATATATATATATATATATATATATATATATATATATATATATATATATATATATATATATATTCATTCAAATCTTTCGGGTAAAATAGCTTAAGGCTAAACACCAAAGATTAAAAATCAACGATTTGTCTTACAATAAAGATATCATTAAATAACCAAAAAGTAATTATATTTAATTCATATTGTATCGTTTAGTTAAAGGCTATTTCTTGTGTACGATTAAAAAAAAACAAATTATTTGAATAAAAAAAAAATTATAAAATAAAATATTCTCAATTATTATAAACCTAAATAAAATACATACAAAAACATATATACATACATATATATAATAAACACTTCTCTGCCTACTATCTAGGAGTGTACAGTGTTTATTATAATTTTAACGTATTAACAAATGCACCTCGTCCCTACTATCTAGGAGCATACAGTGTTTATTATATTAAAATATTAACAAATGCACCTCATTCCTACTATCTAGGAGTGTACATCATTAGTTAAATATATAAAAACATACATACACATATATACATACATATATATAATAAACGCACCTTGTCCCTACTATCTAGGAGCATACAGCGTTTATTATAATATTAACATATTAACAAATGCACCTCGTCCCTACTATCTAGGAGCGTACAGTGTTTATTATATTAAAATATTAACAATACAAATTATAAGACAATACGGGCTTAAATACGTACGATTACCTTAAGAACCTTGGCTAGTGTGCGAAAGCATAGGCCTAAAATAAAGGCGCGTTATAAAGCTTAGTAGCTTTACTCTAATGTAGTCATTTGGACGTCACATAAAAGATTTAAAATTTGGAAGCTCCGGATCGGGATATAGGTCAACGCAAATAAAAGTATGTGTATAAGCTTCTTATTATAATATTCAGAACAGAAACTTATTAAAAAAAATAATAAGATTATTTTGATAAAAATTGTTTGCATGAAAATAAATTATAAATACAAGAAATAGTTCGCGAGAGGTAACGATTTGCATAATGAAATAATTATAGGAAATAAATAAAACATAAATCATTAAATATACAAAATAAATCTCATGCAGAGATTAAAAATGAAAAATTTAAAAATTGTTTACAGATACAATTTATATCGTGAATAATCGCGATATCAGATATATATTTTAACTGAATTTGATATATGAAGAACTAAGAATTTTAAAAATAACTCAATTTATAAATTTATGACAATAAAATTTTCATGATTATCTATATAAGTTAAGCACAAAAGTCTCTGAATCACAAGAATGATCACGCGAAACTACCTGTGAACTATTCATTTTATAAGGCGCAAATAGACATAGATCTATCCCCGAGGCCAAGCACATGTCCAGTACAAACGTAAATTCGTCACTGAGGCTGAGATATTTAACAAAGTGAATAAAAATAACTATTATTGTCATCATTTTGAAAAAACCAAAATATAGTAAGATTCTTAGGCGAGGGGTAACCGCTCACTTTGCATCAAATAAATAAAATTAAAAAAAAAACATATATTTATCATGATCAAATTTTAACTTTTCTGATTTTGTATTTTTCGAAAATATTAAATTTAAATACGTATATATACATAATTAGAAGATATACTATTCAACTAGATACAGATGTATTTATGAAAAGTTTATAATCAAAAAAACAGTCTGACACTTAATGTGAAATGAATTTATAGAATCCATTTATAAATAACTAAAATATCATTTATAAAAGAATGAAGAAAATTAATTATATTTGAAAACAATAGTTAATGCACTTTTAAATATAAAAAACTAATCTTTGAAATATAAAAAATGAGTAGTAGCTAAATAAACAATAAGAATAAAAATAAATTTACGAAGAATATATCAAAAATATAATATACTTATTTCCCTAATAAACTTGACTTCTTTACTGTTTCAAAATGATAGAATCAAATAATCAATTCGATGTATGGAAAAATGCTTAGTTTTCTGAACTTGATAACCAAATACAGATGAATTACGAAGACGTAATTCACTTTGCACATAGAATAGCAGATGTAGGACGAAAAGATGTTGATATTTATAAAACAACTATGAATGACTTTGACGATTTAATAATTTCATTTATTAAAAGAAATAATGCTGAATGCGTTAAGGCAGGATTGAAATCCGAAATGAAAAGAAAATTATACGATTCCAATAAAGCTTTAGAATTAATAAAAAATACTGTTGAAATAGAAAAACAGCTGGAAGAAGCCAGAACTATTACATTTATGAAATTAATTAAATGTCAATTATGTGACAGAATTGGTTACGAGGGTGATTTTTGTTCAGATTATCAAAAAGATAACACCAGATTTATTCAGGTTAAGGATTTAAAAAAAAATTATAACATTAAACTATCAAATTCAAAATTTTCATATAATGAATATAAATCTTTAAAATGTATACCTAATTTTGTAATTACAGAATTTAACATTGATTTACACAGTTAAAGTTACTTGATGAATATATTTTTTCATTTTCGAACCTTGACAGTAATACATGTTTGAAAACATTCATAAAAAAATGCGACGAATTATCCAACATGAATATTTTTTAGAGCTAGAGCCAATAATAGTAAAATTATTAAAAATCAAATTAACTAGTAAAGTCCAGATTTTATTGAAGAATACAAATTTTGAAACAATTGAGCAATTTAAAAACTATTTATCACATATATACATTACGCAGGTTTTAAAAAAACTATATATTAATAACCCATCTTGCGAAATACTTGATAAATATACAGATTATTTTATTTGGTTAAAGAAACAATTACTGAATGAATGTATGTTTTGTTTAAATAACCGTATAGAAAAGGTATTAGATACAAATAATTTAAACGTTTTTATGCGAGGCTTAAATACTCAAATAAAATTAAAATTACAACCAAGCTTTGAAAATTTAAATGAGGCCATATTAGCTGTAAAAGAATATACATTTCAAATTAATGAACAACGTACGAAATTTGCTGAAAGGGAAATTAAAAGTATAGAATCGAATCCTTCTTTTATATCAAATCATAATTTACCGTTAAAATCAAAATCATACAATATGTCAGCTAAAAAGAAAGAGTATTCAATTTACAATTCAAATAAATCAATTGTTTCACGCAATACAAATTCAATTTTGTCCCAGTCCAACATTGTTAAATGTACAGATAGTCAACTGTGTCTTAACTCAAAACAAGTCAAAGAATCAACATTGATTCTAATAAAAATAAATCAAGGTTTACAGGAAGTTGAATATACGGAAATTTGTGCAGAAGTGACCAATAATTCATTTACAATTTCAAATCAGATTCAAGTTAAGAAAATCGATTTAATTAAAAACGCAAACGTGGAATCCACTCAAATTATCAAAATTAATTTCAACAAACAAAAATTAATAGCTGAAAATAAAAATATCATTGCAACAAATTTAAGGTCTAGCGTAAAGAACATAGCGACCATCCCTGCGACTAATATGGTTTCAAATATTGTGAATCCAAAATCAAAATTCAGTATAAACTGCAAGGCAGATGCGCACAAGGTCGGAGTTATTAAAACTTTAATTTCAATTTTCAACAACTTGATATTAAGTAAATTTAGATCTACGCAGAAAAATGATTTAAGAATATCATTTAATGTGAGTTTCAAAAAGCATAACCTTCTTGCAAATGGGAAAAGCAATTTATTTAATTGCAGTATTTCCTATGTTTTACAAAATTCATAAGACATTTATCAAACTTAAAAATAAATCAAGTACTGAACCTTATGTCTAGATAATATATGATAATTTATTTAGAGTGCGTTCACAGTGACGTAATTACCATAGGTAGTCCAGTAATGTTAAAAAAATACAAAATACTGAAAGGATGATTAAAATATTAACTCAAGGGTCGATCGAGGCTATAACCCATTAACGAAATTGTCCGACCGAGGCTTACGCTCACCCGCGAGGATCACCCGTGGGTAAGCCGAGGCTCACCCGATATTAAACTGAGGCTCGGCCGAGGTATTAGCCGAGGTAATAACGCGATAATAGCCGCGTTTCTTACCTCGGTAATAGCCGAAGTTCAGCTTCAATGACGTTATTCGCCAACGGATGGCGCCAGTAGAGCGTTTAGAGTTTCGCTTCAAACGCCCATTTTGTGCAGTTTTATTATTTGATAATTAAATGTTACAAAACTAGTGAATTGTCTAGACTTAAGAATTGGTATACAAGCCCTGAGAGTGTATTGCATAGATCATTGGTGTCAATTAAGTCCCGGGACGGCTGAATATTTTCTAAAGTACTGCTTTTCTGGAAGAGGTCAAGGTCATTCCTTAAGTAACTTTGAACAAGGAACCCAACGGTGACCTTGGATTTGACCTTGAACCTCATTTTCAAGGTTATTTTGAGGTCAACCTCATTTTTTCAAACGGGAACCCCTATTTTTTATAGCGGAATCGGAAAGAGCGGAAAATTTTACATCCGGATATGTATTGAGGTATGGGGTTGAGGTAACCCCTAGAGGTCAAATAGAGGTCAAATAATGACTTCTTAAAAATCTCGCGAGTTCAGTGGTAAAACAAAACAAACAAAGGTCATACCCTAGGTAAATCTTTACGGGGTACCCGACGGTGACCTTGGATTTGACCTTGAACCTCATTTTCAAGGTTGTTTCGAGGTCGACCTCATATTTTCAAATGGAAACCCTTATTTTTGATACCGGATTCGGAAGGAGCGAGAAATTTCAAGTATGGATGTGTTGAACAAGGGATGTAATTGTGACCTTCAATTTGACTTTGGACTTGACCTTGAAGGTCATTTGAAGGTCAACTGGTTTTTTTAATCGGAAATCCCAGTAATAATACCGGAAACCGATAGAGCGAGAAATTTTACATTCAGTCCTTATTCTCACTTTTAGCGTTACCCAGAAACAACGACGTGGACGTAGTAAGATCTGTTTCCTTTGGGGCGCTTGATTAACGTGAGTCCCCTTGCCTCTCCTTTAGAGGTCCAAAGTTTAATTGCAATAACATCTTGGATTTGAAGAAAATGAAATTTCGGTAGTAGATCCTAACTCAGCGACCCCAAAAATCCCCGAGTACTCATTTCCAGACAAAAATGTGCTGTTCCCAAGATTTTCATCCGCCATCTTGAATTCGCCATTTTGGATTTGGTAAAATCGAAATTTTAGTGGTAGATTCTAACTCAGCGACCCCAAAAACCCCCAAGTAAAATATTTCAAGACAGAATAGTCACTTAAAAGGAATGTTTACAAAAGAAAATGATTGTTAGATAAAATAAACGTTTGTTAAAATTGTTTCCAAACTCATTTCAAGTTTGTAAATAGGTAAAGACAAAGATTGATGTCAGGAATTTATCATTACAGTTTATGAGTTAGCGGTTCCTGAATTTAAGGACTCTTGCTAATTAAGCATTTAAAAAAAACAGAATTTATTAGATATTTTGCGTTGTTCCTGGATTGTACTTCCGGCTGATAGTTTTCGAACAAAATAAGTTTTAGAGTTCAAATTGGTTGTTCAAATTCGTAGGTATTTAAGTACTCACAATTTATTTTATCTAAAAATTCCTTTTGGAAAAACTCGTTTTCCTTTCCAACTGATAAGTTTTTCTTTTGGTTTCAATTTGTGTACTATTCTTATCTAATTAAAAAAATGGCGTATGATAAACTTTCGGAGCGAGAACGGATAAGTTTGTTGATGATGCGTGGTTGGGAAGATCGAGTTCGATCTTACCTTGAAGTGCGCACACTGTTCAATAACAATTTCCGTAATCAAGATGGACAAACGCCTATTTCAAAATCTACAGTCGAAAGGACTGTACGGCGCTTCGGAGAATTTGGGACTATTAGTGATCTTCAGAGAACTGGTCGCCCAACATCTGTTGCAACTGAGGAGAAGCAGATTGAAATTGCTCAAGCGTTTATTGAAAATCCGCATCTCAGTTTACATAGAGCTGGGCATGAGCATGACGTTTCTCATGAATGCGTACGAAAAATTCTGAAAAGCATTCATTTTCATCCTTATAAAATCCATTTGGTACAGGAGCTTAATGAAGATGATCCGGATCGTCGGCTCGAGTTTTGCGAAATGATGATGAATAGAATAGACGCAGAGCCTAATTTTTTATACAATATAGTTTTTTCGGATGAGGCTACTTTCACTTTAAATGGTGAGGTTAATAGACAAAATTGCAGATATTGGTCTGACTCAAATCCTGCATGGATGTTGGAAAACCACACACAATATCCAGAAAAGGTGCATGTGTGGGCTGGTATCTTTAACGATACTCTCGTAGGCCCTTTCTTTATCAACGGTAATCTCACTGCAGCTTTATACGAACAGTTACTAAGGTATCAAATAATACCACGAATTAGAGAGATAGCAGGTGATGATTACGATGTAACTTGGTTTCAGCAGGATGGAGCAGCCGCTCATTTTGGTCGAGACGTTCGAGCATATTTGGATGTTCAGTTTCCTCGTAGATGGATTGGAAGGAGGGGTGAAATCGAGTGGCCGGCTAGATCTCCGGATCTGACACCACTCGATTACTTTCTCTGGGGTTACCTCAAGAGTAAAGTTTATGCCACTAAACCAAACAATTTAGAGGATCTGCGAAATCAGATTATGCAAGAGGCTGCTAGAATTGATAGAGCAATGATTCGCGATGCTGTTACTCATTTTTACAATCGTCTAGCTTTCTGTCAAGAAGTTGAAGGTTTTCAGTTTGAGCATCTCTGTTCAACTTTGAACCTTTGAGTGAGAGGCAAGGGGACTCACGTTAATCAAGCACCCCAATCGTGAGAGGCAAGGGGACTCACGTTAATCAAGCACCCTAATCGTGAGAGGCAAGGGGACTCACGTTAATCAAGCACCCCAAAGGAAACAGATCTTACTACGTCCACGTCGTTGTTTCTGGGTAACGCTAAAAGTGAGAATAAGGACTGAATTAAAAATTTCTCGCTTTATCGGTTTCCGGTATTATTACTGGGATTTCCGATTAAAAAAATCAGTTGACCTTCAAATGACCTTCAAGGTCAAGTCCAAAGTCAAATTGAAGGTCACAATTACATCCCTTGTTCAACACATCCATACTTGAAATTTCTCGCTCCTTCCGAATCCGGTATCAAAAATAAGGGTTTCCATTTGAAAATATGAGGTCGACCTCGAAACAACCTTGAAAATGAGGTTCAAGGTCAAATCGAGTTATGTTTTAAATGTTATATTTTTGATTAATATAATATAAATTATTCTTATAAATCTAAATAATGTGCAAAAAGTATGCACATTATTATAAATAAAATACATGCTACCATATTTAGATTTATAAGACTTAAATTTTATAAAATACATTTTTGGATTCATCTTCATTATTACTATTATATATCTAAAAAATATGTAAAAAGTATAACACATAAATAAAATACATGCAAATTAATTTAGATTTATATGAGTGAAATTTTTAAGTTTTTTATAATATAATATAACAAGATATATTGATAATTTAAAACAAAAATTAAAGTAATGTAAATTCTTATTACATTCAAAAGAATTATTTTTTTTAATTATATTCATTAATATTAAATTTACATATATAGATTATTACATACAAATTAAAAAGAGCTTTACAATATTACATTCAAATAAAAACAAAATTAAAATAAATATATATGTTAAAAAATACAATACTTAAAACTAAATATAAATAAATGTAAGTATGAGTTACATATATTTATTTATAAATGAATTAAATAAAACATAAATTTGAATGTATAAAAAAGCTTAATTAACAAAAGAAAAAAACGAGCGGAGCGAGCAGGGGGGTACCCCCCTAGTATATATATATATATATATATATATATATATATATATATATATATATATATATATATATATATATATATATATATATATATATATATATATATATATATATATATATATATATATATATATATATATATATATATATATATATATATATATATATATATATATATATATATATATATATATATATAAAAACGAGCGGAGCGAGCAGGGGGGTACCCCCTAGTGTATATATATATATATATATATGTATATATATATATATATATATATATATATATATATATATATATATATATATATATATATATATATATATACTAGGGGGGTACCCCCCTAGTATATATATATATATATATATATATATATATATATATATATATATATATATATATATATATATATATATACATATATATATATATATATATACACTAGGGGGTACCCCCCTGCTCGCTCCGCTCGTTTTTATATATATATATATATATATATATATATATATATATATATATATATATATATATATATAAAAACGAGCGGAGCGAGCAGGGGGGTACCCCCCTGCTCGCTCCGCTCGTCAACCCCCAAAGCATCATGAAATTTTTGGTTTTTATGAAGGTTTTCTAATTTTCCACACCACCCGGGAAGTAAATAGATTGGCGCGTTTTTTTCTTTTGTTAATTAAGCTTTTTTATACATTCAAATTTATGTTTTATTTAATTCATTTATAAATAAATATATGTAACTCATACTTACATTTATTTATATTTAGTTTTAAGTATTGTATTTTTTAACATATATATTTATTTTAATTTTGTTTTTATTTGAATGTAATATTGTAAAGCTCTTTTTAATTTGTATGTAATAATCTATATATGTAAATTTAATATTAATGAATATAATTAAAAAAAATAATTCTTTTGAATGTAATAAGAATTTACATTACTTTAATTTTTGTTTTAAATTAACAATATATCTTGTTATATTATATTATAAAAAACTTAAAAATTTCACTCATATAAATCTAAATTAATTTGCATGTATTTTATTTATGTGTTATACTTTTTACATATTTTTTAGATATATAATAGTAATAATGAAGATGAATCCAAAAATGTATTTTATAAAATTTAAGTCTTATAAATCTAAATATGGTAGCATGTATTTTATTTATAATAATGTGCATACTTTTTGCACATTATTTAGATTTATAAGAATAATTTATATTATATTAATCAAAAATATAACATTTAAAACATAAGTCTTATAAATCTAAACAAATGACATGTATTTTAGTTATGCATACTTTTTGCAAATTATTTAGATCTGTAAGAGTATATAATAAAATGGAAAAGATTATAATAATTCAATTTCATTAATATCATTAATATAATTTTATATAATATATTATAAATTTGAATTATATTTTTGTGTATATTTTGAAAATTAATTTTAAAAATATGATAAATTGTTAAAGTATGTAGATTATTTAAATTGATTTTATACATACGAATAATTAACAAAACAGTGGTATCCCCAATAGGCCTAATACACTGTGTAGGTTATGAAACTAAATTTAAAATATCGCCATAAAAACATAAAGAAGTTCATGGAATAATATATGTTTTTTTTGGAAACGGGTTCCTAGTATTTTTTTTACAGTGCATATAAGACTTTAGACAATTAAAAGAAGACATTCTTTGATTGTTTGAAACTTTATCCTTTCTATTGGTTAGAGTTCCGTAGATTTTTTTTCTTACTTAATCGTCTATATTTTCAATTTTTGTTATTTTATTTATATTTATATGAGCATGTATTTAATTTCTTGAAAATAAAGAATATATATTGAATACCTTAATAAATATATAGATTATAAATGGTATTTGCAAAGTGTAGAAGAATTCCATGATATATATCGATATTTTTAATTTCATATGTAGCTATATTGTTTTCATATCAAAATGATAAAATTTCTTTGGCTAATAGTTTAAAAACATCGAGAATTTGTTTCCAATATTTAAAAATATGTTCATGATAAATATTGTTGTCGTAATATTGTTCTATAGAATCATTTAAATGTCTTAATTTATCTTCTTTTATCAAGGAATTGTAATATTCTTCATACTCATCTTCCTTTGAAATGTGTTCTTCAATTTCATTATTTAATTTGTTAATCTCTCTAATTCTTCTAAATCATCAACTTCTACATATTCATTTAGAATAGGATCCCATTCTATTTCCATTTTCAAAAGAAAAGACAGATTTCTGTAATTTATTGAAATAATTTTTACACATAAAATATTAAAAATAATTAAAAAATTATTTATTAATTATTGTAAATTTCTTCCCAAACAATATTTTCAATTTCTGATTTATTTTCTAATTCATTTTGAACATACGAGGTCTGTCCCAAAAGTATCCGACCTACGTTCATATCTTCGCGCGGAGAGACTCAGGCGACCTCTGGAGGGTACGAACGACACCAGCAACTCCTAACCTTCTCGTCAGTAGCCTGAGATACCGATGAAACGCCTTAGTTGCCGCGCAGCGTGTATTTGTTTACAACGACTTTTTTGCGTTCGTCGCGATTTGCTTATTGCTAAAAATGGCAGAACGAACCGAACAGCGAATTTGCATAAAATTTTGCTTTAATCTCGGTAAAAGTTGTGCGGAAACTATTGAAATGTTGCAAAAGGCCTTTAAAGATGAGTGTATGGGCAAAACACAAATAAAAGAGTGGTATAGACGGTTCAAAAGTGACCGCACATCTGTTGACAGTGATCCTCGTTCTGGTCGACCTTCGACGGGAACATCGTCGGATAATGTCAAGCGTGTGCGTGTCGCAGTTGAACAAGATCGTCGTTTGACTGTGAGAGAACTGGAAGATGAATTTGGAATACCAAAAAGTACTGTTTGGCGAATTTTAACCGAGAATTTGGGAAACCGGTGACTGGCTTCTTCATCGCGACAATGCTCCAGCGCAAACATCAAACCTTGTGCAGCAGTATTTATTGAAACACAGTGTTGTGCAGCTCCGCCAGCCTCCATACAGTTCTGATATAGCTCCCTGCGACTTTTGGCTGTTTCCTCGATTGAAAATGCCGCTTAAAGGACATCGATTCGACAATAAACAGACTGTTGAAACTAATGCGACGAATGCACTAAAGGCGATTCCGAAGTCTGACTTTCAAGAGTGCTTTAATAAGTGGAAACATCGATATGAGCGTCTTGTTCAATCAAATGGGGACTACTTTGAAGGATGCCATCCTCCGGATGACGAATAATAAATCAAGCGCCGAGAAATCGAGGTAGGTCGGATACTTTTGGGACAGACCTCGTATATATTATCTGGATTTCTACACCGAGATAAAAAAATATATAATTGTCCATGAGAAAATAATGGCCTTCTTATATATACACATAGTCAAAACTCTGACTTTGCGACTTATTAATAGTAATTGAAAAGGCTAAAATTATAGTAATGATGATGATTCGCTAGTATTTAAAGTTATTCTAGGTATAAAAACTTTATTTCCAGCGTTTTCTCCTGTAATAATTTCTGCTTCTAAATTATATTCAAATAATTTTCTTACTTTTAATCGAGTACCATTACATAAACCATCATTAATACTTAAATTTCTTACTAGCATAACTATTGCATTAACTTTTAAATTTAATTCGTGTGGTGGTAAACCTTCTTTAACTTTATATAATGTTTCCATTAGATAATTTAAATGAATATTATCATCAGTCTGATCAACTCCTTTGTGAGTTGCATAATCTATACTATAATATGTTTTCAGTTCACCCATAAGTAAATTTAATATTATATTATTTAAATTTTGAATATCTTCATTATGTGGAGCTAATAAATAAGAAAATTTACAACTATGAGAAATTGTTATAAAATTTAAAAAATTGTGAAATATTGTGAAAAATTATATGTAGAGACTATGTTAATTTTTTAAAATATTCTATAATATTTTTTAAAATCCTGTTCCAAATGTTAGCCTAATTTCACAGTTTTGTGCCTAATTTCACAAATAACCTCGAAAACTGCTCAAATTAATTAACTTTCCTGCCAGCTAATTACGTTAATAAATCGAAGTTCTATATAGCTATTAGTTATAATGTTTATTAATTATTAAGATTGTCGTATGGTCATAAAATTTTACATTGAAAAAGTCAAGGTATAAAGTTCTTAAATATTAATCGAGCCGTGTTCGAAATTTTGCTGGTGCATTGTTCGAGGTAAATTAGTGTTCGAGGGAGCAATGTTCGATGTTCACTGTACAATAAAATAAGGAAATTGCATGGTTTTATACACTTTTTCACACATTTGTCACAATTTTTACAGTTTTTCACAGATTGAAATCCTCTAGACTATATAAACAAATATGTTTCGATTATTATTATTTTCTATTATTAAAAAACTTCATTTATTTTCAGAAAATAACTTTTGGAAACAGTGTCTGTCAGTGAAGCAAAAATTTTTTCAAAAGGAAATTAAGAGTATGAGCTTAATTTATATCGCTGTTCAACTATAACACGGTTAGGAGAATCAAACATATTTAAAAATTTGAAACCGATAAAAATTAAATTTGATGAAATCCCGAAAAAAAAGGATACATAAGTATATACATGTAAGAATACTTATAAAAAACTAATAAATTAAATAAAAATATTGTTTTTGGGTAAATTATTTAGAGAAATTCAAGGTTTTTTAAGAAATAGTTTGATCCAAAGAAATAAAAACAATGAAAATGAGTCGTTTAAAGCAATCACTGATGGTTGATTTAAATTAGACATATTATTATTAAAAAAGGACAGTGATATTGCTAATATTGAGCAAGGCACTAAAATAGAAATAATAGGAGATTTACAAGAACTTGGTGAATATATATTAATTTTAATTTATGGGAAAATATACAAAACTGAAATTACTACTTAACTTCAATAGTTATGCTCTAATATATTTTTTTTTCTTGTGCGAAAGAATCAAGTCGATAGCTTGATTCTAAATGTAGTTTTAAATATTCTGTTGTAATAATTATATTTACAAATAATACGATAGTTTTAAGTACTGAAATATAAATGTTTATTCACTATTTACATTTTAGAATCTAGACATTTTTATACTAGACTGAAACCATTTTATGCAAACTTTAAATTTAAGTAAACATAAATTAATATTAACTTTACATTCCTCACTTATTCCCATTATTATTAATTAATCTTATACTATTTTAAACGTGTTGTACACTTTAATAAATTACTATAATTATCGTACGATTCTTAACAAATATCGTAACTACATAATATAAATATATATTTATATAAAGTAAATATTCTCACAATAATATCATTAATGGTTGTTTATGAAATAACTACTATATTTTAAGATCATTTGGTAAATAAAAATATAATAAACATTAATATTTTGGGTTAAATATTAAGAAAATCAAATGTAAAATGCAAAAGATAGAGAAGGAGCAAGAGAGCAAGCGAGATAGAAGATCTCCCTTCTCTCTCTAGAAAAAGCTCGCCTCACCAAAAAGGCCCGAGCCCAAACCATAGCTGCGCGCGCTTCTTTAGCGACGACCATATGAGGACCTTTTTACCCTCACCCTCTCTTCTTTTTTCTCTGTCTTAAGCATTAACCTAATGAGTGGAAAAGCCCGTAGGAGGAGAAAAGGTATGAAACGTTCATTGCTATTCGTCCTTTCTCACCCTCACCCCGTTCGCTCGACCCTTCTGCATAGGCGAGATACGGCGAAAAACGCTTTAAAAGGCACCGGTCCACAGGTTCTGTCTAGCAGTAGCTCACCCGACCCCGGGCAAGCTACATGGCTCACGAGCATTCGCCACAAGCATCTCCGGAGCAGTATCTGCTCTAGTATAGCTTTGCGTTTGACTCTCACTTGCTTGGGGGGGGAGGGGGGGGGGGGGTAAGGTTAATTTGTGCAAAAAAAAACAATGTTACATTATTGTAGTCCATTTAAATAATATTGTGGAATATTTTCATGAAAAAATATTGAAAAATACGGCAATGGAATCAATTATTCGGAAGCGTCTCAGAAAAAAGTTGAATTGCGGTGCCCCTCCTCATAACTCGGTGCTGGATCATCTGAAATTAAAAAACAAGTCCGTTCGTCAGATAATTGCTTTTTCCAGGTAACGATGGGAGGGATTTTCGAAATTTCTAGTTTTCACTTTGCGGGAACACTTTACATGCAAAAATGTGATTTTTGCCAAAAAAAACGGCTAATTTGTTATTGTAAACTGAAAAATATAAACGAATTTGGAGAAAAAGCTCCAGCATTACCTCATAAATTATGTAAAGAAATAGTGTTTAAAATTTCGAAAGGATCGGTACAATAGTTTTGAAGTTATGATCGGCACCGACTTTGAAAACTTGAGTTTAGGAAAAAACGCTTTAAAATTTTGAACACTAAATAATTTGGAATAAAACGTTCATAAGCGAGATTTATCGACTTACCTCATGATGTCTAAAGCATCTTTTTGCTCCTGTCTACGACGAATCCTGCCATCTCTAGTTTGATTTTCAGCTTCCTGCTCTGCTCGGTTTATACGAATGTGATCAGTTGATCGCGCCCATTCATGTGCGCTTGATCCACTACTGATTCCCATGTCTTGCATGAAGGATAGTAGAGCAAAAGAACCTTCATTGAAGACACAGGCTGCCACATAAGCCGCAATCTCAACTATCACAGAGGTTCCGCTCAAGTGCTTTGGTGATATTTGCCATATAAGTTGGTTCAAACTCTCATTGTTGTTTTGCGTGAAGCCTCCGACACATCAATTCAAATCATCAAATTATATTCTCTACACTGACTAAATATACGGTACAGGTATGAGCATGTTTATACTTGTCTTCCAATTTCTATAAAAGAAAGTAGGAGGAACGGTTCGGTATAATATAGAGCACGTAGCAGCTGCCAGGTAACAATAGCGCGCTCGATCCGAGCAGGTATGAAAATCCAACAGGTAGGAAAATATTCATAACACCTGCAATTTTGCTCCGATCGACTTGAAATTTTTACGCAATATTCTTGAGATACAACGCATTCAGTTTCAAAAATAAAAAAAATACGAAAAAAAAAATTTAAATACCTTACCCCCCCCCTTAAGCAACTCTCGACCACTTACACTGGCTGAGTACAGCTAGGCTCGTGCTATAGGACAATCTCTCGATTCGCCACAAGCACCTCAGGAACACTATCTGTTCTAGTACAGCTTAAGCTTACGTCAGACTCCTAGTAAAAAGACTCAGCTTGTCCGAGCAACTCTCGATCACTTACACTGACTGAGTACAGTAAGGCCGGCTACAGATCTGTGTAGAAAAGTTGTATAGACAAATCTTCCAAATACTTTATATATATATATATATATATATATATATATATATATATATATATTCATTCAAATCTTTCGGGTAAAATAGCTTAAGGCTAAACACCAAAGATTAAAAATCAACGATTTGTCTTACAATAAAGAAATCATCAAATAATCAAAAAGTAATTATATTTAATTCATATTGTATCGTTTAGTTAAAGGCTATTTCTTGTGTACTTGTGTACGTGTTATTTGAATAAACAAAAAATTATAAAATAAAATATTCTCAATTATTATAAACCTAAATAAAATACATACATACACATATATACATAGATATATATAATAAACACTTCTCGTCCCTACTATCTAGGAGCGTACAGTGTTTATTATAATATTAACGTATCAACAAATGCACCTCATCCCTACTATCTAGGAGTGTACAGCATTAGTTAAATATATCAAAATTCATACATATATATATAATAAATACACCTCGTCCCTACTATCTAGGAGCGTACAGTGTTTATTATATTAAAATATTAATAATACAAATTATAAGACAATACGGGCTTAAATACGTACGATCACTTTAAGAACCTTGGCTAGTGTGCGAAAGCATAGGCCTAAGATAAAGGCGCGTTATAAAGCTTAGTAGCTTTACTCTAATATAGTCATTTGGACGTCACATAAGAATGACTATCAATCCGATGAACGTCATAAATTTGCTTCTAATAACATTTCAACTTACCAAAAGCTCCAGAAGCACCTTAAGAGATTAGTTTAAAAAATAGTATTGAGAATATTCTATTAAATGCTATGAAGGAAATTCACGATGTAGAGATGGTTGAATATGAAACATTAGATTTTCAAGAACCGTATAAAGATGTTGATATGAACATTATAGAAGACGATGGTAAAATATTTAGAATTGATGAAGATTTACAACAGTGTACGGAAGATACAAAAGAATTAGATCATGACTGTAAAGCAAGAGCCGTGTAATTCTGGGGAAGTAGTTTGACAAAAAATTTAGCATTAAAAACGGTACAAAATCGTTTAAGCAAGGTTCAGTCCCTAACCCAATTACAACGTTGGGCAAAAACATTAAACAAAGCATCTAATCATTGGTTATCTAAATTTAAAAAAGCTCACAGAATTGTTAGTAGAAAAATTAACAAATTTGTAACCAAAAAACACTTGAAGGAGTAGATCATTTAGAAAGAATAGCAGATACGTTTATTATTGAAATAAAAAAAAAAGATTCATGAAAAGGTATCGAAAATGTATTTAATTCAGATCAATCAGGCTTTCAAATAGAAATGAACTCAGGTCGTACATTAGCAGTTGAAGGACAGAATCAAGTTCAATGCTTGCTGCAATCGGTGACTTCTACAACTCATAGTTATACAATTCAGCCAACAATATCAGTCGATGGTAGACTTCTTTCACCTCTTCTTATAATTCTTAAAGAAAAAAGTGGTGAATTTGGACCCATTATAGAACGACACTTATTTAGACCACATAATATATATGTTATGGCTTCTAAATCTGGAAAATTAACCTCAGGTAATTGGAAAAAATCTATTTATTTGATGTTGTAAATGTGTAAATGAATGAATGTAAATAAGTAAATCAAATTTGTAAAATTGCAAATTAAATTTTAATATTTCAAATTTTATTTAATTTCAGATCATTTTAAAACGTGGATAAAAGAAGTATACTTTTCCAACGTTGGTTCATCAAGTATTTTGTTAATAGACTCTTGGAGTGGGCATTGTCCTGCTATTATGCAAGAAGCGTCCCCCCAGAATATAGAAGTGATCTTAAAAATAATTTCGAATGGAACTACGGGTAGAATACAACCTCTTGAGGTTTATGGCTTCAGAGTATGGAAGAGATATGTGAGACATTTCTCTGACTCTGAGATATTAATGAATAAGGATTTAAATGTACATTTAAGGAATCATATTATAAAGTTACAATCATGGGTACCTAATCAGCTATCATCACCAAGGTATATCAATTTATTCAAATTCGCGTGGTATAAAAGTGGATACATTGATGTAGCACCTGCGAAATTTGAAGATGCAGTTAATTTTGCTTTTAGTACAAAATGTAATACACACTGCGAAGTAGAAGGTTGCTCTAACATTGCAATAGTCAGATTTTCTTGGTGTAAAAATTCTCTATGTTTGAAACATTTTTTTAATGACTACCATTATTGTTCATTGTATAAACACTAATTAACATTAACTCAGAACATATAACTATTAATTAATGCACTAATTTATATTTAATAAAGATTATATCAAATTATTAGAAATATAAAAATTTTAATAATTATATTGATATGTAGAAAAATTGTAGAATAAAAAATCAACATCAATATACAATATACCATATATTGTTTGTATGATAATTTATATATATTAATAAGAAAATCGAATTTATTTTTAGATAAAATACGATATCTAACCTTGCGTATAAAAAGGTAAAAGCAGAAAAGCGTCCTTTACAAAGAAAAAAATTAGCTTTGGGTTAATTGCAAAATTTCAATTTGTTTTTTAGATATTAAAAAAAAAGATTTTTCAGGAAGTATAAGGGTGATACAATATATTCAATAACTTCATCCGCAACGCATCTTACGGTACCAGCTATAGAATTTAAATATTCGAGGCGAGCATCAATACAATTTCCTACGTATTCAATAAGACAGTCAAAAGTAACTTTCTTCGTAATACAACTATGCCGAAAACGTTTACATACGATAGATTTTCCAGGTCTCCGATCCTCCGCTACTTCGATAGCTTTATCTTAATGACTATGTGTGAATTTTAAAATCCAACCATTACCGTAAATCTTTTGATCCCTTAATTCATCAGCGTCCCCACGGAAATACTTGACAATATCAACAAAACTACCTTTAAATTCTTGATAATCACTGATTGAGACCGCCATTCCGTCAAAGTCAGAATACAACAGTCGTACAGTTGGTCGGTAATATTCGTCCGTGTAACTATCGTATTTTAAGCCAACGATAATCTTTTTGGTGAAGGACTTATATAGTCCATATAATGTGCTGAATATCTGATGCGGATGTCGAGTGATTCGTGGTTGGTCAGCCATGTTGTCGGTTCTGTTCAAGTGGTTAGAAATGACTGTTATAAAAGTGTCATCATATCAGCTCTTAATATATATTTCAAGCTAGGAGTAGAGGTGAAAAGTGTAAATATTCTAAAAGGAGGGAGAGGGTATCAGATAACAATAAATACTGACATTCCGAGAAAACTGAAGAATGTCGCATCAGACGACGTGTCGACATAAAGCAACAATGTTTTGGTGAGGGTGTCATGTTTCGCAAAGGTAGTAGAAATATTATCGAGAAAATTCTTGAAACTTGATACGAACGAAAGAATGTTGCATCAACCAAATGATATCATGTTACAATAATGACATTTTAAAGCTGCAATTTTGTAAACATCTGACAATACAGCCACCTCTGACAATAAAATTTCTATCAGCATTTTTCTTATATTTTACAAAGCGTCTGGCTATACTATCATTTTTCTTTAAGTCGGTAGAGAAATTATTTAGAAATTTCTGGAAACCCAAACCCACGCTCATGTAATACAAGAACATGATACAAAATTGGCCACATACATCGGACGAGTCACTCTGTAATAGCAATACATTCCAAAGAAATTATTTACAATCTATATGGTCTGGTGTACATGGTGCTAATCCAAAACTATCAAAATACAAAGCATTCGAAGATTTATCAACGTATATAGCGATCCAGTGCATACCAAGTCTCTCGTGATTGTCTGTGTTTACCACAAACGTTGTCGGCTTCATCCACCGATGTGGCGTTTGGTCTGCTGGGAATACACCTTCAGTATGTGATCGGATTGCCGAAAGGCTCCTCAAGATTTGCAGACTGTCCATTACAAAATTTAACCTTGTTTTCAGAATTTTCAGAACCTCGTGTACACAACTAAGATTTCAAACGATGTACATTATTTAAAGAGCAGCGATATTTTTGGTAGAAAGGTTTTACAGTGTGATGAATACAGTACGTATCGGACGATAAATTATTAAAACTCGGACAATTGACATCGTATTACAAATTAATAATTTTTTGTGCATTTTTGGTAATATCGCGCAGAATCTTATCAAGCACTTTCAAAGACACTTCACCTTCAAAGTAGTCAAAACCATGATGATTTTGAGTGAACCAGTTATTTTTCTTCCGCATATTGTCACTAATATTGTATATAGGAGGTATTGGTGCTACTAACCAATGACCAGTAAAATCACCGTTTACAGCGACCACGGCGACTTCCTTCGTCACAGTGGTATTTTTAATACCGTTAAAACACTGAATATCTATGACTAAGTCCATTGTCTTTTATAGCTTGTGTTGACGATCAAGATTTGAAGTTGGCTAACGCGTGGACGACGGAGGCAAACTTATATACAACCAATAGCGACATCTACATATCACAATTTCAACCGCCTAATTCAACGATAACTTCACGTGATGCATCTATCTCTGAAATATTGTCGTATTCTTCGTATACGATGCATTTACTGTATCAATCAAAGGATTATTCGAACCTTACGTATATTCCAATACTACCGTGTTTAATCAAATTCCAGTGAGTGCAATCGTTAGCCGACAAGTCAGGTGTCAAGTGAAAAGTAAATAGACAATAACCGATAGGATATGCTTCACGCGTGATTTGATTATTCTCATTGAGAAAACTTATTCATTGTACTAAAATCGGGTTGTAAATTTTTTTGTAGGTATTTGTATACTGTCAATGTATAAGCATAAAAAATTTATATTAAAATGTTGAAAGTTAAAAGGGATAAGTTCTCGATTCCCATTAAAAGCTTTATCATTAACAAAACCAATAATACTTCTTTTTGGTATCTGACCTAATATAACGTTATCCAAGGTTTCACCGTGAATGCCACTATGCATGGTAATAGCCTTGAATTCTACTCTCGTAAGAGGATATTTAGCATTTGTTTTTGAAAGAGCTTTAGCGTGCGCGAGTAATACACGAGGACCAATTTTTACACGTCTAACTAAAAGATTAGCTTCCTCGATGTGTAAAGAAAAATATCCTGTACGATCCATGAGGGTAAAATTATTGCGAGCTTTTGCTAAACGTACTCTTACCGCAACACCGTTTATTATCAACTTTTCTTGGTCAAAAACGCTACCGTGAATATGACCTTTTAAGTCGATAGCTCTCCCTGCTGATAGAAATTTTCGTCGTTATACAAGTCCCTTGTTAGCATCTGCCACATCGTCCATTTTCGCAGGAGTATCTTCGCACCATAAGACAATCGTCAAGTGAGATTGTTTTGCAGCAGGTCCATAGTTAAGCAGCGTCTCAATGTACGCTCGGTAAGCGTACGCATTGGTTGGTGGTGATACAGTTTTTTGATTGAAAAAGACATCCACTTGATTAAACAATGAATGCAGTAAGTTGTTAAAGGGGCCAACTTTGTTTATTGAAGGTGGTGGATTCATACTTAAATCAGCTGTATGTATATCACAGGCTAGACGAACGCATAGATTGAGCATCGTGTGTGTAAGATCAATGTATTCTTCACTATTACCAGGTATAACGAATTCTATTGGCGAGTCATCTGTTAACGATGATATTGGTTTATAATGTATCCATTGAGAGCCTTCGATCGTCGTTTGAGTAGGAGGAATTTCAAATAAGAGTAGCTCCAACTTTAGACGTTCACAAGAATTGATATGTAAAAAGACCATCTTTAGCTATCAAAAATATCTCTCGTTGTTCTTTAATGAGTCTTCATCTTCTTTTTTGTTAGCTTCTTCTTCTTTTTCTTAACTTTACTCTTGTTACTCTTTCTCTGTTTCTACCTTTACAGATTGTGACAGGTCCGCCGAGCAATTGCTACTGACTGAAGACTATCAGCATGGCGGGGCATTTTGTAACCTGACCCCTCCATCAACTTATCTAGTTTTTCCTCAGCCTTTCTCTTTAGAGTCTCACCAGATTCTCTCATGCGGTAGCGAAATGATTCTCTGAATGGTGTATTTCGCGTGCGGATGTCAGACATAACGTTCATTCCATCACGTACAGCTTCCTTCCCAACCGCCTTGGCTCCACGTTTAAAGAGTGCGAGAACACATCGAAGTATATCAGCCATGAATAAACCAATGCCACTATGACCTCGTCGGTAGGGGAAGCCAATGTAAATGCGTCCAACCCCACCAATGTGAGAACTCTCAGCAAAGGTACCCCCACCACCACTACCAACTTGCATATTGAAGTATTCGTCATAACGATCCATTTCCTTTTTTTTTGTATTACGCAATCACTTTAGTCTATTATTTTAAAATGGAGAGTCACCGTCGACGTACCGTAATCGAATGGTATTGTCCACAGAATCTGTAACCAGACACATGCATCTCAAACGGTAGTAAATTAATCAAGGCACCCAAAGCGCTATTTTTCTCACGTAAATTTTCATCGTCTTGCAAACTGACTTTTTCTGTCTCTTGAACCCCCCGCTCAATCGACGCCATGCTTGAACTTCTGTTCTCAAGGCCGAAACTTTCTTCTCTTCCTCCTTCTTCTTGTGTTCTGTGTCAGGCACCTTTTTTTCTTTAACCTCTTTCTTTTGACTGGTAATGCGCTAGCTCCTTCACCTGGGACGTCCCTGTTGGTATTGCTGTAGCGGGCAGATGAGTATTTACCACCACCACTACCATCATCATCATCATTACCACCTCTACTATCGAGATCATTCGCATAGTGGGGACTTGAAGCAAGATCGTGAACAATGCCCTCTGTCGACGATCCGTTTGACGACGACGATTGAAGAATATTGCGCCAAATGCGTTTGTTGCCTATAAACTCTCGAGGAATTAACGATTCACACAGTGCAACAGCAAACTGAAGATGTCCCGGTGGTGGGGTGATTTGTCTCTCTCTCATAGCATCATTCAATAGGTCAACCATGTTACCACCACGTATCCGCACACTGCCTATCGTTACAGATTCAATGGCACCCCAAATAATGTTACCACTGATTCGTAAACTGCACAATAGTTGACCTGCCTCATTTCGGTACTTTTAAAGAGCACTCTTTAAAGAGACTCTAGCGTGTCCTCCTCCTCCTCATCCTCTGACAGCATTGCATCACCCTCATTTTGTTCTTGATTAACCGGAGCAGTGATATTAGCATCATTGAGTATTCTTTTCTCTTTTCTGAACTATCAGCGTCCTTAAAGTGAAGATAACGTTGCAAGACTTGGCGATACAATGACCACTTTTACGCTCATCCTTACACATCGGTGAATTTAGTATTTCGTTCATCTCTGCGTCGAGTCTGCTCATCACTGTACCGGGTGTTTGCACAGACTTTAGTGAACCGTTTGTGAGCGTGCTCTGTAGACGTTCCACGCTATCCTGTGGTAGGAGGACCATTTTTATAGTGTGCTCCATTTTTTTTTATTTTTATTTACTTACTAGAGTAGCTAAGACGGTACCTAGGAGTGGTGCTAGCAGAACAGGTAAGAATCCTCCGCGCTGTACGATACGTTTTTTTCTTTCTCGACAAGCATAGACTAGGTGCAACCAATTTTCTTAGAGTTGTTGCGTGCTTACGTAGACCAGATTGATGTCGTTCTTCGAGTGTTACGTTATCGATTAATACGTTCAGAGCACACTCACAAATATGTCGAACTAATTTCTTTACAACGACGCAACTGGTACCTGGTTCAAAGTATCGCTACCATTTATCTTTTTTCGCGGCACGTGAACCTAGTGTAATTTGTCGTCAGGAAAAATACAAGTGCGAAATCGGCAATTATCGGGTGTATCTTACTTCAAGTCCAGCCAGAAATAGGCATAAGATTTTGCGGTTACATCATAGTAAGCTTCTTGCAAAAATTTTGGATCTTCAGGACGCACTTGGCGAGAAAGATGTCTAAATACTACCATTTATTGTACATTCAATGAGATATCACGCTGTCCTTTTCATTGGTAAAAGATATTTTGGGTGATATACAGCAGACAGGTTACGTTGATACCTAGATTTTGAAAATATATCGACGATCCATCTCCGGAGGACGATTCAGGTATCAAATCGTCGACAATCACGAGTTTTGCTCTTGAATCGCCAGTGTAGTCAGTGTTTTGTGGTTAACCTTCACGAAAATCACGTTTTTGCCGAAATCCCTGTACCCTGTCTGCCACTCTGAATAATAAATGATTATGCATTCGATTCGAGTGTCACACATGCGATCGATGGTTGTTAAAAAATTTTTTACGAACACCGTTTTTTCACAACCTGTAGGCCCGCACAATATTGACGTGTATGGATGTTTCCACCGCGAATGCATGACTCGTACTGACTTATGCACATGATTCAACAGATGAAATCCCCTCTTCATTGGGTTCCACCCCTACCGAAGGTGTCGTGACCGCGGGGGTGCCCCCCGCGCGTGGCCGCTTACCAGTCCCTGAGCGCTATGCTGGGGCTCACGCGGGGCACCAATCAGCTTATTGATACTACCGCCAGCAACTAGCTTCGTCATCAAGCGCCGTGGCACACCCAATCAGCTTGCTGGTGGCGCCGCTCTCTCTAATGAGCTTTCAAACCCCACCATTACCACAACTAAGCATCTCATTAATGCCCACATAAAAGATTTGCTATCGATAATAGCGCCATCTGTATTTCATATTTCCATATTATTCTGTGAGATTGTGTCAGTCGTTGCCGGGCTGCTCTTGTATCCGTGCGGGTAACTCTTGTCCGTCGTCGTGAATCGCCTCTTTCCATAAACCGGTTTGCACGTCTTTGTCTTGTTTTATGTCAGCACTTCATGAAAAACTGTTCGACGTATAGCCGAATTCGATAACACTATTTCGGTGTGCGGTGATGTAATCAACTCGCGAATTGTATCAAAATGTATCTTTTCACTGTTTGTGTGATTTAAGCTTATACCTTTTATCTTACATGCGTAGTCCTCGCTACCGTACGGTTTTTTGTATTTGTATGAATAAAACTTTGGACCGCCTGATGAAAACGATATTATATACGTGCCGATACCCTTGAGGGCCAACTCATCCGTCAGACTGCCAAGTGTCGTACCGATTGCGTAGAAAACTGAATCCGTGTGATAGTAGAGTGCGCAGGCCCCAAAACGTGTAGAAACTCAAACAATTTCAACCGGGCCTGTGCGGTTGTAAATGCAGCAATGACAACGTTCGTAGTTGGAGACGGTTTCAGAGCTTCAGCTTTGTAGCACCAGTTCACGTACAGCGTTTCCTCGTTGACAGTCAATATTCCACTAACGTATACTTCAGCACTGTAACAAAGAATTTAGACATAATTTAGCTGCCGATCATAAACCAGCATTATAACATATCGCCTCATTATTCAATCTTATACCTTCAGCTGCTTTGAGTTCATTTACGTACCGTTCTTGAGCCTCGGTCGTTATACACTCTGGTGGATATCCTGATGCCAAAATTTTCTGCATAAAAACCTCGTCTATGTATTGGGTAAACAGACCACCTTCTCGTGCTCTCGGGTTGTATTGCGTTATTTCGTATTGCCAAATCTCATAGATATCTTGTACAACGTATCCCAGTTTGACAGCGATCTTGATTTCCTCGGATACCCATGTACCTCGTAAAACTCGATCGTTCGGATCACGGTGCGTGCACTCCTCTTTAAACATTTGCTCGCAACACGTGCGACAGTGGAAATAGCAGTTTCCCGTGCATTATCACCGGTAAAACAGGACGATACAAATTTTGAGGTGGAAGTACGTCCCACATGAACAAGCCGTTGACTCGAGATATATCATTGTTTGGACCCACAAGTTGATGACACTCTTCATGTTCGATGTATATTTCCGGATGACCAACAGGGTACTTACCGCGCTTACAAATGTACGGATATAGAGAGCACACATCTACGTACTTGATTCTGTCGCCCCCTTGACAATCAAACACTTTAACTGTGTTACCTGTGCGACCCCCAAAAAATGAATCTCGAGGATCCAGCGGTTTCCACTTGACAAGATTGACGTTTTCTTTAACGAACCACTGAAGTTGTTCATTTTGAGAGAGTTCATTATTAAACTCACATTCCCATATTTCAATCAACTCGTAATTGCTGGATTTTATCTTATCACTGATGGCGAGCGTTCTCTCGCACCTATGATCCATCGATTCACCACTTGTTAAATCTATGTCTCTATTTATTCGGTAACAGCGAGGACATCCATGCCAAAAACAGCGATGAAATTGCAGTACTATACCTTTATGATTTTCGTCGTCTTGGGGCGGACTATATCCATCTACTATGATACCTTCAGGAAATCTTTTTTCCACGACATCGGTCAGCATGTTCAATGAATCGATTGAGAACACATTTCTCCATCTAATAAAGCCAATGTAAAGCTATTTCGAACTGGATATCGACCCACCTGTAACCATTTGCCCGTATAATACCAATTTGATTCTATTTTTAAAAAAAATTCTGAAAACACTGATACATGTTGGAGCAATAGTTGTACACTCGACAAACTGATCTACACCAAATTTCATAAATGTTTTTCGAAAAGCCAAACAAGATAATCGTAAAATGGACACATCCTTCTTGCAGTATTTTTCTATTTCTACTTGAAATATGAATGAGTAACCGCTGACCATCTGTTCATTATACCATCGTAAAAAGCGGGTTCTTTCCGTAGTTTGCATAGTATCAGGTAAATACTTGTCTAAAGGTGGTAGTTGACCTTCGTATGTTTGATTTTCAGGTGTGTTGAATAAGTGGGGAAAAGTATCTTTTCTGATTTCTTGTAGACCATACGATTTCGGTAATTGAGATAAAGCCATATGATAATAATTTAGACTATGAATAAATTTTATATTCATAAACTTCATTAAGATTATTTTCGACCTGTTCAAAATCGCAGTCGGTTTGATACGATCACTTTCATTTTCAACAATATATTTAAATATAAATTGAGCGTCAAACCCTTGCGAATTATGAGCAATACATATAATTCTTTTGAAGTTTCTTTACTGATCCAGTATCCACAAATACCACATTGTCCACAGTCAATCGAAATATCGACAATCTCAAGACCTTGAACCGGTGTCGATTGTTGTGTTTCAAAGTCATAAAATAAGTATAGGACGGCTGATGTTGTTTCTTTTGATTTAATCGTCCTTTACACGTATAACAAAATAAAATACCGCATTTGTGTTCTTTTTTATTAACTCGATGCTGTGTGCGCACAGTCTTAAAACATTTATCACAGAACTTAGTTTTTTCGCATACACTGCTAGAGTTATTAAACGATCCTCTTTTTAAATAACTTTCGCAACAAATGTCGCTGAAAATTGTTCGGCAACAACTGGTACATTTTCTGAAATTTGAAGACTTTTCACACATCGGAATTTTCATACATTTGTGTCATTTGTTTGAGCATCTGTGATATTCGATTCGATCACGACTCTTGTTGTAAGGTATAAAATAACATTGGGTTCCAGCTGCACTTGTTAAATTAAGTTTCGGTTGAAAAGGCTTTAAAAGTTCATAGTACATGATTCGTAAGGTATGAAAAACAGTTGTATGGGTATCGATGACAAAACGTGTACCATCATAAACTGATGGAGACCCCTTTCCAAAATTACTCAACAAGTACACAACTATGGCTGTACCTCGGGTAGCAAAATAAACTTGAAAACGATGAATTTCTTCTAGACCGCACCCTTCAAGTGACACATAAATATTTGCTATATTTAAAAGTTCTTCAGCGGCTCTCTTTTGAACTCTACCTTTGGCTTTTCGTGTAAGTTCCCAATAATCGTGCAATTTACCTGATCGTATCTGTCCTCTAATAACCTAAGCATAAGCTACAACCAAAGAACGTGGTAAACAAAGATTGTCATTGTTTGCTACAACCAAAGAACTTCTTCGGTTAACCGTACACGTCCAAGCCCTGCTACACTTCTCACAATAGCACAACTAATTGATAAAGTGTCATCAATATTAAAATCGTTAGCACTCTGGGCTGCGTTGAACAATAACCCCCAAAGATCATCTGCATTAAAATTCTGAATATGCCGAAATGAAAGCCATACAGGTCTGTGGTTAAATCTTGGAGAATTTATTGTCACTCCTATAAAATCAGTAGGTCCGCTTTGTCTGCAAAGCTGTCTATGTAGACTACTCATACACCCCTCAAGCCAGTGATAAAGGTTTGTATCTAGCGGTGGTGGTGGTATTCTACCTTGTATCTCTCTAACCTCGTAACCATACCGGTGATAGTGTCGTGTAGACTCATTTTCCACGATAAAGTGAGGTCGTACTCCTTCGCCGTGTTGTAAATATCCATCTGTAAGATTGATTGCAAAATGTTGATTTTGAAAAATTATAAAAAATATTTATACAAAAATACTTTCGTTATTTTCTTCTTCTTCAACGCCCGCATTCGTGTTGCTACCAGTACCACTGCTGCTGCTAGAGTCTGTATCAAGCTCTTCTTCCTGTGTCATGGTATTGGATATGTTATCTGAAACTAGAGTATTGGGGTGTGCCATAATACTAATGTAAAAAATATAAGTTTTAACTCTATTTTAACACAACCAATACTCATGATTTAGGTTATGCTGATTGGGCGAATACACACTTGAACTGCTTGATAATCCAGGTTCGACATTTATTCGATCTGAAACTAAAAGTATGTCACACAATAATAGTAAGATAAAAAATATTACGTTTTATTTTATCACATACAATACTTACAATTTCTTATATTAACGTTTTGTCCTTGTAGGCCTGAAGTTATTGGTAATCCAGCTTCAATTGGTATAGGATCTATAACTAAAGTATTGGGATGTATTTAAATATAGTAAAAAACAATATTTAATTGAAGAACATCCAATACTTACAGTTTAATGTGTTTTGTATGCCTGCTGATGATGACCCAGGTTACTGATAATCATGATAGACACAACTCAAAATAGCCTCATCACCCGCTGCATCGTCGAGCATTTGATTGGTCACTAAAAGCATAGGGTCCACTGATTTATAAAAGTTAAAAACTTTATAAAATGAATGGACCAAATACTTACAATGTCGACGAAACTAGCCACTAGCTAGAGGGTTCGTGTGATCGGCGTGCTGCCTAATAGCTTGGATAACGATCGACAGTACGTCTTTATTATGAAAGACCCTGACATGATACATGTAATTAATTGTAGTTAAGCAATAATATAATAAAAGAAAATGTATTTTTTTGTTAAAATTTCTACGGGTAATCGTTAAACATCACTACACCATACCGATCCGCAAAATGATCAAATATACGGTTCACGAGCATTTGCTATACGCAGAGCTAGTCGTAAAATTTTAATTAAGTGGTTTGCACTGACTGATCATTTTTAACACACGACTGACCGAAATGTATTGCGAATTTTTGTCTACAGTTCTCCTCAAATACAGGTTTCTATGCTTGATGTAGTGGGGTGAGATAATCTTTGACTCTTAGATAAAAATCTTCCGTTGACCATAATATCTAATTTCGCACCAATTATGTCGAGAAATTCTAAACTCCCCCTGTAATGTGATGCATGACTTATCAAAGTGCAGTTGCACCTAGGTACGTCAATCAATCTATCTGTGGAAATTTCCCGAAACGTATTTTACATGTGCCATGTAACATGATCTTTTGCAATTTTGCTTTTAAAAATGGCATATGCACATTTAAGCTATTGTATAAAAAGTTTCCATAGTTACTAAAACCATGATACCACCCGACCTCACCTCCTCAATGTCAGCATGAAGTAGATACCATGATATTATACTCTCTGTATTTTACACGTGACTTTACTATACATTGTCTTTTTATTTTGCGAGTTCACAATGATTAAATAATAGCGATAATCGTATGTAAGTTTAGAGTTGCGTTTATTATCTTTATCATGCTAAAATCTCCTCTGTTTTAAATACAAAATAAAATGGTATGAACTTGAGGGAGAGCGAGAAAGACTGATTTCAAAAAGCTTGAAATTTAATAAAGACAGGATTTTTGTTCACTGACTTTTGGCCTTCAAATTCTCACGTAGCGCAAGTAACCATAGAGGTGTGTTTTGGTTTAGCTCCGTGAAACATTAGATAAAAGGAGATAACACCATCATGCATTCCAGAGAGAGAAATATTCTAAAACAGTGTACTCAGTCTCAAAGATGCTACCAACGAGTAAAGACGTAGTGGGGGATGCTGAGGCCCAGGATCCAGTCGACGCCGTGAGGAGCAAGCTGCCGCTGAGGAGCGTGCAGTCGACGAGGAACACGTGGAAGAAGAACCAGTGCACAATTTAGTGATTGTGGAAAGTGCGTATGTTCCGGAGACTAATTACATTTTGAAGAGTAAAATTAAAATTCGTAGAAAACGTCTATATCCTGTGTCACTAACACAGGATTTGACAAATGTAGTAGTGGAGCTTTTGTTTTATCCCACATACTATAGGATATATAGTTTCTCAAGACAGACATTGGACGATGCCAAAGATTTTTACTGTCCTCAAAATGTCCAAATACACTGGTGTCACCGTCTTGAAGACCTAATAAGCATGAGAAATAAATTTGTCAAACCAGTTCACGTTGTGGCTTACTTCATGAAAGACTAGTGTTGTGTTCTATCGCAGACTTGTTTAAGATCTACGAAACGATATCGTGGTAAAACTTTCAAGTATCGTAAATGAAGTGTATAAAAAATTAAAATAATGTGTTAATGTTAGTGCATATGTCAGATAAAATGTGTAAACAGTATTATGCGTGTGTGTTTGTTCACGTTGTGGCTTAATTCATGAAAGACTAGTGTTGTGTTCTATCGCAGACTTATTTAAGATCTACAAAACGATATCGTGGTAAAACTTTCAAGTATTGTAAGTGAAGTGTACGTGGTGTGTTAAAAAAATAACGGGAATTTTCAAATTTCTCGAGCTTGACGAGTTCAATTCTCAATATTTTTTTTTATTATGTTGGTATACATGCCCCTGATATATGATAAAATTTTCAGCTGTATTCATTGTTTACTTTGTCTATGACGGCCGCTAAAGCTAGACGTGTTTTTATGAGCTCGGCGATTTTTGTTTGTTTGAAAAAATGGATTAAAGAATTTGTATCAAATTTTGTGTAAAAAATTAAATTAAGTGTCACAAAGTATGTGAAATGTTAATAAAGGCCTATGGTGAGTTTGCTATGAGTAAAACTAGAGTTTATGAGTGGTATAAGCGTTTCAAAGATGGTCGTGAAGACGTTGAAGATGATGAACTTGTGCGGTCGAACGTAAAGGTTCTGCTCACTGTGTTCTTCGACTTTAATGGTATAGTGCACTATGAATTCTTGCCACGAGGTCAAACGGTCAATAAGGAGTACTATCTACAAGTTCAACGCCGTTTTCGTGAAGCAATCCGGAAAACACGCCCGGATTTATGGAAAAACAATTCATGGCTTTTGCACCACGATAACGCACCTGCTCACACTTCATTGCTTGTTCGTGAATTTTTGGCCAAAAACAAAACTGTAACGATGCCTCAGCTTCCGTATTCGCCAGATATGGCTCCGTGTGACTTTTTCCTATTTCCAAAAATAAAGAAAACCTTAAAGGGCCGTCGTTTTACAAGTATAGATGACATTAACAGCGTATCGCTGAAAGTACTAAAGGCTATCCCAAAGATCGAGTTCCAGAAGTGTTTCGAGGATTGGAAGAAGCGCTGGCATAATAGCATAATATCTCATGGGGACTATTTGGAAGGGGACAACATTGATGTAGACGAATAAATAAATATTTTTTTCAAAAAACAAAAATTCCCGTTATTTGTTTAACACACCACGTATAAAAAATTAAAATAATATGTTAAATGTTAGTGCATATGTCAGATAAAATGTGTAAACAGTATTATGTATGTGTGTTTGTGTGATTGATTTTAATCAATATAAAACTTCTTTTTTAAAGTAGTGTGCAAGAACTTTAAAAAAAATGAGTATGTGTTTTTAAAGTGTATATGTAAAAAAATATATGTAAAGACTAAAAGACTTTTTTAAAAACAATTTTAAAACATTTTTTAAAAACTATGGTATTTAAAACTTTGTACGGTGACTACATCATGCAGCATCAGAAAAAAAAGGTAAGTCTGATTAGATTTTAAAATAATTTAATTATATATAAAAGAGATAGAATGAGAATTTTAATACCATTCTTCTTTTTTTATCTCACTCGTATCAACTTACAATTTATGAAAATTTTAAATAACTAATAAAATGTTAATTAGATTTTATTATACGGTGGAGAACTCCTATGTTTACTTACAAAAACTGTTACATTTCTGAAATTGCCTTAAAAATGTTAAGGAAGTTGTAATAATTCTTAGAATTCAAGGCTTGTTAAACTTTAGAAGCCTGTATTTCGAAAACTATTGGAGTTATCGAGGAAATAAGAAAATTTCGGTTCTCTATTGAGAGAAGCGAACATACAACATGGGGTTGTCCATTGAATAATAAAATCTAATTAACATTTTATTGAATGAGATATGAAAAGGGGAACAGAATTAAAATACTCATTTCTTGGTAGAGTGCGATAAGACGCCGCGGTAAAGTTGTAATCGATAATGCGAGGCATGCACACCGCGGCTTCTCTCTCTCTCTTTCTCTCTCTCTCTCTCTCTCTCTCTCTCTCTCGTTCTCTCGCTCTCTCAATCATTCACGCCGACCACTGCATATGTCCACCACTCTCACTCTATCTCGCTCCCTCTCTGTCTCTCTTTCTCTCTTTGTCTCTCTCTCTCTCTCTCTCTCTCTCTCTCTCTCTTTCTCTCTTGACTATGGATCTTAAATAAGTGTACATATACATTTCCTATGTTTACCTCACTTACGGCCGTCAAAACATGACCGACCCGACCGGCTCAAAAGATGGTCATGTTTTGACGGCCGTACGTGAGGTAACAACTACTAATATGTGATGTTATAGATCATAATAGAGAATTGTATGGAGTTTGAATATATCTGACACGTCAATGTGCGATGTCATACTGCGAAATTGATGGCATCTGACTATCTTTGCTTGTGTGATAAATCTCTGCTCGCGATCTTCCTGTACACCATGACTAATGACCACTGGATCAGCTGGAGATATTTAAGAATTCGTACATATTGTCTCTCTCGAATAAAGAAGCCAGCATTCGAAATACCATTCGAGAATGCTATATATAGATATACTGTCTCTATATAAGAGTAGAGGTCAGAAAAAATAAACATTTAATGTCATCAGAGTCATAACATCGATTCGCGAGGGCAATAAAATTATGCTCTAATTAAAAAAAATAAAGCGGTCACCAAGACCTATATTATTATACCTTCAAAGTAAAACTCCTCAGTTGCTGAAACAGATTTATGTGTAGTATCTACACTCGATGATGCCTAGTGATGCGCGTATATAGGTATACACGTCGTTTATAACTCAAGCTTGATACTGCACATATACGATATAATACAATGAACACATCTTGATTCCTCAATTCTTCTGCTTAGATGTATAAATGTAAAGTTCTACTATTGGAGGTCATTTATTATCACGTAGAGGTATTTTTTTGTTTTTAATTTAGGATTTTTAGTTTTACTATCATACATTGAAAATTCATAAACCGATAAATAAGTAACAATCTCAGTCGGTAATGCAGATTTTTTCAGGAACTTGATACGCTATACATGAACGTTCGAGTCATAAGGTCAGGTAATTATTCCATTGATTATTCGGTAGAATATTCGGTGATTCATGATGTATCACTTGATGTATTTATACTTGTCTAGAGGGATCTTCAGATACTTAGAGGTATTTGTCTTGGACTACCTACATTAGTAAATGTCCTCGCAAAAATGATAAAAAGCTTGAATCGTCTATAAAGACAGACGTTCGATTAGGAATCACTGAATTCGAGACTATCGCTTCATAAACATACGTTAAATGTTCGAGTCTTATATATATATACCTGCACACACATGTTATGCTATTTGACTGAGTCCCGATATAGATATACTCGCGCAATATCAGATTTCGCTTTAATGTATTTTAGTGTATCTACTATATTCGCAATTCTTGATTATACATTCTCGTTTAAACAAAAATTAAGGTCCACTGCTGAGATTCATTTATGACAAAGGAGGTAGCGTCAGCCAATCTGAGTGATTCTTACCCGGAACAGGTGTGATGGTAAACTTATTACTCTTATGCTTGTAAAAAGACTTAAATTATTAAATAAACTGGAAAAGAAACATTTTAAATTTGTAGCTTATTTGTATTATACCACCAATTATTCTTCGTTTCCCTTATACCTACCCATGTATACTATAACATATTTATTTAAAACTTTATATTTACTTTAATAACTTAATCAAATGCAAAGCCTTTTTATTTAATTGAGCTATATAGATATACTCGTATGATATCGTATTCGCTGATTTGGTGGCCCTAGCTTTCTTGTCCGTGACTGATGACTCGGCGCTATCGGAGTCCCCGTCTTTTGGTCGCGCCCTCTTATTTTGAGGCCTCCGGCTTGAGGTAGCCGCGGTTCCCAGATTGTCTGTCGTACTATGAGCCTCGGTGTTGGAGCGTGGGTGGTCCTTCCATTCGTCGAAAATATCAACGATGATGGGCCAGGAGTCCTTGGTGTTCCTATTGACACCAGGCTGCCTCTCCAACCCTTTTCTCATTATTTTGTAGGAGATTGTCAACCGTCTCTACGAACTTCCTCTATACTTTTTATCTCCGAGCGGTTTGGCTGTTGTGTGCCACCCTGCAGCGATTGTGGAGCATGCTGCTCCACTACCACCGCTTCTTCATCGCAGGTTTCGGGTACACCTGTCTCCTGGTTCATCACTTCGTTTTGTTGGGACATTTTCCTTTCTTGTTAATAATCGGCGCATCGTGCGTAGGGGGGTGGGCCGAAATAGCTGGGAACGGGAGCATCTTCGGATACTTTGATCCTACCCCAGATCCCTGAGGACCAGCCTTCGTTTTCCCAGTCTAGAAAAACACGGACGGACCAGAGGTCATTCGGATCAACAGGGGTTCCGATCCCCCTGTCCAATACGTACTTCCTGATCAGGATTCGAAGTGGCCGGCTTCTGAACTCGCGCCGAAACTAACCGCCTCGGCAGAGCTAGGCTCATGTCAGCCCTTCGTCCATGCCGATAGGTATTGATATTTTTACTTTATATGCATTTTATCAATAAAATAGCCACGTATTAAGAAAATTTTCCGCAGTACTATATGTATATATAGTACTGCGGAAAATTTTCAAAAAATCTGAAAAAATTCTCGTACATTGTACATATCAAGAGGAACACTTTTACCGAAGAAATGAAGAAGAAATTTTTATTTTATCTCAAATTCCCAGAGAATAACCCATATTTATATATATGGGTTATTCTGGTTTGCATCACACAACACCACGGGTATGGTATTAAGTGTATGTATATTAACCTTAATAAACCCTTATTTTAGTTCGACTTTAACTAACGGGTGTTGTTCTTGAAACTTTCCTCTCCTTCCGACTACCATCGCCTTCGCGGGCGCGTATATTGCGCGTATTATACGTGGCTAGCGGGGCCCCAACATAAGAGAAAGCACGACCTTCAGTCGTGCATGCTGATCAGATACGCGAACGGACTGGCGGGCATTGTACCTACAGCTGTTTGTAGATATGCAGCGTAGGGCTACACACAGCTTATACTACCACCGACCCGCATAGCTATAAAACCACCAGAACATACTAAAAGGAACATTTTTGCCGAAACAATTTTTTTTTCTCGATTTCCCAAATAATCATGCATATATCTGTATATGGAAATATGGTCATATTTAGCACCGAAAAGACTACACTGAGAGAAGTGATTTAGTAAAACTTACTTTTCTCGCTATGTAAGCAAGCCATTAGTTATCATAACCACTTTTATTGTTTCTTTTATTAAAATATAGTTCATGATATGAAGTGAAAGTAGTCAGGAGTTCTACTACCAAGTACGAGGTTAGAATCTTAACTTTTATGAAATAGATTGAGAACGTAATCAATAAATGCCTCGATAAATGCAGTACTGGCAATGTATTTTGTAAAGAAGATAACGAATCGGACAATAAAGCTAACTGTAAGCTTAGTTAATAGTGTTTTATTAATAGTTATAATTACTACTAAATGGAATAGTCAGCCTAACAAGAAAAATTAGTTGTATCAAATTTCCACTACAAACTTAGTTAAAATTTAGTTGGATTTACTATATACATTCTACATACTACAAGGAACATATTTGCTGAAATAAAAATTTTTTTTTGTTTTCGGTTTTCCAGAGAGTTATTCATTAGTATATAAAAATATAGGTTATTTTCTGAAAAGTCGAGAATATATATATATTATATATAAATAAATTAGAAAAAACGTTCCTTTTAGTATGTAGAATGTTTGTATTTTTCATATTTTTTCAAGTCTATATGTTTAGAGTTGTACAGAGCTATATATGACAATATTTCAATATATATATAAGTATGGAATATTCTCTGGAATCGTGAACAGAAAAAAAGAAAAATTTATTTCGGCACAAATGTTTCCTTTAGTATGTAAAATAGTCCTGATTTTTTCAGATTTTTTATTTAAAGCTAATTATGAGTTCTTGGCCAAAATGTGCATTTTAATAATTTTTTTAACAATATTTCATGTTATTTTGATTCCAGTTATATAAATATCGCACTTCTGCCATTTTGCGACTATAGTAGTCGCTTTTGTACTGAGAAAGCTATCTTCATGATTTCTGGTGTAATAGCTCGAGTTATGAAACCCAATTCTTTAATGATTTAAAGTTTAAAATGAGTTTAATTAATCGAAAGGATTAAAAGGATTTGGAACGATTTTTTATGAAAAATTCAGAAAATATGCTAAAAATTCCCTTGTTATTTTTTAAAGAGATTTAATTTTGTTAAATAAATGGAGGATGAAATTTGCTAAAAAATGTAAAGCATGACTACATGCTCATATTTAGCGTTGATCAACATTGAACCTAACGGTTTCAAAAAATCTGAAAAAATTCACATGCATTCTACAATGAGAATGAGCCTATCGCCTATTAGGCTGGGTAATATCAGGTGATTTACCAGCAGCTAGCTGTTCACCTTCCATTATACTGCAGAACTTTGGAAGCAGGAGGAAATCCCAAAGCAGAACTTGTACACTGCAGATGAGCAAGCGTGTGAAGATCACTTCAAAAGCACGCACCACAGGGACTCTTCAGGTCGTTTCGTAGTTCGTTTACCATTTAAAAATCCTGCGAATCTCCAAAACGCAATTTTAGGTGATTCATTTGCTTCTTCGCTTCAGATGTTAAAGCGAATGGAGGCAAAGTTCCAAAAAGACGCAAAATTCAAAGATGCTTACGAGAAATTCATGTACGAGTATGAACAACTCGAGCACATGATCGCTGCATCCTCTGAATCTGATAGAAAGGATGTTAGTGAATGTTTCTTTCTACCTCATCACGGTGTTTGGAAGGAGTCAAGTACAACAACTAAACTCCGCACCGTATTTAACGGCTCTATCAGAACCAAAACAGGTTCTTCACTTAACCAATTGCTTCATGCAGGTCCTAATCTAGTTCCAAATCTCTTTGATCTAATCTGCAAATGGCGTCGATACAAATTCGTATTTGCTGCAGACATTGAGAAAATGTATCGGCAGGTACTAGTTCACAAAGAAGATCAGCATTTTCAGTTAATTCTCTGGCGTTCTAACCCTGGAAAACTTGTTGAAAACTTTCGTCTGACTACAGTAACTTATGGGATCACTCCCTCCTCTTTCTTAGCTTGTCGCTCTATCAAACAACTAGCACTTGACAGCTACACCACTCATCCACTTGGCGCACAAGTCGTAGATGACATCTATGTTGATGATGTACTGTCAGGTGAACATTCTATTGAAGAAACAATCGCCAAGCAAAAGGAAACTTTGGATTTACTAGCGAGTGGTGGGTTTCGCTTAAGAAAGTGGATATCGAATGACGTTTCTATCGTAAATTGGTTACCCACTAACCTTCTTGCTGAAGGCGTAGTATCATTATCTAGTTCATCACCTTCTATCCCAGTATTAGGGCTATCTTGGCAACCACATGATGATGTATTTGAATTTCATATAGAACCTGCTCCAACCACGGTCGTAATTAAAAAGCGAGTGATACTTTCTAACATTGCCCGTTTATTTGGTCCCATTAGCTGGCTAGGTCCTGTGCTCATCACTGCCAAAATTCTATTGCAATCTCTTTGGTTATTAAGAGTGATCCATTGCCAATTGAGATTTCAAACAGATGGCTACACTGGCGGCAGCAACTACTTTGCTTGTCAGACTTAAGAATCCCGCGATGGATTCACTACACTCCCAATGTTAAAATTGTTGAGATTCACGGTTTCGCCGATGCTTCAAAGCGAGCTTATGGTGCCGTGATCGATCTCAGAATCATTCATAACGAGAAGGTTTATGTATCGTTACAATTAGCTAAATCTCGAGTAGCTCCACTCAAAACTCTGAGTGTGCCCAGACTTGAATTATGTGCTGCACATTTGCTAGCCAAACTAGCACACCATTTCATTGAAATAATGCCTATTACTTTAGATAGGATACATTTATGGTCAGACGCGTCAGATGTTTTACACTGGTTGAGTGATATTCCATCTCGATGGCAAACTTTCATAGCTAATCGATGCTCTGATGTTCACACGCTTGTACCAAAAGCGTTCTGGCATCACGTGCGTTCCAAAGACAACTCCGCTGATGTTCTCTAGCGAGGCATTGAGCCCTCAGACCTTTCCACTCTCAATCTTTGGTGGCAAGGTCCTAAATGGCTAAGCGATAACGCCACTCTTTGGCCACATAAGCATGAAAATTGTGATAATTCTCACGAGTCTCTTACCGTTCACTATACGGAAGAAGCTGTCGTAGAGTTAGAAACGCTATACACTCGTGAAACAGACATAGTCATTTGGGAGCTAGTCAATAAGTATTCCAAATTACCAAAGCTACTTCGAATTACTTCCTATTGTTTAAGATTTATTTTGCTTAAGGTCAAACTATCAACTGCTCAAAGTGCTGGTCAATTCACGGCGAGCAGCGAATCTGATAAGAGCAGAGATAAATTTATCTCTGAATTTTGCGAATCAGTTGCCTCTAAGCTTGATTGCAAATTCAATTTGTTAGGTTTAGGTTTTGTAAACCTTTCTGACGCACAAATCTCTGCGGAAGTTTTAGTATTAGAAATAGAGAATTCTAGACTACTATGGGTGTATCTACACCAACGTCTTCTTTATTCTAAAGAAATAAAGCTTATCCAAGCAGGAAAGTTGCTGAATAGTAACAGTTCTTTATCTAGATTGAACCTCTTTATTCAACAATCTCTTTTACGAGTTGGTGGTCGATTGTCCCACGCACTCCTTGAAAATGACACAAAACATCCTCTTATAATCTCAGGTGACACTTTTTTTTCGACCCTCTTCATAAGAGATGCTCACTCTCGCATGGTGCAACACAGTTGACGTTATCAATCCCCCGCCGACAATATTGGCTGTTGAAGGGACGCCAAGCTGTGAAATCTGTAATTAATCGATGTATCAAGTGTCGTCGTTTCTCAGCTTCGATTAACAATCAGCTAATAGGCGATCTGCCAGAGGCTCGTGTCACTCCTTACTTTCCTTTCGAAAAGGCCGGTGTCGACTATGCAGGTCCCATTAATATGCGATTATCCAAAACTCGAGGTAAGGGAACCCTCAAGAGCTATATAGCCATATTTGTCTGTATGAGCACTCGTGCCGTGCACATAGAAGCAGTAGAGGATTACAGCAGTGAAGCATTCATTGCTGCGATTCACAGATTCACTGGCAGACGAGGCCACTGTGCAGATTTATTTAGTGACCAAGGCACTAATTTTGTTGGTGCTGACTCTCAGCTTCGTCAACTCTATGAAGAAGCTACTATTCATTCTAAGCAAGTCGCGTTTTCGCTAGCTGAGGAAGGAACTTCTTGGCATTTTAACCCTCCAGGTGCCCCACATTTCGGAGGACTATGGGAGCCCGCGGTCAAATCGACCAAGTTTCACTTGAAACGCATCATAAGTGATCAGGTTTTGACCTTCGTCGAGTTATCTACTCTTTTAATTCTCATAGAAGCATGTCTGAATTCCCGGCCTTTAATGCCACTTAGCGACGACCCCTCTGATCTACAACCGCTAACACCAGCATATGTACTAATATTAAGATCATCTTTTTTAGTACCCGAACCTGATGTCACCAAAGTCAAGGTACCATTAGGAAAGCGCTGGCAGCTGATCACTCAAATGCTACAACACTTCTGGACAAGATGGATCAACGAATACATTACCTCGCTTCAAGAACGACACAAATGGCGAACTCCTTCACGTTCTCTCCAAGTCGGGGACTTGGTAATCATTCGAGGAGAAAATAATGCTCCAGGAAAATGGCCTGTGGGTCGTGTTGAGGCAAGCCATCCAGGACCTGATGGAAGGGTCAGAGTCGTCACTATCCGGACTCCCGGCTCCGTAATGAAGAGGCCCGTAGTCAAGACCATCTCTCTGCATCCACTTGAAGATTAACCCTCATTTCCTACCCCAGTTTTCCGTACCACTCCCATATGTTGCAGGTTTCATTCGCCTAGTAGGCGAAAGTGGGCGGAATGTACGAAATCGAGCCTATGTACGGCCCTGCTCCGTATACGTCACGGCGATCACGCCACCGTGCAACGGTTAGACGCTAGCACAGCAGTGGCTCTGCGCCAATCAGAAGAGAGAGGCATGCAGTCAACGTCCGACAGCAACGCCGCAGGGCAGTTGCGCTCTCTCCTTCACGCCGAGCACATGCTCTTACAGTGCCTGCGTGCACAAGTTACGTCGATTAATCCCTCAGACGAATAAATCCTATTATTAGCCGCCATTTCTTGTTCTTATTCATCCGAACCTCAACAATTCAACACCCTGTTTGACAGAGCCCTCTGCCGAATAAACAATTCGTAGTCAACACGGACGCTAGCAAGACCGGAATTGGTGCAGTAATGCTTCAGGACACGCATGAAGGAGATCGGGTACTAGAATTTGCCAGCAGAATGTTAAATTTGGCAGAAAGGAATTACAGTGTACCCGAGCGCGAGTGTCTCGCAATCTTATGGGCCATTGAGAAATTCCGACCATATATCCAGGGTTACCACTTTCGAGTGGTAACAGACCACTTGAGCCTGGCATGGCTATGCAACTTGAAAAACCCCACCGGCCATCTGGCGAAGTGGGCGCTACGCCTACAAGTTCACGACTACGAGGTAGTCCACAAGAAAGGTGCTCTAAATTACGTCCCAGACGCATTGTCCAGGATGCACGAAGAAGTAGAGACACAGATAGGCTCCTTGAGTTGATCAGAGGGTACAGAAGGCCAATGGTACCTAGCTACCCTCAAAAAACAGCCACAAACCCTCGAGAAAACCCCAATTGGAAGGTCATTGGGGAAAACCTCTACCATTACAAGCCAGACGAAGAGATCGAGGACACTGTAGGCGACGAAAATGTTTGGAAGTTGGTAGTGCTAAAGGAATACCGGCACACCATACTACGAGAAAACAACGTTAACCCGACCGCTGAGCACCTCGGACGAGAAAAGACCTATGCTCGAGTGTACCAGCAATACTTCTGGCCACACGTGTATGCCGACGTACAAGAATACGTCCGCGGGTGCATGGTTTTCCAACAATGTAAAGTGGTCCAGAAGCCACCTATCGGGAGAATGGATTTGCGAACGGTTGAGAGACTATGGCAAATTGTAGCCGGCGATATCACCAGGCAATTACCACGGTGTAGGGGTGGGTACGAATATATCTTGGTGTTCCAATATTTATTCATCAGATGGGTGGAATGTATCCCCATCCGAAAAACAAACGCCCGGACCGCCATTAAAGAGTTTCACGAGAGAATCATGATGCGGTTCGGAGCACCACAGACTTTCCATTCGGATAACGGCACAGAATTTAAAAATAAGACTGCTGATGAATATCTCTTGCTACAACAATGTATCTACCATACCATAACCCCCCTGTACTGCCCGATACCAAACCCCGTGGAATGGGAAAATACGACCTTTAAGACGATGATTGCGTACTATATAACCGAGAACTACAAGACTTGGGACGAACATATACCCGAGCTCGTGTTCGCTATGAACACGGCTAAACATAGCTCCACTGGTTTAGCCCAGCGATGCTGAATTATGGCAGACAACCAACGCCCCCTGGCACCGTACGTAGAGTATAGGAAAGTTCCTCGTCGGAATCCTTTCAGCAAGAATTGACGCAAGCTTGGAACGCCCGCATGCTAAGGTTGTGCGAGGCGCAGGAGCAGTCCGCCTTGCGCTCCAATGCCGAACGGGTCAGGCAGGCGAAGTATTATGATGCTGGACGCAGAGAAGAAGAGTTTCCGCTAAAAGGCATAGTCTGGCGGAAAAATAGAGTCCTGTCGTCGGCAACCATGAGTGTCACCGCAAAATAGGCATCCAAGTATTCGGGGCCATACATCATAATAGGCTTGCGCGGGCCCAACTCATACAAGCTCTTCGGCCCCACGGGACAAGTAGAAGAACTTGTCCAGGTCGAAGACTTGAAGATGTTCGTGGCGGGCGTGAATGTGGCAGAAGAGACGTCGAAGACTCCTGAAGAAGGAGACGTGGGAACGATCCAACCACCGAGGGATGCGATGGAGATGCGCGACCCTGCTACACCCGACGAAACCGCGCGAACCGCGATCCCAGCGGGGTTAATACCACCTGAAATATCGTCGCGAGGTGCAACGAAACCGAGACGTCAACGACCGCGAAAAACAGCATACGTCATCAGAAATGTAGGAGCCGGGCCGTCGACGAAAGGCCACCGAGATCTGCGGAAACTTTAGAGAAAAGGCCACGCGGTCGGCCTAGAGGAGGCGATAAATTCAGAGAGAAGGGTTCGCCGGGATGTCAATGCCGGTGGTTCTTTTGAGTCTCCGGCGGACCCGCGGAAGGGGAGTCCCAGCCCCATGAAATCTCCCACTCGGGAGATGGCGACCCAGACAGGTTCGTCTGAGGAGAGGCCGGTCGAGAACTACCCAAGGCCGAAAACAAGGGAAGATGAAGGCGCGCCGCGAGTCTCAGAGGTAGATAGATAGATAGATTAAGATTTATTTTGCACAAGTCAAAAATATACATCAAATATACATAGTTGCAATACATTAAATTAAATTTGTATCCATATCACAGATTCATCGTTAGATTTCATCACATAGGCTTATTATAAATGCACAGTTTATGTCAGTAGTCTTAACTATCACGTCACAATATACCTTAATTAATTAATTACTTAGCAGTATAACACAGTTAATTTTTATCACAGAACACATTTCGTTCGTCGCAGGTTTCAATAATATGCCGACGTATTGCCGTTTTAAATTTATTTAGAGACGGAAGATGCCTAATAGCGCGGGGGAGCGAATTCCAGAGGCGAGCACCTTGGGCTCTGAAGGAGTACAGGCCAACATCAGTACGCGACCCTGGAATTTTTATTTCCTTGGGATCCCTACCTGAGGTTCTAGACTGATTTTGTTCAAAAAGGGCCGCAAGGTACGGAGGCTGTCCCATGACAACTGCTTTATAAAGCATTACCGCCGCAAAATACTCCCTTCTTATCTCCACAGTCAACCAGCCCAGTTTCCTCCTGTAGGGAGAGACATGCTCATCCTTTCTAACACCACATATATATCTCACACAGGAATTTTGCAACCTTTGAAGCCTGGTCTGCAGCTCACCTGATACGTCGAGGTATACAAGAGAGCAATAATCTAAGTGAGAGACAACAAGAGCACCTGCGAGCTTTTTGCGTAACGCTTCGGTGGTGCAGGATCTAAAAGATCTGAGTCCATATAAGGCTCTGTTAACCTTCCGACTAACTGCATCCACTTGCGGTTTCCATGTTAATTTAGAATCCATAACAACACCGAGGTTAGTTACAGTATCGGCAAAGGGAATAAAAACGTTATTCTGCACCTCAATGCCTGGAAGGTGCAATTCCTGCAATTTATTAATATTGTAGTCCGACCCAAAAATTATAGCTTTAGTCTTCCCGACATTAAGGTGAAGGGCATTTTCAGAAGCCCAAGCCGACACTGCTCGCGCCACAGTTGACAGGCGATCAATGCCTATCTGAAGATCGTCTCTCGCAACCTGCGTATAGGTTTGTAAATCATCAGCATAAAGCAAATGCTCGACACCTTCCGATAATTCACCCTGGGGATTTTTGAAAGCAGCTAGTATGTCTCCAAGATCATTAATATAAAGGCTGAACAGAAGGGGCCCAAGAACCGAGCCCTGTCGAACGCCAAGATTGGTTGTGTACCAATCAGATTCCCCATTAGATTTTGTAACCACTCGCTGGTTACGACCTGTAATATATGACTTGATCCACAGGACTGGATCCAGAGGTCCAGCGCGCACGGGACCGGATAGAGAGGACGCTCAAGAGGGCCAAGGCTTCTTCGTCAGAGTATCGCCGTTCCATGCGCGAGGCCATTGTGGCATGGGACGCTTTCAGTGCCCAGTATCGAGAGGCTTCCAACTATATGGGAGAATGGATAACCCCCTTTCAGAAGTATCGGGAATTGTCCGAGTACATTCCTCTATCGTTGGAAGAAGGCAAAAGGAGGCTGCAGCAAGCCGAAGAGGCAGCCGCGGCGGAGAAAACCGCGCCCTTGGCGGCCGCCAAGCGCGAGGTCGAAATCCGTACCTGGGCCGCCGCGGAGGCCAAGGCAGAGTTGGCCCGATTACAGAAGCAAGGAGAGGGGACTGGGGTCCCACGGGTCCCAAGTGACCCCTCGCCGCAGCCAAGCACCTCCGCCGAGGCCGATGGAGAATCGAGAGGAGCCCGGCCTCAGACTCCGAAGACTCCCGCAAGATCCGGGAGTAGGCATAGGCCGCACAGCGGGAGTTCGATGGCCGTCCAAGTGCCCAAATGTAGGGAAGGTTCACGATGCGATCGTGAAAGCCTTGGACGAGCGCGACAAGAATAAAGAATAAATAAAAAAGAAGAAAAATAGAATTGAATCAGAGTTAGAGTCATCTTCTTCAACCCCCTTTGTCCAACCCTTTCCCTGTTCGTTTCGCGACTTTGTGCTTTCGATTGGCAGAAGTTGCTTACCGAGGTAAGCAACGTCTGGAAGGGGGATGTAACAAGACGCGTATAATTCGCGAACAGGCAACAGGTGTGAAGACGAGAGCGAGAAAGAGCGGGGGACCACGGCGGCGGAGAGGAAGACCACTACCGCTCAACTCCTTACGCCGTGTGCCTCGCCGCTGAAGAGAGACGCTCCGACGCCATCTTGAGAGACGCCACTGAGCGCGCCGACTATCTGCTTTTAGTGGTGCGTAGACGTAGGACGCGGAAGAAGAAAAATGCATCAGCGAAGCGCCGAGAAGCCGCAACGAGATCCTCGCCGGGCAGAAGCAGCGAGTGTTATTGCCAGCGGCGCATCGTCTCGTCATACCGTCACACTCTAATAAGTAGAAGTAACGGCAAGCCCGCGGCAACCGTGGACGATTACAGGGCCACGCTGCTAATAGCGTGCCGAGCCTTTAAGCCGAAAGGACTCCGTACAGCACGCGGGACAGAGAGAACGCGCGCGATTGTAACCCTCCATGAATCCGAATATAGCTGTGTTTCAGAATATAGCTTATATTATTGTTGTTATCAAATCAGTGTGCCTTAATAAACCCGGACCCGCCTGCTTCTTACACCGAGTTAGGACAAAATTAAGACGCCATTACTGTGCGTATACAATATGATTAGTCTTCGTGTTTTCGCGCTCCTTACAGGTCGCGAAAACCAAGTACGTCGAACAAACTCCGCACGAAGCCGAAACACGTGAAGAACCTGCACAGCTACACCGGGGTAGGCTACAGCGGCGGTCAGCCGCGAGCCGCCTCGAAGGTAAGAGCTGCGGCAAGCCGCGCACACGCGCTGCGTGTGGCGCATGCCTGTAGGACGCTGGCTTGATCAATTAATTAATATAATTAATGATTGAGCACCCCGATATAATATATATTGTAAGTTATAATATATGATTGCATTAAAAACCTAAAGTGAATCGTTTTTAATTTTAAATATAGTAAGTTTGAACGCAAGATTGAATTCTCTATTACATTAAAGCCGTCAACCGTTCTCATTAATACATTTACACACTGTCCATACAATTAGTCTAATAGAATTAGAAACATTTGCCTTAGATTCATTAAAGTAAAAACATCATTTCCAAAATAATTACTATCTATTTACGCGTTTTTACAGAAGTGTTTTCATGTAAGCTGCCGTATATTGTAAAGTAGTTCTACGTAAATGAGAAAACTTTTGAGTAACTTTCTAACTATTCTTACATTTTGTAAACAATTTAAATATTATTTTAGAAAATTTTACTTGATTAATTATTATAAATAGAACGTTTAAAATATAATATAAATAAAAATTCAAATTTAAAAGACAGTTTAACTACTAATAATATTTTTGCAAAATTACATAAATGACAGTACGTAATTATGTGGTACTCTTAATTCGAAAAACTAAAAGGTTTAAAAAGAGGACAATATTAAGAATAAATTTAGTTTAACATGAAAATATAAGTCATTATTAATTTCTCAATATTGGGACAGTTGAAATTCATTAGAAATATTATAATAATATAGCTTCTATTTTAAAAGGGATTAAGAGACCCTAATAATATGACAGGTAATATATAAAGAGAATTTTATAAATAACATGCACTACAAAAGAAAAATAGACAATAATATATTGTAATAAGCTGAGTAGTTTAAAGCTATAAAATATGTTTAAATTGCTTAAACTAACATAATTGATAATCATTTAAACAAATCAAAATACAGTAAAGGTTTGATACCAAATAAGTTGAATTAATACTTGTAATATAAATAAATATTAGAAGTTTAAATGCCAATTTTAAAAAACTCAAAGTATTCCTTGTGTCTTTAATAAATAAACCAAATATAATTATTTGTGCTGAAATCTGGAGCCTAGAACACTATTAATTCTATTAATCAAATAATTACAAAATATACGATAATAATAGTCGAATAAATAAAGCTGATGGAGTAGTTACGTATATAAAAGAAGATATTATATAAAGTACTGTTATGTAAGAAATTGATAAATTGAGTATTCTAAGTTGCAACATAAAAAATATATCGACCTCATGACTTTCATAAAATAGAGTTTATAATGAAACTAAAAACATTTATCTACAAAAATAAAAATACTAAGAATCATTGTATAGTCGCAAACTTTAGTGTAGATTTACTGAATATTAATAACAACTAGCGAAGAATTCCTCAATAATTTCCTAGAAAATGAATACGTTCTTTGTTTATTAACATAACAAGACCCTCTGATAAGGAATTGGATGAAACTGGCATTAACAATATTATCATGAAAAGTAATACTATTAAATCAAAATCATTTAAATTGGACAATCTATTCACTGACCATTATCCATTACTTATAAGCATAGATAGAATTGAATTAAAACTAAATGAAAATGCCCCAAATACTTTTATAAATTAAAATAAATTACAACATACAGTTAGCAACAAAGATCTGCGATATATAATGTCAACATAAGATCCTAATATTGCTATTAGTATATTAATTACTGAAATAAAAAAATGTTTAGAAATATCGAAAACTGTAAAAAAGACAAGTAGAAATTCACTAAAACCCAGAAAGTAGTGGGTCATTAGAGGAATAATTAAATCGTGTAATACAAAACAATTATTATATAATATATGGAGAAAGGAACCTAAAAATATCGTATTAAGAAATGAATATAAAAACAATGTGAAAATATTAGACAGAGTTATAAACGATGCCAGAATCAAATATGAAAGAGACACAGTAACTATAAATAGTAGAAATCCGAAACAACCATGGATAAAATTATAAAAATAATATTTATTAATCGAACGGATTACTACGAAGTAAAAAGAATTATTGAAAATATGAAAAGTAAAGCAGGCGGTATTGACAATATCAATGTTATTTTTAATCAATGTATTCAACAATCTATTTTGTCAGATCGATTAAAAAAGCTAAAGTTGTCCCTATTTATGAAGTTGGAAATAGACAAAGTCCTTCAAATTACAGACAAATATCTCTAATATCAAACATAGCAAAAATATTTGAAAACATTATATATAATAGATCATGTGATTTAATTAATAAGAACACTATTATAGCAGGAAATCAGTTTGGTTTCATAAAAAATAAAAGAACTACTGATGCTTCACAACATATTGCAAATATAATATACAATGACTTAGATAATAGTAAACTTATAATTGTAACATTTTTGGATTTGGCAAAAGCTTTTTATACAGTCAACAATTAACTTCTTTTACAAAAATTATACAATTATGAAATTAGAGGCAATGTGCATAAGCTATTAACTAGTCTTCTTACTAATAGACAACAAAAAGTTAGAGTAAAAAACTGTAGTGGAGAATATAAAGTGATGACCACCAATATAGCACTCAATATTGCACCAATATCACATGAGTACTATACGCAATATTAAATATTCCTTTAATATTTAGCAGCAATATTGCACTGATACTGTAGCAATGTTTAATGTCCGCGTGGATTTTAGCACAGGAATATTACGGGGAGTATCAGTACAATATTTTGGTGACAATCAGGCAACATTTCAGTAACATCACAACTATATCATTAGGGGTTTTTACTTGTTGCGGTGAGAACTGAACATATTACAGTGATATTGCAGGAATATTATTATCATTTCACAATAATAATGGAAATACTGGGTAATATTTCAGTGACGTTCCAGCAATATTATTATTATTTTATCGAAAGTATATATAATTTCCTTTTCATTCTTTATTATTTTTATTTCGATGTAACTCTAGTACCATTATTAATATTAGTAATATACATATAGTAAACTCCTGTCAATAATCGTTTATAAGCAGTAGCTTCGGGATGACACACAATATCGTAATGTTTGAACTGTCCATATATAGTAACTTAAGACGAATCTTAGCACTTGCGAGAAAATGCCAAAGCGCCATCTAGCGGCATTCTTAAGAAAATTTACTTTCAAACAATGTGCAATTACAATAATCGGTTTCCCTCGATTTTTTTATGTAAACCTTGACTAACGACATTATTAAAACATTTTACTGTTATAGTCAAGATTTATGGAAAAATAAAACGATAAAATTAAAATGTTATAGTTAAACAAATGATGATTAATTTATTGCCATATGATATAGTAGACATATGTTCACATTATTTGTTTGAAATGCATCCAGGAATGTCATTCTATAATCTTGCAGGAATATAGCTGTAATATCTTAAATTAATAAGTCATATAATAATATTAAAGAATATTTCGCATATATTTCAGTGTGATGTGTAACAGTGTAATATTATACAAATATTTCGGCATTATTAATGTGAGATGCATTGAGAAATATCATTCTATAAACTTGCAGGAATATTACTATAATGTTTCAATACAATATGTCACATAACAATATTACAGAATATTTCGCATATATTTCAGTCTGATGTGTAACAGTGTAATAATATACAAATATTTTGGCAATATTAATATGACATGTATCGAGAAATGTCATCCTGTAAACTTGTAATAATATTGATATAATATTGCAATGTGATATGTCACATAACAATATTGCAGTAACGTACTACATATATTACGATGTGATTTATCGCAATGTAATATTGTAGAATTATTGCAGCCATCTTGCGTTGGAATTTATCATTGCGCAGTGTTACAAGAATATCACTACAATATCACAATGTGATATATCGTAATGTAATATTATAGAAAGATTGTTGCAATACTTCAATCTTGAAAATCATTCTGGAATATCACAGATATGTGCCGGCAATATATCAACTTATACGCAATATCACAGCAACATTGAAATATTTCTATGATATTCCTGTAATATTGGGTACTATGTGGATACTGGTATCCCACAAGGGACAATACTAGGACCATTACTTTTTATTTTATATGTAAATGATTTATTATTAGACATGTCTGGCGATATAATAATATCATACGCAGATGACACGGTTATATTTTCAACAGATAATACATGAACTATAGCTGAAGACAAAATAATTAAATACCTAGACAAAGTCGCAAATTGGTTAACATTAAATAAATTGTCTTTAAATGTAGACAAAGCTGTGTATATAATGTTTGGAAAATATTGTGACATCGTACCTAAAACTTTAAAAATAAAAATAGTGAATTAAACTATTAAACAGTACAAAATTGTAAATATCTAGGAACTGTTTTTGATTACAACATAGAATGGGATATCCATATTGAACGCATAATTAAGAAACTAAATATTTAGTATTTATTTTCTCAAAAATCTTGAAATCTATGGAAACGAAAACATGAACAATAATCTCTTATGCATTTTTTCATAGTTGCATCAATTATGGTATAATAGCCTGGGGTGCTGCATGTAAAAATAATCTTAATCTATTACAAGGACTGCAAAATAGGATTCTAAAAATAATCAACAAAAACAATTTTATAATACACAATTATCCATTAGAGCAGTTATTTGTCTTTGAATCACTACAAAATCGTTATTCTAGGCTGAAAAATAAATATCTACAATCCAGAAGTATTGCGAGAAATAAAAGTATATCTAGTCCAAGAATTACTAAAACTGTTAGTAATAAAAACAATTATATAATAGCTATTACAATATACAATATATTACCAAAATACTCAAAATTATAAACAATAATAATGTCATTATAAAAAGAAAACTGAAACATTGAATTAGACAAAATCATCAAGAAAAGCTATAATAGATAATGTAAATTGTATGTAAAGTGGATTTGACTTGTAGCCATCAAACTACAAGCTATAAGCATGATCTCTTTATTAGTATCACGAAGAGTAAGAAATATGCATAGTACTGTTATGTATCTTACGAAGTCTATTAAAGATATGTTTATTTTTGAAGTATTTAGTAGTAATAAGTGTAGTTTCTAAGGTAATATTAATTTAGAGTAAGGTTTTAACAGGCCTATGTACAGGTAATATGATTTACCTCTATAGGATTTACTATGTAAACGTACTGGATTAAATAAATATATTTTATTTTGTTTTCTTATCCGGGGAGTTGAGGAATTCTGATTACGAACCATAGGAGGGCGATGCGGCGCCCCTTCCCCGCCCCGCTCCCCGTATGTGGTTCTCAGATGACGGAATGTTCCCGGTTTTCTTGAGTGGAAATCGCAAACGCAGCGTCAACAAAAAATCACTCTCACTAAATCTCCACCTCCTTTCATCCACCTCTTTTTGTCGAGATACCACTCCGGAACCGATTTCGCATTACGTCAGCGTCGATTTCTTCGCATCTTCAAACCATTGCTCACGGTTCTTCTTATTTATCCTTTCTGGATGGTCCAGATGTCGTCCACCAAGTTATTATATTTCTTCTGTCGTAGCACTTTTTCAATGAAGGCAGCGGTTTCATTCCAGCTTTTCTTGACCTTCAGCATTAATCCAACTATGTTTTCGGGAGTAATTCGCCCTGCTGTTGTCTCCAGTTCTCTTCTTTCTTCAGTCCAGTAGTCACAGTCAAAGAAAGTGTATTCCGCGTCGTCCTTCACATATCCGTAATGCAGGCACTTTGCATTTTTCACCTTCCCCACATGTCTGAGGTAAGATTGGAAGTACCCATGTCCGGTGAAGAACTGCATTACATAGTAGTTTATCTCACCATGCCGTTGTTCTATCGACTTATTAATTTCCTTGATTAATCTCGCTGTCCATCTACCTCTGGCATCTACGTTCCATCACTGTTGCCATACCTTGACCGTCATCTCTCTTTATTATTACTTCGTTTGATGGTATCTCCCAATAGTTTCTTCGCTTCCTTGTACTTTGCATTCCTACGACCGACCCCTCCTTGTCTATATCTGTCAACTCGTTGTGCTCATCTGCGCAGACGAAGGCACTCCTTTCTTAAATTGGCAATCTCTTCTATCCACCAATAAAGTGTCGTCTCTTGTCTTCTACTAGTTGCTTTCGTGGCATCAATGCTTCACAAACCCTATATAGAAGCTGCATTACTTTTACCTGGGTCTTGGCTGCTTCTGGTTTCTTCGGTCATGCCTTGTTCACTTGCTCGTTGTCCGTATTGTAAGATAGCTACTAACGTTTTCTTATTCATTTTTGCTATATCATATCTGGTGTACCTTGATGGATCTTTTTCTTGTCTACTTTGCACTCCTCCCACGTTGTAGGTAATGTACATGTGATCGCTGGCATTGCAGTCATCGATAACCTTCCAATGATGCACACCGCCGGCGATGTCATCTGATGCAAAAGTGACATATGGTACCATTTTCCTTTGCCCATGTCTTCTAAATGTTGTTAAATCATCATTCTGGACACTGAGGTACAATCTTGAAGCCATTTCAATAATTATCTTGCCTCTTGTGACGACTTCTGCGGAGTCCCATTCCAGTGCCTTGAAATTGAAACCCCCGGCTACGACTAGGTATCCTCGTCTTTCTTGAAGTACATGTTCCAGCTCTTCTATCTTCCGAATAAAGTCTTTAATGATTAGGATGTCTATATCATGCTCACGAACTATCTGATCCAACAAGTTGCCCGACGTTGGGCTAAGATGGATGTTTCCTTGCACAATCTTCGTCATTTTTTTCTTGTGTTAGCTTGGACCAAAGCCCTCCGATATGCTGTACACGCTCCTAATCCGTGACTATGATTTAGTTAGTCTTCATCTAGGTACGTATCGGCACATGCAATGCATTTTGCCGTTGTCGCTGGGCAGTCGGTTGCCTTGTGTGTATGATCTACGCACTTGTAACAGTGTCTTTTTCTGTCTAATCCATTACAGGTATGAGCGAGATGTCTGTAGCCTAGACACCTGTAACATCATGGCGCTACTTCGCACGGTATCGTTCGGAATCGCAGCAATCCAACTTGTATGTTCCTTTTGCTCTAGAAGAACGTACGATTCTCACAGTTGTCTTCGATTCTAAAGTTTTTATTTCTCCAATTTGTCCCACTGCTTTTTTAACTTGTTAGTAATTGGGACTTTGTCTTGTCCATTGCCACCTAGTTTCATCAAATCTCCTTCATTTCTTGTAGTTCGCACTTTTTGGATGTTTGTACTTATGCCTTCTAATACCGGTATGTTGTTTATCCCCTTCAGGATATCAGTAAACGTCCGGCCATCTGTAGGTTTCATGAATACAGCATCTTGTGGTGTCCGTACTTCAAGTTTCTTGGTCTTCTTTTGTGATTGATGCTTTTCCTACCTCTGTGGTTGCGGTCGATTTGTCATCTTCCTCTTCTTCGCCTTTCTTGATCCTACAGTCATAGATTCTTCATTCTGTCTTCTGTAATTTTCTGTAGGTGTCTGTATATTTTCGTTATGGACTTCCGTGTTGTAGTTTCTGTTGTTTCCCTGCCCTTACATTAGAGTCTCGCTGGAATGAGCCTCAAATGATAGGAGTATATCCTCTTGTTCCTTCCTCAGTTAATGGCATTCAGCCCTGAAGTTTGATAGCCACAAGTACTGTAAATATTGCTGACACGCTGTGAAGTCGTTTGCTGGGCTTGGAACTCTATCTGCTGTTTGTTTTATTGTTACAGCCAGATCATTAATCCCATTTAATTCTTTATATTCTTTTCTCTCCATCTCTAGAAGTTCTCATCGTATGTCAGTTAATTATATGTTCGGTCTTACTCGTATTCTCGTATTATCTTTCTGATTTTCTTGCTTTTGAATTTGGGTTTGTGTAGGGTCCATCCTTTATGTTATTTATCAGCGCATCGTACACAAGGGGGCGCGCCGGAATAGCCGAGGGGTGCACCTTTGGACTTGCCCATGCTCGTCTTAACATGTGCATGAATCATATCCCAGATCCCCGGGGCCCGACCTCCGTTATCTAATCCTGGTATACTCAGACGGACTGAGCTCGCTCGTAACAACATGGTCTCCGATTTTGTGTCCAACACGGACTTCCTGATCAGGGTCCGATGCGGCTGGCCTCTGAGCTCCTGTTTCGACTACACTTTGTCAGAGCATGCTCACATCAACCATTCGACAGTTCTAATTGGTTCAACCGGGTGGTTGCAGGTACTACCAGTACGTCTGAAACAAGAACACAATTTTCTGTGCTGTACGCAGTATGTAGTGTCGTGTAATGTATGCATTCTGTCTACGGGTATGTGTTGGTGTAAGTGAGTACAAAGTGTAGATGTCAGTGTAAGTGCGTGTATTGGTTACCGGTTAAGGCACCGGTAAGACCAGCTCAAGTTCGTGGGATCGCTAAACCAAAAATAACTCTCTTCACCTCGACAATCATCCCTTAAGAGGATTGGTGTAGTGGAAAGTGATCCCCTTTGCGGAAATTGAATAAATATAACTATAACGGCAATTTAAAATAATGAGTGTTAGTATATTATAATGCATGTAATATAGTCAATAAATCTCAGATTGCATTATAATAATTTTTACTAATAAATAAATTGAGATTGAGGCATATAATTGTAATTTTAAAGGTCTGTCAGAGTTATAATGAAATCTTTCATGAACATTACGCCTAATTAAGCCAACTTCAGGCTCCTATATAGACAAATATTCTGAAAATAATTTTGACTAAATTCAATAATAAAACAATTTTAATTAAGACTGAATTAGGCTGACACTTAAGGAAAGTAATCAAATGAAAAAAAAATTGGATCAATTTAAATGACAATATATAATTGTCCTATAGTGTTCATTTTACGATTAAAAGTACTTAATGCTAGTTTCCAACATTGGAAATCAAGCTAAATTAAACTTCGATTAATACAGATATTGGAAGTATATTAATATAATTTGTAATTCTTATAAAACATACTAAATAATAAATGCTTATTACTAATAAAATATACTATGTATGTTTTAAAAGACCGTAAAATGTCAATCTTGCAAGATCTTTATATATTGAATTTCAAACTAACACCATAAAATAGTGTAGCGTGTAATTTTCACTTAACTAGACTAAGCTGCTAACAATAATTGCAATATATTTAAAATAACCTACAAGAATCTCTTATAATATACATACTCCTTTTACGTCTATTATAATAATCCCGTTTGTAAAATTAATCAATCAAATAATATTTTAATATCGATTTTAAATAATAATCTAGTTGAACCCTTAGTATAACTTAATAATATAATAGGATTAACCAAATTGCACTAATAGTTTTAATTGAATTAGCTACAAAAGGTTATGTGGACCAGGTAGCAGGGTTAATTAATCCAATTAATGCGAACCCTTTAATGATCTTTAAGGAGGGTATTTCTCTAGATATAAGGCAGAACTCAAAAAATTATATGAGTGTTTATAATGGGCCTATAATAAAATGAATGAAACGTACTTAATAATAGTCCATACAAAAAAATTGTTCCAAAAAAATAGTTAAGTCACAAGTATCAATATTGTCAATTTAAAAAATATTTAGTTAAACCCCAATTATTTTTTTATATCTTAACCAATTTTAATGAAAGCAAATTGCTTATAAAATTTTACGCGTTTACTTATAAATAATAAGCTTTCTCTAATTACAGATTATCATTTTACAATTTTCTTCGGATACTTTTGTAGAAAAATGTGTAAGGAAAAAAATGAGCCCCAAGACATTAAAATTGGTTAAGAAATAATAAAAATAATTGAGGTTTAACTAAAATTTTTTTAATTAACTATACTAACACTTGCGACATCACGATTTTTTGGAACAATTTTTAGTTTATGCAATTGTGGACTATTATTAAGTATATATCATTAGTTTTATCATTGGACCTGTATAAACTCTCATTTAATTTTTTGTTTTATACCTTATATCTAGCGAAAGACCCTCCTTAATAGCGCAGTTATATTTGTAATCAATTTTATTAAGATAATACTAAGCTAGTGTCATACCTATCTAATAAGTACAATATACACTCTGTTATTGTAAATGTGTAGCAAATATAATATGAATATTAAACCTATAAGGATTGATTATAAGCTCTTACATAAATAATAACCTAACTACCATTATATAATCACTAATCATTTTCTAAATGTAAAACAAATCCATACATTAATTAATAATTATGCACTAGTACATAAAATAATAAACTTTATTTTAATTATAAATAAGTTAAAAAGAACATGTTAAATAGGAAAAGAATATATTTTTAAGTAAAAGTAAATAAACAATAGTTAGTTACAGGCATTTACGTTAAGATTATCCAAAGAAATAGAATATCTTTTACATATTAAAATAAACAAATTGTAATAAAATTTATCGATTCAATTGGAATTCTAATCTAGTGTTAATGAAAATCATATCTTTTTACAGAATGATTATTTAGAATAGAATGAGTAATTATTAAGAGTTATTTATATGAAAATATATGGGAGAACTTTTAAAAAACACCGCGCAGGGGGTTTCATGAAAATGGGTGAAAGTTTTTTTTATGTTAATACATATTAAAAAAGATATTTCTCATTACATCTAGATTACCCCCTTAGGTGCCTTGTGGCTCTTGTTATAATTTATTGAATTTTCTAAAGAGGCCAAAAAATGTCTATTTTCAAAAAATTCTACAAAGCCCCCCTCTTAACCATTTTAAATGTTTCAGAAAAGGATTTTTTCGTCTTTTTACGAAATTTATGAAAAAAAAATATTTGACCCCCTTTGCAAGTCAAGGGATCACCTCTACAGAGCTGAACGTAAACTTAAAATTTGGTGTTTTTTAGGTTATGTTTGATCGCTTGTCATTTAGCGCAATCGGCACGATTTGAATTTTTCCACATCTGATAATTTTCGTCTTGAAAAGTCCTTTAAAATATTTTTCGAAACGTTCAAATTCGTCATTTATGGCCAAAGTAAGAGTCTTTCAAAGTCAGGTCTTTTTTTGAAAATCGTTAGGTTGACACTACTGCTTTTAATTTCTACATGCTCCATACTTTCTGTTTCCCGTCTTAAAAGTTTGTTAAAACATAGTAGATATGTCCCAAAGTTTCGTTCTGACCTTAGGCCTTATTTCGGCCCTAGGATATTTTTTTCAATCTCGTTCATTGTCATGTCATCTTCGTTAGGGAATTTACGTTATAGATAATTGTACGCGTTTGTTCAATTTTTTTGGTAGAATAAACGTTGTGAAGGTACCTTTATAAGAATGGTCGACTTTAACTGTGAAAGCAGCCATGTTGTCTTTTCAAGGTCATTTAAAGATCAGAGTGGTTATTTTGACAGAGAACTTTTTATGAAGGTTTCGAAAATGGAAAAATTTGCCATTAGAATGTAACAACGTCCTTAACCTTATCATCAATACCCAAGGTTATTTAAAAATCACATTTTTTATTCTATCTTTAGCATTACCCAGGGACCACGACGTGGATGTAATAGGATTATGTCCCCTTTGGGTTTCTTGATTAGAGTGAGTCCTCTTGCCTCTCACTTTTCGGGGTGCTTGATTAGAGTGAGTCCTCTTGCCTCTCACTTATCTCCAGAATTCAACGTAGGTGCTCAAAGACATCACCATTTTGTTGTTTGCATAATTCTATTCGTTGCTGAAATTCCTCTACTGTTCTTAGTAATACAGCCCTTGGGATGTTCGCACAAGCGGATCGTATTCTGAGCACCATATTTTCCCTAGTTGTTGGTGGGTGTTCATAAACAACATTTTTCAAATATCCCCACAAATAAAAGTCGGGTGACGTTACATCTGGTGATCTTGCGGGCCATCGAACAGCAAAATCTCCACGTCTGGTACGTCCAATCTACCTGTCACGGTAATTTTGATTAAGAAATGCTCGAACTATTCGAGCAAAGTGTGGAGGAGCTCCATCTAATTGAATCCACATTCTCAATCTTGTTTGCAAATCTACTTCCTCGAGAAGTACTGGAAGATGGTCCCTCAGAAACTCTAAAAAATTATGCCCATTTACATTTCCTTCAAAAAAGTAGGGGCCTATGAGGTAACCATTTATAATTCCACACGACACATCAATGTTCCAACAATTTTGATTGTCAATGCCTGTGCTAATGCGGATTAACGTCCGACCAATAATGACAATTGTGTCGGTTAAGCTCTCCATTGTTTTTGAATTTTGCTTCATCTGAAAACATTACGTATAGAAAAAAGTTTTGATCATTGCCAATCATTCGTCGTGCCCATTGGCAAAACTGTAATCGTAATCTCATATCAACAGGTATGACATCGTGAGTTAAAGTGATGTGATATTGATGATAATGTTGATTGTTCAGTATTCTCCAAGCAGTAGCCATAGGTATGCCACTTTGCCTTTGAATTTCACGCGTACTGATGTGGGGATTTAAATGAACCATTGTTAGAACGATCATTACGCGAAGATCATTTTCATCATAATTATGATGTTCTCTAACGCGTGCTAGTTGCCCTTGTTGAGCTGTATGGTAAAAGTCACGAATTGTTGTGTGATTTGCATGTCTTCTTTGGGGATATCGATTTTGATACAGAGCAGCAGCTTGTCGATAATTACGCCGACACTCACCAAGAATCAATAGGATATTGACTATTTCAGCCGCTGGATATACAGCCATAGTTTAAATTAAGTTTGATGAAAAATTGTGCTTTTATATCAAAGTAAAAATTAGATAGTTTTATGTTTGTAATAGAATGAATAAGAATTTTAAGCAGATGAAATAATGATAATAAATTTAAAAAAAAGGAAATCTTAAACAATCAAAATTTAATTAGCTTAGCTATTCAATAACTAGTACACTATTGAACACATAATGTAAGTAAACTAATTTTATTCATTAATTTATTTATTTATCATTTAACGGGACTAGCCCATGAAACAAAAAATTACAAAGTTTTACAAACCTAAGCTAAGTCTAATGTTTCTCGAGATGTAATCATGCAAACTCGAGAATTTCAATTTCAAATGTTAAAATTGACGTTAATCGTGTATCTCGGAGTTTCATTAAACAAACCTCTCAGATTCATTTATGGTCATTCATCCTGAGCATAGAGTCGAGTTTGCATTCAGAAGACTTTGAAGAGGTCAGAAGTGCCCCAAGTGCGATCAATTATTTAATGTTCCCGAACGTTTCTGAAAAAGTTTACTGGGAAACTTATGTTGTCGCTTATCACAAATCTGACATCAGATTTATCCTAGTCTGAGGTTTACAAATAATAGAGATTTTTTGAGAATCTACGTTGAATTCTGGAGGTAAGCGGCGGACTCACTCTAATCAAGCGCCCCAAAGGGGTATTACGTTCACGTCGTTGTCCTTGGGTAATGCTAAAGATAGTATAAAAAATATGACCTTTAAATAACCTTGGGTATTGATGATAAAGTCAAGGACGCTGTTACATTCTAATGGTAAATTTTTCTATTTTCGGATCCTTAATAAAAAGTTCTCTGTCAAAATAACCACTCTGACCTTTAAATAACCTTGAAAGTAGTACATTCAGAAAGTGTTATAAAACTACAATGCCTTATTTCATTCTCTTCTCTGTACTATAGTACTGCAACATGTATTGTACACTGAGCATCGTTAAAATGAAATTGTTGAGCAGCATTCTGAACTACATAAGCAAAATTTTCAGAATAATCTATTTCCAGAAGCCCTTTGTTCTCCTGTAAATTGTTTTTCAGATCTTTTATATGTTTTGATTATTCAGCAGCTCAAGATACATTTGATCGTGTTCAGCAGCTCAAGATACATAAAAATACGTTCTGTCAATAATTTTCCTCACGTAGATGATTAGACTTACCTCTCAACCGCGTGAAACAATTTTGTGGTATTTTTTGAGGTTAGGGACGAACACTTGAGGTATCGGTAAAAAAGAGGGACGGATTCGTGTTCAGCAGCTCAAAATGCATAAAAATATGCTATTTCAATAATTTTCCTCACGTAAATCACAGGACCTACCTCTCGACCGCGTGAAACAGCAATTTTGGGGTGTTTTTTGAGGTTAGGGACGAACACTTGAGGTATCGGTAAAAGAGAGTGTTGGATTCGTGTTGAGCAGCTCAAAATGCATAAAAATATGTTCTGTCAATAATTTTCCTCACATAGATCACAGGACCTACCTCTCAACCGCGTGAAACGGCAATTTTGGAGTGTTTTTTTAGGTTAGGGACGAACGCTTGAGGTATCGGTAAAAAATAGGGTCGGATTCGTGTTGAGCAGCTCAAAATACATAAAAATAGTCGTTGCTTGGAATTTTTCGGAACTCCTGTGATTTCTAACAGCTTGATCATTGTGTAAAGTAGTATTTCTTTAAGGTTTGGGAACGTGCAGCTCCGTCTGAAAACGAAATTTCAAAAATAGCTACGCGTTAATCAAAAGTACATCAAAAATGTTAAAATTTCCATAATTTTAAAAATTTTTATGTCTAAGGGATTTTTGGGCAGGGCGGTGTTCTGGTTGACATAGAACGTCACATATATATGGGTCGTTCTTGTGGAATTCGGTCACTGATCGTCGGGAAGAGGGGGGTCAGCCATTTTAGCCGCCGATTTTTTATATGAAAGTACATGCGAAAAGAGCCCCAAAAAAATTTTTCAGCCTCCTAGGTGCACCCTAGCCTTACGGGTGGACCTCTTAACTTCGGAAAATTTCCAAAAAAGGCCTATTTTCATAAAGATCTACAAGGCTCTCTATTTGACCAATTTAAACCTTTCAAAAAAGAAAATTTTCGTTTTTCTACCGACTATTAGAAAAAAAATATAAGGATCTTAAATAATACAATGGTCTATTTACACAAAGCAAACCATGAACCCACATTTTTACGGTTTTTAGGTTATCTTTGATCCTTCTACTGTTTACCGAGTATCTTTACGTTTTTATTTTCCCAAATATGTAACACTAAATAAGGACCAGTATAAGGATTATCGAATTTATGAGGCTTGGAACCCTTTTGCAACCAAACGTAATCATCTACTTTTAATTCGACGTGATTAGCCTTTAAGTCTTTGTATCGCTTTGCTCTCTCCTTAGCTAGAAAGATTCTTTCGGCAGCTATTTCACACAGGCCGCTCAGGCGTGAGATAGGATCTGGCATATAGTCGGCATACGCAAGTAAAAGGTCGCCGGCGGCGGGACGATCGCTCGACAGTAATCGAGCTAGACGACGAAATACAAGCTCGTAAGGTGTGAAAATGGTCGATTCATTTCGCCCGGAATCATGGTTGAGCATGGCTAATTCAACCTATTCATCCCATTCCGCTTCTTTGGAAATAAACATTTTAAGAAATTAGCTCAGCGACGCGTACGCTCGCTCAAGAGAACCATTAGACTGCGGGTGAAAAATGGTACTTTTTATTTGCTTGATTATAAACCTTTTGGCTACGCGTGCCATTAATCTACTCAGAAAATTAGTCCCTTAATCTGTTAATACAGCTTTAGTAGCTCCGAAAATACAAACTAATCTTTTTATAAGTCCGTCAGCTACTGAGATCGCTGTCTGATCGGGAAGGGGAAAAAAATTGTATATTTCGAAAATTGATCTTGTATGCTAAGTATGTCTTCATTACCAATTCTAGTTTTAGGCAATAGTCCGACTATATCAAGAGCTACTTTAGCAAATGGAATTGCTGGATAATCAGTAATAATTAAATTTTGCTTGGTTTTGACTGTAACTAATTTTTTTAATTGACATTACTTGCATTTTGTAAAGAACTTTTGCACTTCCTGCTGAAGATTTTCCCAATTATATTTATGTCTAATTCTATTATAACTTTTATGACGCCTTTGTGTCCACCTATCGTAGAGCAATGCATTCCTTCGCTAATTTGTACACGTGCGGAAAAAGGAGGATGTTCTATATGACCGAGACATATAAGGATTTTAATGTTTGTTGAATATAATTATTTTTTAATACTGTTTAATATTAAATTGAATTAAACCTTTAGAATATTTTTACTTTTTGCCATGGAAAATGTATTAATCTATTTTTCAATTAAAATGAAACTCAATTTTTTTAGTAAAATTTGCAAAATATTCATGATATTTATTAAACTTCGCATTGCTCGCTTCTAAGTGGCATTACTATATGGAATTTAGTAATAACTTTAATTAATTTAGGTTCACCAACACTTAAGACGTGACAGTTTATTGATTCCATATAATTGCATTGCTGCTTCGTCTAGTGATTGGCCTATGGATTTGACGGAATATAAATAATTATCTTTTCGCATAAATAATTTTTCTCTAAAATGAATAACTTTTATACTAGGGAGTTCCTTTGCGTGTAAGTCACGATGTGTGAGCTCAGAATTGAGTAGCTCATTAGACTCGCTTGAATTTCTATTTAAAAGAGTAGTTACATTAAGATCGATATCAAATTCCGGAGTGTTATCGGCAGCTGTAAGTGGCGGGGCTGCGTTCTACTATCTGTGTAGCTGCAGTTGTCGTGTAATGTGTCTCCGGCACCTCTTCCTCAAACATTTTACGACCTCCGACTGTTCTCTTACGTGGCGCGATGGCTTGGATGGCTGCCCCATACCGGGTACTTGGTTGTCTGCCTGCGCGAAGGCGCGTCATCATACTGGGTGGCTCAGCCGCGGCGGGCTCTACCTGCCTTTCTAACGCTTGATTATTCATCTCTCTGTCTAGCTGAATCTGGTTGTTAGCTTGCTTATGCTCAATTGCTAATAAATTGCTATTTATGATATCGTTAATTATTAATATTTGTGACTCTACTAGATTTGGCGAAAGGGCGTCGGCATTGGAATTTATTGCGCCCAGCTTATATTTAATTTCAAAATTGTAATCAGCCAATTTTAATCTTCATCTCGTGGCTCTAGAGCTCGGATCTTTGTGCGAATTTAGCGAAACCAATGGTCTATAATCTGTAGTAAGTGTGAATTTTCATTCATATAGGTACGGTCTGAATTGAGTTATACGAAATACTATCGATAGCCAAAGCATCTTTCGAAAAGATGCAATAATTTACTTCAGCTGGAGTGAGACCTCGTGATACAAAACCTATCAGGAGTTCTTGTTGCGAAATCAGTTCCCCAATCGCGTATCTGCTAGCATCGGTCGAAAAAGTAAATTGTTTATCAAAATTAGGATGTATTAAGATTGAGGGCTCACATAATCGATCTCTCAAATTTTGAAAAGCTTCCTGAGAATTTTTTTCCCAGATAAGTGGTTGATCTTTCTATAGTAAAAGGTTTAAAGGTCTGTCTATTTTTGAAAAACCAGGTATAAAACGACCATAATAATTAGCAAGTCCCAAAAATTGTTTAATATTTTCTGCTGTTTTGGGCACTGGAAATTGTTTTACTGCTTCTATTTTGTTTTGGACCGAGCTTCAAGCCATTGCTGCTTATAATGTGCGCTAGGTAATTAATTTCTTTCTTTAAAAATTCGCATTTATCAGGTTGAAATGTCAGGTTAGTTTTTATTAATCTCTTTAGCAACTCAGCTAGTATTTCCCAATGTTCGTCGATAGTTTCAGAAAAAATATGAATATCATCAAAAAATGCTACTGCACCTTTCATACCTGCAATCAGTGCCATGATAAGAGCGAGAAAAACTGACGCACTTGTTTTAATTCCAAATTGGCTCCTGTGAAAATGAAATGAAATTTAAAAAAAATGAAAAAAAAAATGAAAAAAAATGAAATTTTTTTATAAAAATTTGATCGTAACCGGAAGCTAAATCGAATACTGAAAGAAATTTTGCGCGCCCCAATTTGTCTAGAATATCTGTTATATTGGATACAGGGTGATTATAATGAGGTATAATAACATTAAGCTTTCTAAAATCTACCACCATTCTATAACGTTTATTGCCTTTTGAATCGGACTTTTTATCGACGCAAAATACCGGTGCTTAGTAAGAGCTGATCAAAGGCTCGATTATATCGTTATCTAGCAATTCCTATACTTGCCTATTGATTTCGTCATTTAATACAGAGAGATGGAATTGTTTAATATGATTGGGTGCATTACTAGTGAGGGGGATTTCCTCCCGTTAGATAAAATCTCTCCGAATATTGGTCTATGAGACGGTCTACCGAAACTCTCTGTTCACCGGTCAGATGGTCGAGGCGTAAGAGCAATTTCACCTTGTGTGCTCTGCTGTCGTTACCCTTTGCATTCATCTCAGAAATTGTCATTATCTTACTTTTTTCTATTTCATTTGCAGTTTTTATGATTTTCTTTCCTTTTATGTGGCTTTTGACTGCATTAATTGGATCGCTTAAAAAAAGAAATGAGTAATCGCAGCTGTTATTTTTAGACTTTGCGTATACTGTGTACTTAACTAGTTTTTTCAATTGCATAATTAATTTTTGGATTTCATTAACTTTTTCATATTTTAGCATATTTAGTATTACTAGTATATGTTTACAAATGATTTAAATATTCTCAAACTGTTCAGGTAATAATTTATTTATTTGTTGACTTCCTTTAATAACTTTCAATAAAGAATTCTATTTTTCTAAAATTTCATTTTCAAGCTCACTCTTATCACAATTTTTAATTTTATCATATGCAAATTTACTTCCTTCCAAAAGTACGTTGTCACTAATTTCTGATTTCGATTTTTTATTTGCTTCTAACAGTGATTTCGTATCAGCTTCTAGGAGAGATTTCTCTTTTGCGTTTAGCAGCGTTGTTTTTTGTTTTTCTGAAACAACGATATTAGAAATCACTGTACTTACTATGTGATTAACATTATTTCTTATAGATTTCGTTTCACTGAATTAGAATCCACTAGTAGAATTGACCAAGAACATAACCTATAATAAAGAAATCGAACCAATTGCTAAATATGCCCAGTTTCACGTTCCACATGAGAATAACTGATTTAACACTGTGTTTTCATAAGCTCACGATACTACAGTAAATACAAGAAAATATCTTGTAAGAGTGCCATTTTTTGGAGAACAAAGATTAAGCCTGTTAGATTATAAGATAACTCTTTATTCACAACGTATTTGACATTCTTTATGTAGATTTCAGTCTGCTGAATTCAACTCCATCGCTTAAATTTGCCTAGAACATAACCTAAAATATGAAAACAAACTAAATGCTTACTATCCTTTATTTCTTATGTTTCATAAAAATGAATGGTTTTATATTAGGGTTTTAACGTCTCACGAACTACAGAGAGTAAAAAATAATGCCGTAACCTTAAAATATCGTGTAAAAGTGGCATTCTTCTGTAAAAACTGTATGTAGTTGATTGCAGTATAAGAAAAGAGTTCTGATTATCTGTTTCACATAAGTTCTTATAGACTACGTAGTACTGAATTAAAATTACCGTTGCAATTGTAGAATATGCCCATCTCTCTTATGTCACACAATTATAAATGTTATACATAGGTAGGCCAAACTTTTATACAGAGACAGGTCAAACTTAAATCTTTATACTCCATAAACTCTGTAATCTTATTTACACGTAGGCCTAACCTCATACCCAAAACCCTATAATCTAATAACTCTTTTACACAGACAGGTCAAGTTTAAACCTGAGGATCCCATGACAACAAAAGTAATTTGAACTACTAAAAAATAATATGTTAAAATTTATTTTTAAATCAAAATTTGGTCGAGTTATAGAAAAAACTATAAAAACTACATAGAAGTATAACCATAGATTTTCTGTGATGCTAGTTGTTTTTTCTATTAAATTATCAATTTTTATTATTTCTAATGATGATATACATTAATGCTGATGACAGCATGAGTGCGCATGCATACTTGTGTGTACGTTTGTAATTATTTGCCGAAGAACGTCCTTTTTATCCATCTTAATCATCTTTTAATCATCTTTTAACTATTGTGAACATTCCATGGTATAAGAACGCAAAATTGATATTTTCAGTTTTTTTTTAATAATACTTTTAATATTTAATTTGAGCAATTACATTTAAATATAGGACAAATCTCGAAAACTTTAAAGTTTTGTGTGATTTGGTAATATATTAGTATATATAATATTATATGATTATACTAATGTAGAAAGTCATGTAAACGTGTGTCCCTCCCTACTGAAAAAATTACGTGATTAATCAATAGCGTCATCCTACTGAAAATTTCACATGATTATATAATCATGCAATTAATCGCGAGATGAATTGCTTTATTAAATAAACACATGATATTTTAAGTAAGGTTAAGCGATTTATCACGCGATTAATTACGTGATTTATCGTGCGATTAATCGAGTGACTAATCACGTGAATAATCACGTAATTTCTTTTATTAGGGCTGTTGAAAATAATTATTTCTTTTTCATAAAAGCTTAAAGTTCCAGAGATTTGTCCATAATATGAACTATACGATTTCTTGAAAATATTATTACATTTTACTGCTTATTAATTTATTTTCAATGAAAAGTTGATAAGTTATTATTTCGCTACTACTTATCAGCGAAATTTTGGGATCGGTCATATAAACGGCTCCGTTGAAAACATCTAGTATTCTATTTTTCCTGATATGTTGCCTTACATGTTTTAATACATTTGAGCGATATAGCTTATGCCACGATTCATTGCCATCTTCAGAAAAGTATATCAAAGGCATTGAAAATATTCTCGCTACTTGGCAACCATGTATCAGTAGTTTGTGGCACGAGGGGTTCATTCGTGCCCACGGAAAAATATCGTAACGCTTGCAATACATTTGCCAACACAACTCTTCAAGTTCTCCTAATTTCAAGATTTTTTTGCACTTGAATTCAGATAGTACCATAGCTATATCTGTTACAAATCCGGGATTTCTAATACTTCCGCAAAAATTTGGGGGTTCTGAAAACAACGTCTTGCAACGTTACTAGTATTTGTGGTTCTGTGGCCTTGCAAGACTTGATCAACCCTGATTCGTATGCGCTCATAAATTCGCTTTTGAACCACAATCTTTCGATTATTAAATTGTTCTGAAAGTTGCAAAGTAGATTTAGTTATTTTTTTTTCATTTGTAACATTACACCGAAATCAAGGCAACCCATTTAATATAAACATTTAGTTAACATATCTGAATTGTCATTGCATATTTCATATTCAATATATAGTAAAGCATGTTCATTTGCTATAAATTTCACAAATACTTTGTTATACAATAATAAATATAGTAGCACAATTGCAAATAATGAGTAGTTCCCCGGGTAAAAAATAATTCATATATGTTAATACAATATCATATAAGATTATATATGATCATATATAACAATCATATAAAAACAAATAGGAGCATATATGATCACAAAGGACTATATCATGTGCTCATATATGATAGTACAGAGTATATTTTTAATATTATATAAATACGAAAATGTATGAGTATCTATGTTTATGTATGACCATATATGATCACATACATGTCTGAAAAAATTCCACCCCTTGTCCGTACTAGGGGTAGTTTCCGAAAATCAAAAAAATTACATAACACTCTTGGCACTTGTAGAGCTGATTGCAAAGAAAATCGATGAAAAAGTTTTGTTCTTGAACGACGAAAAATCACTTTGTGTATTTCTGCCCATTCCACCCCTGTGACCGTACTAGGAGTAGTTTTTGGAAAACGAAAAACATTATATAACACCCTTGGCACTTGTAGAGTCGATTGCAAGTCAAATCGCCGAAAAAAGAATTGTTCTTAAACGACGAAAAATCACTTTGTATATTTCTGCCTATTTCAACTCCTGTGTCCGTACTAAGGGTAGTTTCCGGAAAACGAAAATAAGAATTTAACACTTTTGGCACCTGTGGAGTGAATTGCAATCTAATACATCGAGAAAAATTAGTTTTTTGACAAAAATAAAATCGTTTTTTATAGCTTATTTTTGTCATATTTTAACCCTCTGTAATGGATGTTTTGGGGTGTTAGAAATATTTGTTTGGGTTTCTTACATCATTCTGAGTTATTTTGGCCTAATTGGATCTGTATAAAATTGAGTAATTATCAATTTAAAAAAATCAAAATATCGCGCGACCTGCGCGTTTGAAACTTCAAACCCACAATTCGACATGGTGACGTGTGTGTCTTAAGGTCCCGGAATTCTTTAATCAGTCACTCAAACTCACGTTGAGTTGCAGCTTCGGTCTCTTTTTCGAAGGCAGTCCTTAACGGGCAACAAAATTGAACACTTTGTGGCAGCGGATTTATTCACATACTTTGGTCTGATCTTTACCCTTGTAGGTGTATAACAACCATACTGGTTAGGAAAAGCGATTGCTGAGCGTCTGCGTTGTGATTATCGATTCTCTTATACTTTTGATAAGGATTTGTATGGCCGGAAGAGCTGTAAAATCCTATAGTTATCATTAATTCCAGATTCAATAAATCCTTTTCTTTCCAATTCAATGCAACTGATTCACACAAATGCTCGGCAGTCTTATTTAGCATTAAGGGAAGAAGCTACAGGAAAAACTGAAATCTGTTAAGCATTGACAAATATATTTTTTCTAAAAAGAACATATTTGCAATAGTTAAAATTCCGCTAAATCGTCTTTAAAATATCAGAACAGCCAGAAAACCTTCAAAAAGGACATTATTTTTATAACCTTTTTGTGCAACAGGCATGGGTGAATTTTTATCCGCTCGAATGTATGTATTCTTTTCAGTAAAAATTAGCAATCTGATTTTGCAATAAAATTTTATTTTAGTTTGTAAAAAAATTCTATAGCTAAATTAAATTTTTAGTATTTTATTTGCACAAAAATCATGTATTTTATTATAATTATTGCCGAGCCAAAATTTGTATTTAAACTTTTATCAATAGGTCTCAACACAGATTCATGAAAAACAATTTAAAAAGTAGATTACCATACATTTAAAACATAAAAAGAATCTGGTGTGCAAAACGTAACTGGAAGTTATGAAAATAAAGAATTGAGAAAAATGATTTTAAAGTAAAATACCAGTGATAATTAAATAAAAGTAAATTCGTAATTGTTTATGATTCCTTTTTTGTTCAATGGGTCAAATTTTTTTACTAAACTTTTATTATTAAAATCACAGCATGACTGAGCAGACGAAAAGAAACTTACATTCAAATGGCTAGTGATAATACTTAGTACAAAACATATAAACGGTTACCATAGCAACAAACTAAAATTATTTAAGATCGTTGTTCAATAAAACTTCTTAAAAGTCTATAATAAAATTTGATGCAAATAGGTCAACAATAATGGATAGATTTTAGTTTATACATTTCAGATTCAAAACTCGATTCATAGATTTCGGGTTTATATTTTTGCATGTATATTTTAGGGTTTACGTATTAATTATCTAGCTTAATTCAATTTTAATTGTAAATGGCTCAGCTATAGTAAGTTCGCTATATGCCTTAAGGAGGTTCGAAAGTCAATTTAAAATTCAAATTTCGGGCCACCATATAGCAGACAAAAAAAACGACAAATTGGTTTATAGTAAATAATAAAAACAAAATTACGATAAACCGTGACATAATTGCCCTCCGTCATGTAATTATCCGTTATGATTTTACAAAGTTTTAAGTACATATTACAATACCACGACGAAAAAAGTTTGAATAATGCGATTTTATTACATTATTCAAACTTTATTCGTCCAGATATTAAAATATATACTTGAAACTTAATAAAATAAACAGCGTTTTACTGTCATTACGCTGAAATTTCAATATTATCCTAAAAAATCGATAATTAATTAATATATATATTAATTTTATTATACCTATTATCTTCATCTTTTATCTTTATCTATCTATTATATTTATCTTTATGTATATATTTCTATATATCATATTCTTTTCTATACATCTTTCCATGACAAATCAGATAGCGCACTCAGAATTACGAAAAATAATTTTCCAAAAGTTCTGGAAATTCAAAATTAAAAATCCATTCGTCAGTGTGTTGGTAATCATGTAAAGATGTCACAGAACAAATTTTACCCCAAGATATAAAAAATTATAGTAGTGCATATTTTAATTTTATTAAAAAGGTAGTTGTCATTTTTTTTCATTAAAAAGTAATTATCATTTTTGTTCGGGTTATTTAAACCTTTAGGGGGCGTTTGAATTACGCGCCGTAGTTCGCCGACCGCCGCGTATTACAATCGGCCGAGTAGTTGCGCGCGCCGCCGCTTATCGGCCGAGCGGATGCGAGCACCGCGAGAGCGGAAGTTCTCGCGCGCCTTATGCACGTGTGCGGCAGTTCCGTTTTCTCTCCCGCAGAGACCGGTCGACTTTTTCTGGCGTGATTCCAGGCAGTGCATCGGACCCGATACGGGATTCTTGAATATATTGTACGAGAAGCTCGGCACGTACGTCCTTATCAGGACGGTCGATTTCTCCCTTCATTAATTATCTGCGTCGGGTGTGTGTGTGCGTAAATCGAGGTGTGTGTGTGTGTGTGTGTTCGGTGCGAAGGACGATTGGGAAGGTCCGGCAACGTGCGAGCTCCCTCGACGTGCCAACTTCCACCCGGCGATCACCTACGTGGCAGGGCCAAAGGGTCTGCCCGTGGTCCAGGTACGGTTCCCTCGAGACGTCGAGGCGCCCTGCGACCAAGGAGGTGCATCCCAACCACGTGCAGCCAGGACATTGCGTCGCGCTGTCCACGTTTCTCCCGTCTAGTATTTAAGGTAAAAGAGCTCTCTTGCGCGCGTTAATGGTATTTCGCAGCGTTAGGGTATTTGCGTTTGTCACCTTCTCTCTCTACCTTCTTTTTTGTTCCTATCTTAGAATCTCTTTTTGTTATGTATAATTTCCTTTTTGATTAAATAAATTATTCGTTTGCCCCGGCTTTTCTCTCTGCCTCGTCGGAGTTTTTACGCTGAGGCAAGTTGTCTTATTTCTCGCGAAAAATTGTGTATTTATTTATCTGCCCAGCCTCCCCTCACTCATTCATTCATATATATATATATATATATATATATATATATATATATATATATATATATATATATATATATATATATATATATATATATATATATATATATATATATATATATATATATATATATACATTTATTTTTTCTAATTATTTGCATTTTCTTCAATTTTTTTTATTAAAAAAAATGTTGTTTTTTTCGAAATGTTTGATACTCTATCTGGTTTTTCATGGAAATATATGGTATAAACAAAAATTTTAGCCCTGTACGATTTTTTTTAAATGCTGAAATCTAGCCAGACCCGCGAATTGCTCAGCTTGAGGTCATTACAATTAGTATATTACAACTATTATAAAATAATAGATTCAAGGCTTATAAATATGAGATTTTAGGTAATAAGGTTATAGTTAATAGTTTATAGTTTAGGTCCATCGGCAAATAAGAGTACGGAATGTATAAGGTATTTGGGTATGAGCTTGATCTGTCTCTGTATGAAAATTTGGCCTTTCGGTGTATAAGACTTTTTTGGTGATCAAGTCTGACGTTTGGCCTAACTGCATATAAGAACTTAGAGGTTATGAAGTTTTTAGGTTTAAGCTTGACCTGTCTCTGTATAAAAGTTTGGCCTGTTTATGAATAACAGTCATGAGGATATTAGGTCAGAAGTTTTGCCAGTATGTGATAAAAGTTAGAATTAAATACGAATTTCATGACTAGACAAATTGCTTTAGTATAATACAGAAGATGAAGATATTAATACAGTATTCTTTGTACGTTTTTTTCTACTTGACATGCTAGTGTATGTGCACCTAATTTATAATTGCGTGACATAAGAGAGATGGGCATATTGAACAATTGGCACGGTTATGTTTTAGGTTATGTTATGGGTCAATTTAAGTGAATAATTTTAATTCAGTACTACGTAGTCTATAAGAACTTATGTCAAACACATAACCAGAACTCTTTTCTTATATTGCAATCAACTACATACAGTTTTTACAGAAGGATGATACTTTTACACGATATTTTAAGGTTAGGACATTATTTTTTACTTTCTATAGTTCGTGAGCTGTTAAAACCCTAATATAAAGCCATTATTTTTTATGAAATATAAGAAATAAAGGATAGTAAGCATTTAGCTTGTTTTCATATTTTAGGTTATGTTCTAGGCAAATTTAAGCGATGAAGTTGAATTCAGCAGAAAGAGTTTTCTTATAATCTAACAGGCTTAATCTTTCTTCTACAAAAAATGGCGCTCTAATACCATATTTTTGAGGTTAAGATATTTTCTTGTATTTACTGTATTATCTTGGGCGTATGAAAACAGAGTGTTAAATCAGTTATTCTCATGTGGAACATGAAAATGGGCATATTTAGAAATTGGTTCGATTTCTTTATTATAGGTTATATTCTTGGTCAATTCTACTAGTAGATTCTAATTCAGCGAAATGAAATCTATGAGAAATAATGTTAATAACATACTAAGTACAGTGATTTCTAATAGCGTAAAAGCCAAAATTAATTTTTTTCAAATAAAATGATACTTTACACAATTTGTTCGAGGTTAAACTTTATTGTTACAATTTCTCTATCATTTTTCTATATTCTAGGACCATTTAACTTTAAGCTCATAAAAATTTCATTGCATTGTCTTGTTTCTATCCAAAGATCTACGATTTTGAAAAAATAAAAATCAATTTTGCCCACTGTGCGGCGGAAACAAAAGAGAGATAACTAAGTTAACTTATAAAAACAATTAATTTTATATTAGAACAATTAATTTAGTTTGAGAAAGCTAAGTGCCCATGAATTGGCAGCGGTTTTTTATGATATCGTATTCACGCCAGCTAGCGGTAGATATATCTGAAATTTACATGGTTCCCACCTGATCAACTAAAAAATATAAATATTTAATCAAATAAGCTAGATGATATTTACGTGGAAACCATGTCGTAATCACGTGATCCCTATGAGTGTTCCACGAGGTTCCCGTATGAGTTTCACATGGGTCTACATATATTGTAAATATGCACTTATGAAAAAAACTTTAAGTTCCAGAAAGTTCTTAAAAGCTATAAAATTGATAAAATGAGTGCCTATATAGGTGTTACTATGCGGATGATAACACCAAAACTGGGGGACTATGCTAAAGAATTCCTATTTTTAAAAATTCTATTTAAAAAAATAAATGAAAAATATTAGCTTTAGTAGACTACGTGGGTATCATGTGGGAACCATGTAAAATATATATGGAAATCATGCGTTTTCAACCGGGATCCCACTGGGAAATCTTTCCAAAAGCCCATGGTTCCCATAAGATACCATATATATGAGAACCATGTTGGAATCTTGTGGAATCCATATGATTTCCATGTAGTAACCACGTGGCACTTTTCGCGTTGGGTTTAGCTGATCGGAAGTGACCCACCTGGTACAATTAACGTTGAAAACGATTTCTTTTATTTTGATAAGAAAGTATTCCTTTTATGTAATTCTGAAAGTTAAAACTATTAAAATTGGAAAGGTAACGATTTGAACTTATTCTGAAGCGTACATAAAGCAAAGGAATGCTAATATTTTTCTATTTATAACAATATTTCCTTAAGTGACCGGCATGATCCTGTTCTACCCTACCGGCTTAAATGCATATATTATTTTAGCTTGGTGCCAGCATTTACTGTAACGCTGGAAATGTGCTCTTATCTGGTCAGCTTTCAGGGTTACCATGAAGCTGGGGGACAGGGGATCAGCAAGAAGGAATGGGAGTATACTACGTGCAAATAAATACGCGGGGAGTGAAGTGGAAATAGATCGTATATTATAAAAATCAGAGACATATAGGCGAGATACATATATTATAATCTGTATCGTTGTCCTACTTATTGGGTTGTATTTGGCCGCTGTCCAGCTTTGCTAATTGAGGGGATTTGGAATCGTCCAGTACGGCCATATCAAGATCTAGTGAGGGCAATGTTGCACTAAAATGTCAGCAACGAAGTGAATCGCCACTCTTTTCAGCTGCTTGCTGTCATCAATATTAATTGTTGGTGTATTCACTTGCTCAACGTAATATATAATTTAAAAAGAGTAATTTCTAATAATAAATTATAAAACTAACAAAACCTACTAAAAATATTGGAGTGAAATAATTCGGAGTTTTGGGGTCCTATCTAATTGTCCGCAGACTCGTCCATAATACTGTTACTTAGGATACATATTCTACACGTATATAGCCAGTTACTAATTTAGGGAATAAAAGAAAAGTTATTTTTTTAAACCGAGAAAGTAGAATGTTCCCTTATATTCGAGGTTCCCACCTTTGGATGTTTATTAAGTATCCAGCTTGCAGGAAACTTATTTTTTGACAAATACTAACTTTAAAGAGGTTTATCCTTAATATTTTAAAACTTTTGAGAATTTCGATCCACTCTAATATACACATTGACATTCATCAGGACACGTTTAAAATAACATTCAAGACTGATTCCATATACTTACCCGGCTATGGCTATTATGTATATAAAGTTAAGTACTGATTGACAAATTCGATACAGAGAATTGATTGTAATATAGGCGGTGGACTGATAAAGTTTCCAAGATTAGAGAAACAAAGTTATTAGAGGAGACTAAAGTTAGGTCTCAGTGGTAAAGTGATCTAAGGTGCGATGTTGATAAAGTAAAGATCCTGAACTTTACTTTCACTTTCTCGGATTTCAAATAATCATAGTTTTATTTGCATACAGATGTCTGCTGAGATTATTTCTTTTCTGATCGTACTGATCTGATAAATTCACATAAATAAATGTACGCACCGGTCAATATAGTCAATAGATAGAATAAGAAAATATAATTTCGTTTTAGTTCTTTATTTTTCGTGCAGAATATATAGTCATAATATTTACTTTCAAATATAATCTTTAAAAATCAACTTTATGAATAAAAGTTACAAAATATTTCTTTTTACTTATATAATTTATCTAAAGAGTTGATGTTAGTTGGGGTTGTGATAAATTTTCTGAAGCTGCATGAGAGACTGAAGACGCAGACGATTCTGTAGATATGAAAGCACAATGAAGTAAATAACATCGAAGTCCAGCCAGAAATGTACCTAAAATAAAGTAAATTATTATTAATTAAACACTAGTACTTCACAATTAAAGAAAATTTAAAAATTAAGAATATTTATAAATAACCAAGGATTATTAATTTACAACAAATATTATTTCAGTATATCAATCTCTATCATTCTAAATTTTATTTAAAATTTTCCAAGTTTCCAGGTAATGTAAGGGCAAGGGCCAGTGAAAAAATGATGAATTTTAATTTGTTTCTATAATTTATAACTAATTTTTAATCATTTAAGAAGGTTTCATACTCGAATCAAAATAAGCAACTTATAAACTGACAATCAACTTAGAATGCGATTGCTTAAAAATTATAAGAAAGAAATAAAATCCAATGCCAATTATTGAAAAAGTATTTTAGCTCACGTGCGCAAAGTTTTGTAACGTATGATATCACCGATTCCGAATCCTAAGCGAAAACGTAAATAAAAGAACTAGCATGTAGACTACGCGAGGAGATGCACGATGAGAGGCGAGCTATTACGCGATGTGGGGGGACTCCCCTTTGAGGAAAACTAGTAGTGCCATTTTTGTGATCATATAATTATAAACAGTTATATCTAGCCTGTACCCGCTACAGACAACTGCAAAACTAGCAGTGCTTTTGAAAAACTAACTAGCATGAAAAATATTGATATCAAAAGAAAAATTGTTAAAATAATTTGTTTAGCGCTATTAGTTTAGCAATTGGATGTAGTGGACATATGCTAGATATACTTGTTTATACTTATTTTATAACATATCACGTGTGTAAGTGACAAGTCAGGAGTAATGCAAGTGCAATAGGAGATATACTCGAAATGAAGCGAGGCAGCCAGTTCTTCGTTCACTTTTTTAATTAAATTCGCTGCAGTACATCGTCGTCTGCAAGGCACCTTCTGGCCTTTCTGTCAAAGCTTGAGAGACTGGGCGTCGACTCGATCTCTGTTAGGTATCGATTGTGTCATTTTTGCATTCGCACACCGTAGTAGCCCGCAGTTTCACCCGGATTTTGTTTCACTACTTTAACCTGTGCCACAATGTCAATCGCGATGTCTATATTTCCGTACTGCATCGTCAAATCTTCTAACAACTGCTCGGCGCAAGCGTAGCTGGATAATCTCGACTTATACTCGTCAGCGGCTTTACCGGTCCATTTAGTCGACAAACCTATCACTAATAGATATTCTGTACTGATACCGATGTCGACTAGAACCACGCACACTGCCAGATAGAATAAATTTAATCTGTCTCGATTACCATCGAAATTTGGTATTATATTTACGCCTGAAATACTGTCATTTCTTTCCTGCTCCGCCTACTGTGCCTTAAGCTCGTTCTGCGATTCCGATTCTCGGGCTCGTCTCACCCGTCTTCGTCCCAGACGCCTACACTATCCGATGCCTAGCGGTCGCCGTGGCTCGGGTGCGTACACCTACGCGGCTCGCGAACGCTTTTTCGGCACGTTCCTAATGTCAATGCGTCACTCGCTCCGTGGAACCGGAACTGGAAGCCATAATTTAGAAAATTTGGACAAAACTTAGAAAATTTAGAAAATTTAGAAAGTTTTGGAAAAGTTTAGATAATTTTGTCTAAAGTTAGGAAATTTTGGAAATATTTGGATAAATTTAGATAATTTTGGATAAATTTAGGAAATACTGGAAAAATTAACAAAATTTAGAAAAATGTAGAAAATTTTAGAAAAATTGGAAATATTGTAAAAATTTTAAACATTTTTAAAAAATTCTAAAAGTTTTTAAAAAATTTTGAAAATGTTTTAAAATTATTTAAAATTTTGTAACAACTTTGAAAATTTAATGAAAATTAAAAAAAAAAAAAAATTTGGAAAAATTTAGAAATTTTTAAAAATTATTCCAAATTTAAAATTTTTTTTTTAAATTATTTTAAATTTTCCAAAAAAAAATTACAAAAAAATTTTAAATTTTCCGCATTTTAATATTTTCCCTCAATTTATAAATTTTTCCAGAAATTTTTTACTTTTCCAACGTTTTCTAAATTTCTCCAATATGTTCTACATTTTTCCAACATATTTTCAAAATTTTCTCAATTATCAATATTCTTCCACAGTTTCCTAAACTTTTCCAAGTTTTTTAAAATTTATGCTAAATTTATTTTTTATTTTAATTTTTCAAAATTTTCTATTTTTTTTAATATTTTAAAATATTCAAAATTTTTCCAATCTTTTTTTAATATTTTAAAATATTCAAAATTTTTCCAATCTTTTTTTAATATTTGAAAATATTCAAAATTTTTCCAAAATTCTCAAAATTTATCCAAAATTTTCATAATTTATCCAAAATTCTCAAAATTTATCCAAAATTCTCAAAATTTACCTAAATTCTCAAAATTTATCCAAAATACTCAAAATTTATCCAAAATTTTGCCTTAATTTTCAAAGTTCTTCCAAAATTTTCTACATTTTTCCAACATTTTCTAAATTTTTCTAATATTTTCTTAATTTTTCCAACATTATCTAAATTTTTCCAAAACTTTCTACATTTCTTTACAATGTTCTAATTTTTTCCATAATTTTCAAAATTTTTCCCAAATTTTCTAAATTTTCTGATTTTTTCCAAAATTTTCTAAATTTTCTGACTTTTTCCAAAATTTTCTAAATTATGGCATCATTTAGATTGCTCGATGGAGCGAGTGACGCATTGACATTGGGAACGCGCAGAAAAAGGCGCTTGGCCAGGCTCGAACCTCCTGTACCAAGCGATCGCGAGCCGCGCAGGTGTATGCACCCGAGCCACAGCGACCGTTAGCCGTCGGATAGTGAAGGCGACTCGGACGAAGACGGGTGAGACGAGCCCGAGAATCGGAATCGCAGCACGAGCTTAAGGAGGGAAAGACGAGACGAACGTCAAACAGATCCTTGCTCTGTTTAACTACTACGGATGCTTCACAAAAAATTTCGCGAAGGTAGATCGCCCACTATTGAGATTGCTGCAGAAAGGCGCCGAGTTTATATGGAGTCGAAAAGAGCAGGAGGCATTTGTCTCTCTCACGAATATGTTATGCTTCGAGCGAATCTTAAAGGCTCCAGACTTGTCACAGTCATTTATTGTCGCCACAGATAGCAGTGACTGGTCTCTGGGCGCCATCTTGTCCCGAGGCGTGCTGGGCCCTGACCAACCTTGCGCGTACGCGTCACAATGCCTGAAAAACAGCGAACTCAGACAACCAACGTACGACAAGGAACTGTTAGTGGTGGTTTACGCAAATCAGCTGTTCCGATATTATCTTTACGGCGGGAAATTTACTGTCGTAACCGATCACGACCCACTTAAATATTTTCATACATCCAAACAGCCGGACTTGCGCTTCAACCACCTGAGAGCGGCCCTGCTAGGCTACGATTTCGAAATAATCTACCTACCCGGGAAGAAGAACGGTAATGCGGATGCGCTATCGCGAAATCCGGTCATCGGTGAGGGCGAAATCTATGAGCTTGTCGATCAGAAAAACGAGCTGGACCCGGAGGCGGAGGCAAACGTACCGTCGGGAAAAGTGTTTAGAACGCTCGTCATAAGAAAACGAGGCATAGTTGGGAATAAAAAGACCTAACGCCATGCGTCTGAATCAGACAAAATGGAAATCTGCGAACCCAATCGGAAAAAACATAAAGGTGTAGCGTTAATCTATATGTTCAGAAAATTCTTGGCTATTAGAAACGTTGATGACGATTTCTACCTGGGCCGTGTTTTACACGACGTCATTCACGGAGACGAGAGACTGAAAATACGATAGTTTACGGAATAAGATCGCATGAATGTATTCACCGTGAGCCACATCGATCGAGTATATTTTGCCTGTGTCCTCACCAGCACAACGTTGAAAAAATCAGGAAATCGCGAATACTCACTGAATAAAAGCGAATGGGCGAGAATAGAGCAAATCTTAGCTGAATCGATCCAGTCTAGTAAAGCCGAATCAATTGCGCCAACAGCCGCGGGCGACGAAATCGAACCAGAATCTGATGTGTCGATGCATTCGATAATCTCCGAATTATCGTCGTCCGTTGAGTGAGTACCGACAGTCAGCAAAGCAACGCCCATAGGGAGCGCAACCACAACCTACGCAACGCGTAAAACGCAAGCGAGCCAAGACCGAATACTCCGAACATTGTTCGAGCCAAGCAAGCAACATAACAAATCGACCATGGTTAGAAATAAGAATTCGGGAGAAGTCGACATGTGGATTGAGCCGCTATAAACTCTCAATTTTCCCTAAAAAGAGCTGAATCAGATGGAAAGCGTAAGTGTGCAGAAACGCCCGCTGTAGTAACTTCCAATCCGAACGAAATCGTTAAATCGCCAATCAGTTCAGTGAGAGGTTATCCCCGCTACATACACCTATTACGTCAATCGACCAGGCAATGCAAATCTCAACCCTTCCTGCTCTTTCAGCGTGACCAAAATTCCCACCAGAAATCAAGCACAACAACCCGAATCCGACTCCAAATCACACCCCAAATTCTCCCGCAGAAGCAAGATGGCAGTGACTAGACGAAAAATTTCGCGCGAAATTAGTCGTCGATATAGAGGAGAAGAATATAAACGGGAAAAATGGTGTTCAGATAAACGTGACGGAAAGCGAATCAAGCATCGCCTCAGATCCGGGACCGATAAATGCTACCGCCTCCGATCCGACCGAAAACCAAGAGAAGCTTGTTATCGAAATAAATAAAGAGAATTCAGGCGTAAAAACTACCCCGATCATATCAACATGAAACAGAGTATCGAGTGCAGATGCGTCAGAGTCGTCAGTTCTAACGGAGATCGAGGGCGCAGGCCCTTTCGAATATTTTGAGGGAATTCTCCTGATTTATGACCGTAGACCCATCCGACGTAGACGGATAAGCCAGCACGGATAATGTGCTTACACACAAATACAACCGTAAGAAGCATTGCACCGAGTTTCGCGAGACTGCACCGGTCCGATGATATCCCGGCTTGGCCTACTATGTGCTGAATATTTATCTCCCCAATAAAATAGTTCGACCTCGAAATATAGGCAAATGAACTGAAAAAGCAATTACTCGGCTCGGATGCGCTAAAAGCGTGTGGCGAATAAACTGAAACCAAAGCGATACTAAAATTCTAAACCGAATATGGAACCGTAGACCTGCGCGTACCTATTCACGCAAGAATTTAACGTAATCATATGCATTCATTACAATTTCCCGGATGGTAACAGAAGTTATTGCCACCTGGTAGCAAACAGCTCAAATTTCTATCTAGATCTAAACTTGATAGACCAGCATTCTACCCCATACACATGGTTAAATGCCCCAGATCGCCAATCTTAGGGAGAAGGAAGCCGACTGGAGAAAGGGTAAACTGAACGAGTGGTCCAGCCGCGACAGGAACGGCCTGTCCCGGAAACACACGCTGAACGACGGCGCCGACATAGAACTAGAGACCCGTCTGCCGAGGAGTTCAAAAGCCCCGGCGATCTTCGAGCCAATGCAAGTATCCGAGTACGACAACCGGAGTGTCGACGATGTACTGGATTCGGAGTTGGCACCAGCTAACGGGAGTTTAAGCGGCGCAAACCCGCCGCAAGACCGCGATTTGCCTCCAAACCCAGCGACACCGTTGCAAGCTAGCAGCGCAAATAGCAATGAAACAGCCGACGCCTGCAATGTCGCAACCGTGGCTGCGTTAAAAAATGATAACTTGAAACGGTATGTAGTCACGAATGCACGATGGCCCCGTGAGAAACCGCCGTCGGCAACCCCTGAAGGTCAAGATCCGCCCTCCTTTGTACACCTAGGCACAGGAAGCCCTCAACGAACGCAGTTATCTGAATCCCGACGAACTAACTAGTAAAGAGGAGAAATAAATATAACGGAAACTAAGGCTATACAGTTAATCGGAGTTTAATGCGCACCGATATTAAAAAATGTTCACATATGCTAAAAAACATAATATTAGCTAAGGACATAAAGAGGTTCGCGATAATCTGCGACTTAGCTATTCTCACGCTAGCCGAGTGGGCTAATTTCGTTGATCAGTCCGACAACGTGCTTATGAACAAAATCATAGTTGCCATGTTGTATAAAACCAACCTACTGGTACCTTCGATGCTGGAAAGATTCAAAGTGATCAAGAAATACCACGAAGCAGCGATAGGAGGACATCGCGGCATGAATAACACATACAACAAAATAACAAACGTTTACACAGGACCACAAATGAAATCGGAAAATACGTTCGACCAAACTAAGTGATCTATATGTTTTCGGGTACTCTGATCATGAATCTGTGGTCCTTATGACATTTAAACGTCAGGATCAAGGTCATTTGAAGGTCAACTTCGATAATTCGAAAGATATAATCTTTTTGATCTCGGATTCTGAAAGAGCGGTAAATTTTACGTACGGATATATTTTGACCCACGGATCCCAGTGACCTCTACAGGTTATATAAAGGTCGAAAATATTCTTAAGAACTACTGAATCTAGTAGCTTGTTATGGTTTGCGAATATCGAGGTAATGACCTATACAAAAGTTATTGGGCACGTATGGAGTGTTTTAAACTATATACACAGCAAAACAGGCAAAAAATGTAAATACCTCATATAACGTTGTGTATAAGGTTTGTAAGTTATGGGGTAGTTAAATTTATTTTCCTTCTGCCTGTGTATAAAAGTTTAAGTTTATAAGGTATTTAAATTGAACTCTTCTGTCTTTGTACCGATTTTAAGGTTATGTTTCGTTATTTATTTATGAATCTAAGGGTTTTGATGTTATGTGAATATTTTGATTTTTATCGCTATATATTCTCTAATATCCTCTCATATCCTCTCAAACTAAAAAATTTTGTTGTGTGGTACAGTCCTGTTTTTGTCCTCTCTTAGTCCTCGCTTGTTCTCCACTTTTTATGCACGGGAGAACTTAAATTCGCAGCTCTCTGGAAAGGAATCTACGCTCTCAATAACAATAATTCATGAATGATGTGTTCGGTTACTGGCGAAAGATCTACGAAGAGACTTTCTTTTATGTTGATTAGTAGTATCTCTCTTTAAAGACCAGCAGTAGTCCGACATCATATTAAAGTCCCAATAACATTGGTATCTCCTTTTGGCATTCTTGAAGTCTTGAAGAATAAAAACGACGCCGTGCAATATGCGTGTTAACAACTTTTGTGTCGTTTGTGTAAAATACGTCATCAGTTTGGAAAGTAAGCCATTTACAGATAAATTAAAAGAAAATTACAGAAATGTCTTCAGTTTAGATACTATTAGAATGGACAATTTTTGGACTCTGAAAACTATATGCATTAAATGTAGATTGCAACTTTACTATCATAAAAAACTAACATTTTCTTCACCAATGATCTGGCGAAATCCCATAGTTCATAACACGGATTGCTATTTTTGCTTAACTAATACATCTGGGTACAACCGTAAAAACATATCTCTTATATCCTATGCATCTATTCAGACTGTGACTTTTCCTGTGCGCATCACCGTTGATCATACTATGAGAGAAAATGAGATGTCGACTAATGAAGATTCTTCTAATACAGATGCTGAAAATATTGGAATGCAAGTTGAAGAATCAAGAGACGAACATGATGACCGTATAATGGATGAATCGGAAGAAATGGATGATGATGATTAACATAAAAATTCTAATGTGTTTACTCAAGATGAACTGAGTGACTTGGTTCAAGACGCAGGACTATCGAAAGAAATTTCAGAGCTAGTAGCATCTGGGTTAAAAGAAATAGGGTTTAAGTATATAATGATGATGCCAACAAAACACGCGAATGCGGAAGAGGTGGCACGAGCTCTAACGGAGAAAATCGTATGCGTATTCGGACCTCCGGCAACGATAGTCATGGATCAAGTCATGCACTTTCAGGACCGCCTATTGGAAGTTTGCAAACATTTTCAGAATTACGAAATTTAACACTATCGCATATCACCCCCAATCAAACGGTTCGATCGGAAGGATGCACCATACTCTCACGGAATACCTAAGAATATTCGTAACCGATATCGAACGTTGGGACGAGTGGACCGAGATTTACCAGCATGCATATAACTGCACCGAACTCGGGAGTGTCGGATACACCCCGCATGAGTTGCTGTTCGGAACCAAACCTAGGACTCCATCCAGCTTCCTCAGAGACGAGGATGGTTTATCGTAGAACGCATACGTAGAACAGGCGATAGCGCATCTTACTACCCCTGAAACAACAGCAGCCATGAATCTTATGCAGTCAAGATATCGCTCTAAATACTACTATGACTGGAAATTAAATACTAAGCATTTATGCGATCGAGAGATAGTATATGTGCTAACAGAACCAAAAAAAACGGAACTGCGCGAAAGAATACCTCGGATCATTCGAAATAATTAAAATCAACCGCGAAACGAATAATGTCACGGTACAAAATAACGAGACTATTAAAATCGTGAACATAAATAAAATAGAGAGACTGAGCGCATTAACGAAATAGACCGATGAGGTTATGTAACCGCTTGACTCGTTCGTTTTTTTATTGTTTTTTAAGCGGCCCCGGACGCGCCGCGAAAAAATAAAATAAGATAGTCGAAACGAATAACAATTATATAAATTGGTGAGCCTAAATCGCGCCGATTTAACACCGGTTTCAACCCTCACTCATATTAGACAGAAGATTGCAAAAGAAAATTACAAACAGGTACACCCTAAATATCAAAGCTGCGTTGAGGATTGGTAAAGACAGGAGTAGAAGCCAATATCAAATTTAATTTCGCATGTTTAATTTTCCTAGGTCAATACATTTTTATAATTTAATTCTAACTGCATGCACGTCGTATGTGATAGCACTTAAATAGTGGATTAAACCATTATATTATGAGTAATTCAGATTAAAACACTTTGGGTTATTATAGAATTAAAAAAAAAATCACAAACCATTCTGAGTTGAGAGAAAGCAATAGTGAAGGCTACGTCTTGTGAAGGCTATGAGCCCAGATGCACAAAGTGTAAAAATGTAAGCAAAAAATTAAGTTTCACATAATTATATCGTAACAATTAAGATTTGTAAGATAATATGAAAATAAAAAAAAAGAGAAATGCAGTCTCATACGAATATTTTGTAATAACCAGAATAAATAAGTATTTTTGTAAAAGCGAAGACCTGGAAAACATTATGTAAAATAGCAGCGGCTGCTAAAATATCAAACAAGCACTCATAATCGAATGCAAAGAAATCCCAGACACAAAACACACAAGAATTCAAACACAAATTGTTTTTCTTAGAAATAGGTTTAGGATAGAACTGACTCTGTCAGGAGTATAACCAATGCGCTACCTCATAGGACATAAATTCGAAAGTACACACATATGTAAACGTATATACATTCATACACACTTAAGAATAATCACACATTTCGATTCATATACACTCACACATATGCACGCTAGCGCAGCGGCCCAAAATTCTCGCCTCCAAGAAGATATTGTTTTTTTAGCGACGTCAGCGTCGCACATGTGAACTTAGAGCTTTCCATGCGACCAGGCTCAGGTGACCGAGCGAATGGGCGCTAGACGCGCACTCAGCTCTACCCGTTGTTGCTCCAGCGATCCCATGCTCAAAAGGTGCCGAGCTTGCACTTTTCCGCGCGCAACCACTCACCGACTTTACAACACAACGGTGAGCGAGCGGGTAGATTCCCGGCAACAGTCAGAGTCGCAGATGTTCGTCCTCTGAGCCAATAAACAGAGTTACACAGCAAGCCCTATCTCGTTGTCAAATAACAATGTTGCAGTAAAGAACTATGTATATTACGATGTTATTTTTCAGAATGTAATATTGAAGAATTATTGCAGCAATCTTGCGTTTTAATTTATCATCTGGCCGTAATGGAAGAATATCACTGCAATACTATAATCTTGAAAATCATCACGGAAATGTAGCTGCAATATACCAATTCACCCGTAATATCACAGCAAAGTTGAAATACTTCTACGACATTTCTGCAATATTGGGTGATATGTGGGATATGGCAAAGACCATTATATATGTTATGGTTTACAGTCAAAGTCTTTATTTAGTGTCTCGTAAAGAACAAAAATTTAAATGATCTTCACGGTTTTATAGACTATTAGATAAGTAGCTTATTTATAAAATATAATACAAAAGAAAATAAAAAATGATTAACAATACTTTGTGTATTGTTTGATTTGTTCTAGGTTGTGTGACAAAGGATGTACAAAGCTATTTGACACTACATTGGTAAGTTTAAATTTATTGCATTGTTTTCATTGGAACTTATTTAATAGAGTATCGCTTGAACATTTACTTTTGAATACCATTCATGCTGCTTAGTTAAGCAAAATTTATTTTGTATGAAAAAGTGTATTTATAATTGAAACTTATAATATTTGTATATAACCCTTTATTTTCATAAATATTATGTAATAATTTGTATAATCTATGAGTGAACTAATATTTCTTTTATATACTGACTATCCTGATAATATCTATGAGATATGCTTAGTTTTTTAATATGTTCTGTATTCTTTCCAGTATAAATAAATAGAAAATTACGCGTAGATTATTCGACCACCAGAAATAATATGGTAAATTAGTGGATTTTATGGACATATATATGTCGATTTGAAGGTCAGAAATATTTCCTCTGCAACAGAAACGTTAATAATTACATATTAATACACTGAGAAAAATAAAATGCAATGTCAGCTTCGTGAACCCAAGCAACCCTTCAAGGACCTTCTCCGCGGCGCAAAGAAAAAGGACAAACGGAACGTTGACTGGACATCAGAGCGCGCAGATGATGATTATGTCCATCCACCTAGCATCTAGCAAATAGCAGATTGCAATTGTTGGAATACGTAAAGCAACAAGCATTTTATTATAAGATAATAGAAGTTAATGTTGTAGAAATAGAAAATATCAGTAAACTTCCTCTATCAGAGTTTAGTGGTCGCCAGGAGGACTGGGAGTCGTTTAAAGAACTCTTCTGTTCCATGGTTAAGGACTTTCCAGCGTTTTCTGGACACACTCTTCAGAGCCATGCCCTTCGTCCGTGTCTACGTCGATGCCCTAATTATTGCCTCCCGCAACCGAGAGTAGCACGTTGGCGACATCAAGGGCAGTAGCGAGGTCTTGGCGAAGGCCAGATTCACGCTCAACCTAGCGAAGTGCCACTTTGCATGCTCAGAGGTAACGTTCCTGGGCTACCAGCTCAGCGCTACCAGTATCAAGCCATCAATGGCCAAGGTCACTAACATAGCGTGTGACACGTTACCAACGTCTATCATGAATCTCCGGCGCTACCTAAGTATTATAAACCACTACAGGGCGCTCATACCGAAAGCAGAAGAAATTCAAGCATTCCTGACGTACCTGCACCGCGGCGCAAAGAATACCTCGCCTCACCTCAGATTCAGCTTCTGTGTTAGCTCTATAAGTAGCTGCAACTAGAGTACCTCTACTTAACTGACAATGGCAGTTATTCCTTGACTGTCGAATTGATATAACCTGTTATTCTTTTCAGTGTAATTGAAAGCATCTGTAATCTTGGGTTTCATGGAGGAACGCCACGTTAATAACCCAACGTTACTTATATCTAATTAATGGTAACTCGAGTTGACATCGATATTTACTTTTTTATTCGACAGAATCCAAATGCATATCGTGTGAAACAGAATGACCGTGTTTAAGTGAAGTGCTATGAAACTGTGTTTTAGTACAATTAGTGTAACCCTGCATTACAGCATGTATTGGATGTTTAAAGAACGTTCTAGAAATATTATGAAATTGATAAAAAATATTTATTATTGATCCTTGGCAGTGAATTTTTGTGATATTTTCATAATGCATTATTTAGCATTAATCTTAATTATTTAGCATTGATAAGAATTAATGGCCAATTTGGACCATTATTCGAACATGGCTCATTTTGTAGGTATCGGTTCAAGGATTTGCACTTAAGTGTTAATGTAGATGTACACTTTCTTAGCTAATCCTAAATAGTGTTATTAGGTTTTTTTAAAAAAACAGTAGCATATTCTCCACAATATTTTCAAAAAAAATATTATTACATTTTTTTCTCTAAAGTGCAATAATTTTAAATGAAAAATATATAAAAGTTGGACGTTACGGAAGAAATTAAAAAATTTAATTTTTATGTGTCCGCATAACTTTGTACACTTTTAATCTTAAGGTCTAAAATTTATTCTGGACATTTTGATAATTATTTACACCAATTTTATCGTTCGTTCTGAGATTCAAAAATATTGGTCTGCTGACTTTACGTGAAATATTCCATTATATATATATACGAGTCAGGCCAGCCAAAATGAAAAAGTCAGTGCGCACCTAGTTCTCAGTTTTCTCTGCCGATTTTTTATATGAAATTACCTATAAAGAAAGCTCTCAAAACCAGTTTCAGCTCCTAAGGTCCCATGTGTAACCTAGTAGAATGTTTTGAATTTTCGAAAATGCTTAAAAACTGTATTTTTTTGTTAAATTCTATAGAAAACGGCTAATAGCACAATTTTGAACGTACCAAAAATGGATTTCTTCGACTTTCTTGAATCATCAAGAAAAAAAGTATTAGATCACCTAGGCAATTCAATGGATCACCTATTCAAAGCTGACTATAAACCCGAAATTTTGTATTTTCTAGGTTATGTTTGATCGTATGCTATTTCATCAAGTCACCATAAATTTAGGTCTAGCACATCTCAGATTCTTCGTCTTAAACTGACCTTTAATTTTTTTTTGGTACGTTCGAATCCATTACGTATAACCAAAAATACAGCCCGTACAATAAAAGTACTTTTTTGAAAATTATCAGGTTGTCATCCTTGAAACTTCTGCCTATATAAACCATTTTAACTCTAACTTTCAGAAAACATAGTTCGCACATCCTACACAACGAAGCACGTTATTTGGTTTTACGTATTAAACGTATAGCATGACTGTGAATTTGTTTCTAGCCTGTTTCTTCTACCTAAAGTAAACGACATACTATTAATGTCTAACGTAAGTTACATAAGGTATTATATATTATGGACAATTTTATGTCCAGTAGAAAGAAAGCTGACATTAGAACCTTTAATTTGAGTTACAAATTAAAGGTTGTAATGTCAGCTTTCTTTTTACCGGACGTAGAATTGTGTGTAACATATAAATTACGTTAGACTTTAATAGTATGTCGTTTATTCTAGAAGGAAGAAACAGGCTAGAAAAAAAATTTACAGTCATGCTATACGTACAATACACAAAATCAAAGAAAGTGCCTTGTTTTCTGGGATGATCGAACTATGTTTTCTGAAAGTGTTAAAATCTTTATTGTTAAAATTGTTTATACAGACATAAGTTTCAGGGGTGCCAACCTGATGATTTTCGAAAAAGTACCATTATTGTACGGGCTGCATTTTCACTTATTCGTAATGCATTTGAACATACCAAAAAAGGAATTAAAAGTCTTTTAAGACAAAGAATTGAGGCATGCTGGAACTGGATTGACCATTAGACACTATAAAAAATAAATAGTGTTATTAGGTTATTAAAAACTTGTTGCATATTTTCCACAATATTTGCGAAAAGAAACATTAGTACATTTTTTCTCTAAAGTACAATAATTTCAAATAAAACATATATGATAGTTAGAAGTTACGGAAAAAATTAAAAAATTAAATTTTTATGTGTCCACAACTTTTTCAATTTTAACCTTAAGGTCTAAAAATTTTGTTGTATATTTTGATGATTAATTGCAACAATGTTACTGTTAGTTCTGAGATTAAAAGATTTTGGTCTGCTTACTTGAAATGGATTTTCTCATATATATATATATATATATACCGAGAAATCGAGGTAGGTCGGATACTTTTGGGACAGACCTCGTATATCTCCTATTGCACTTGCATTACTTCTGACAAACAATTTTACTGTTCGTTCTGAGATTAGATTAAAATAAAAATTATATATATACTATTTTACTGTTCGTTCTGAGATTAGATTAAAATAAAAATTATATATATATATATATATATATATATATATATATATATATATATATATATATATATATATATTTTTATTTTAATCTAATCTCATTATATATATATACCGAGAAATCGAGGTAGGTCGGATACTTTTGGGACAGACCTCGTATATCTCCTATTGCACTTGCATTACTTCTGACAAACAATTTTACTGTTCGTTCTGAGATTAGATTAAAATAAAAATTATATATATACTATTTTACTGTTCGTTCTGAGATTAGATTAAAATAAAAATTATATATATATATATATATATATATATATATATATATATATATATAATTTTTATTTTAATCTAATCTCAGAACGAACAGTAAAATAGTTTGTCAGAAGTAATGCAAGTGCAATAGGAGATATACGAGGTCGGTCCCAAAAGTATCCGACCTACCTCGATTTCTCGGCGCTTGATTTATTCTTCGTCATCCGGGGGGTGGCATTCTTCAAAGTAGTCCCCATTTGATTGAACAAGACGTTCATATCGATGTTTTCACTTATTAAAGCACTCTTGAAAGTCAGACTTCGGAATCGCCTTTAGTGCATTCGTCGCATTAGTTTCAACAGTCTGTTTATTGTCGAATCGATGTCCTTTAAGCGGCATTTTCAATCGAGGAAACAGCCAAAAGTTGCAGGGAGCTATTTAAGAAAGTTTTCATCATTATTAATCATTTCCAAATTGTCCTGAGCGATTTCTAATCGAAGGTTTTTTTGCTGGTCTGAGAGCAGTTTCGGGATGAATTTTGCACACACACGAGTCATTCCCAAATTCTCTGTTAAAATTCGCCAAACAGTACTTTTTGGTATTCCAAGTTCATCTTCCAGTTCTCTCACAGTCAAACGACGATCTTGTTCAACTGCGACACGCACGTGCTCGACATTATCCGACGATGTTCCCGTTGAAGGTCGACCAGAACGAGGATCACTGTCAACAGATGTGCGGCCACTTTTGAACCGCCTATACCACTCTTTTATTTATGTTTTGCCCATACACTCATCTTTAAAGGCCTTTTGCAACATTTCAATAGTTTCCGCATAACTTTTACCGAGATTAAAGCAAAATTTTATGCAAATTCGCTGTTTGGTTCGTTCTGCCATTTTTAGCAATAAGCAAATTGCGACGAACGCAAAAAAGTCGTTGTAAACAAATACACGCTGCGCGGGAACTAAGGCATTTCATCGATATCTCAGGCTACTGACGAGAAGGTTAGGAGTTACTGGTGACGTTCGAGTCTCTCCGCGCGAAGATATGAACGTAGGTCGGATACTTTTGGGACAGACTTCGTAGATTACAAACTGAATAATTAACAGTTATGCGCATGTGACACATATTTTCGTAGTAATTTTTCCCGTAGAATGGAATGGCGCTAAAAGTTTTTCAAGGGTATCAATGGGTTAAGTATATGATCCATTCGAGAATTGTCAAAAATTACGAAATAATCGATTTTCCAATTTTGCTATTGATAATTCCATATATATATATATATATATATATATATATATATATATATATATATATATATATATATATATATATATATATATATATATATCCATATATAAATGTATATATATATATATATATATATATATATATATATATATATATATATATAAATCCATATATATATGGAATTATCAATAGCAAAATTGGAAAATTGATTATTTCGTAATTTTTGACAATTCTCGAGTGGATCATATACTTAACCCATTGATACGCTTGAAAAACTTTTAGCGCCATTCCATTCTACGGGAAAAATTACTACGAAAATATGTGTCACATGCGCATAACTGTTAATTATTCAGTTTGTAATCTATATCTCCTATTGCACTTGCATTACTTCTGACTCGTCACTTACACACGTGAGATGTTATAAAATAATTATAAACAAATTATTTTAACGATGTTTTTTTGCAATAAATATTCTTACCTTATAATGTGGAACATTCCATAGTTAGTTTTGGGACAGCGTGGCTAGGTTAGCTATGAGTTTTAATCGATTAATTTTTTTTAACTTTATTCTAATGTTTTGCAAAAAAGATTCTTTAAATAATATATTTTCTTTGCGTCAAGAAGGTTAGATATATCTCCTGCGCGTGGCGAGGAATGTAGAGGCCCACGCACTCATACTAGCTCGCCTCTCACCGTGCATCTCCTCACGTAGTCTACAAGCTAGTTCTTCTTAATTACGTTTTCGCTTAGTGTTTGGAATCGGTGATGTAATTGTCAAAAAATTCGAGATCCCGTAGGCCTAAATCCGATTTTATTACGTAAAATGGCAAACGATCTAACATAACCTAAAAGACATAAAATTTCTGGTTCATATTTAGCTTTGCATAGGTGATCCATCGAACTGCAAGGGTGGTCTAATAATTATTTACTAAAAGATTATAAAAAGACGAAGAAATAATTTTTGTTACGTTCAAAATAGATCAAAACCAAATTTCAAGAATTGTAAAAATTGTAAAAATTTATTTTATATGCCGGTTTGTGCATAATTTTTCGTTTTACTCAATAAACTTTATTTTAAAAGACGTTTTCCTAAACAATATTAAATAAACACAAGTTGTATATTTTGAGATTCACAACTTTACCATAGAAAATTTTGCGTATAATCTTATATAATCGAATTGTTAACCAAAAATCGATTTTTTATGCCCTTCTTACCGTATATTTATCATTTTTCTCGACAATCTTTGTTTAAATGACGTTGCGAACAAAATTTTGAACTTAAAAAAGTTTTATTATATATAGATCTACAATATTACCGCAGAAAATTTTTGTAAAAAAAAAATTAAATCTACTCAAGATGCAGGTAAAATTGAATTCAAAAAGACCTGCGTTGAATAATTCGTACTCTGGATAGAAAGGTAGATACTCGGCCTGGATTATCTTTCATTCTTTTCTACCACAAAAATGACATCTTTTCTTGCAAGCTTTGTAAAAAAAAAATCTGGTAGACCGGAGTTACAGTGGTGCCAACTGAGAAAATTTTTTAAAAAGCATTAAATTCTAACAGCTGTAACTCTAGTCAAACTCCACCTTTTAAAAATTTTCAACGCACGAATTAAAGGTTTTTTCGAGACGAAGATTATGAGATGTTGCAGGATTGGTAAGATTGAAATTTGTAGAATGTGCAAAAGTTTAAACATAACCATAAAAATTATAAATGTGCGCATGCGCATTGGTGATTACTGAAATGAGTCTTTAAGTATTCACGGATCAGCCAAACTTTTACCGAAAGTTGGCCAAAAGTGAAAGAAATCCTTTTTGAAACGTTAAGAATAGTGAAGATTGAAGCTCTTGAATTCTTTATAAATATCATATTTTTGGCCAACTTAAAAAATTTAAAAAATTCTAGGGGATACCATAGTGAATAAAAAGGACTACAAATTTCTTTGGGAGCTTCCTCTATGTACTTGCATATAAATAATTGGAAAAACTGTTCGAGAACCTCCTGCCCAGTTTTCTTTTAAATCCGCTGGATTGACCCATATATATGCATGTAGAATAATATATATGAATTACATATTGGTGATACCGCCGTAACTTGCCCACTTTGCGTCTAGACCTTTTACGTTCAGCAAAATAAATCATTTTTAATTTTTACACATGTATGGCATAACCAACTATAATTGTTGAAAGCTGGAAACATACATAGGTAAAATTTAAAAAAAATATCAGTAAATTAGATCTTAAACGCCAGTTCTGCAACATGCACAAAACTTAAATTTCGATATAAAACGGCACTGTAGCAGAAGTAAGGTAGATGAAAAAAATTCTCAACGTAAATAGAAACTATAGAGTTAATAATATACATTTATAATGGGTTTCAACTAAAAATTCACTAATTATCATTAAACCAAGGTGCATACTTTTTCTCCAGCAGCTTGCAATAAAATTTTGATGACAACAGTATCTATACCAAAAAGCGCCGTAGTTTCCCATAATAAACCATTCTGACGGTGGATTTGCGAACTATATGCCATGCATCATCAAATGTATGTTCTCATCAATATATGTTATTCCTCATCAACATTGTTTGATTTTTAACTCGAAAACTAGGGACTTTTAAGAAAAAAGTGTAGGAACATTTTTTGGTAAAAATAAGGTTAGAATTACACAAAAAAATTATTAGACCCTATTGTGATATTTTGTGATCTCATGCATTGTGATATATTGTGATGTTAAGATTCTAGAAAAACGCCACAATTTTTTTCAAAATAAAAAATCATAAATTTAGTTTTTCATATTTCCTTTAATTCTAGACTAGTTAGATTATGGTTTCAAGCTTAGTGTAATTTTTGCAGAACTTTTAAATAATAGTCCACAAAAACTGCGCGAATTTCAGAAGAGATAGTAATTTAAACATAATCACTTAAAGTCTGTAAAAGAAATTTGTATGGCTTTATTCATAACAAAACTTTATTTTTAAGCTATTTACAGCTTGTAAATCAAAAATAAATTATAAAAAGAATCAGGTTTTTCGTGATTTATAGGTCTATTGATAAGTATATTAATTAATTACCCCATTAAACGATGTCTAGATAATAATTCGGACATCAGAAATTTAAATAAGTGAAAAAATTTCGACCGAAGTTTTTTGATAACCAATGAACGGAGGTTACGTGCAGCGGCATAATGTTTACGAACGTATATTATATGAACAGCAACAACAGGTGGCGCCACGGGTTCCAGGTTAGCTACATTCATGCATCGGCATTACATTCCGTACCCCTGCAATTTAATTATTATGGAAAAAAGAAATTGACACACGGAAATTCAACCAAATTCAATTCCAATTTCTTCTTTAAGCATAAGGTAAGTTTTAGGCGTGCGTAGCTGATGGCCGATAATGGATATCAATCGTAAAACAACATTCTATATACAATTAATCTGATGTGTCAGTAGATAGGCTATCGGCATACTGGCTCGTGCGGTTTCTGGCTCACCCCCTCCCTTCCTCAAGTGAGCCAAAATCCGTTCGGATTCAAAATCACCCAGAATGATCAAGAATCCGAAATGGAGAGAGTGGGAGAGCTCTCCTTTCTCTCACGTAAACCAGAATTCCTATATCGTTTTCTACTTTTTTTTCTTTATTTTCTTTGCAAATGTTTACAGGAGTGATGGAATAATTTTATGAGTTTGACGTTGTAATTTGCGCAGGCAGTCTTGTAGATGGGATTATGGTTTGTACATACTGTGACGCATTTGACTATATAGTTTTTGATGGATAGCCGTATTGTTGAATGTTATGAACAGCAGAGAAATTGAATCGTTGCAGCCATGTCTGATTAAATTCGCCCATGGCAAAAATATTGGTAGCATCGTGCAAAGAGCCACGGGGTACTGATTCAATTTGTGAGTAGTCAAGCCCATTCATGTTCCAGGCTATTCCATGATCATGATGTTCCAGTCAAATGTTTTCCCTTTGAAATTTGACAGAGAGTCTTTTCCATGAAAAGGGTTTCTTGAATAGACGAACGATAGGATCACCACTTTCATTGAGAGCAAGGATAGCTATTTCTTTTAAAACATAATCATCTTCCATTTTCTTGAAATCAATCATGCCTACTTCATACTCCATCTTGGAATGAGTGTTGAAACGAAAGTGTATTGAATAATATGTTGTTTAGACAAGCTTCTTGATATTCCCACTGATGGGATTGTACTGAACGATGCGCTCGTGTATGATGATGCAATAAGCTGAAGTATTAGCTGAAAAGTCTTTTTTGTAACACAAGCACGATTTTCGCGTTTTTCTGTACCTACTAAGCCGGCCTAAAGGACAATTTTTTAGACCGGCGGGCGCAAAACTAATAAGCGGAAGCAAAAGTAAATAAACGGGCGCAAAAGTAAGTAAGCGGGCGCAAAAGTAAATAAGCGGGCGCAAAAGTAGATAAGCGGCGCAAAATTAAATAAGCGGGCGCAAAAGTAACTTTTGCGCTCTCTAAAATTTTTCGGAAAATTGCTATTATATATATATTTAGCCCCGCTTAATATGCTAGAAAAACGCAAAAATCAATACATGCGTTACAAAAAGTATGGTGTGCACCAAGGGCAAAGTGGGCTTTTTGACTAAAAAATCCACTTTTCGCATTAGATACACAATATACTATTTTAGACTCAAACTCTAGACGGACATCGACAGGAGCTCTCTTTATAGATTCGTTTTGCCGTGAACAGTCAATCACTATGAGGGGTTCAAGGTTGATAAATTCTGACTTTGTCAGCAGTGGCTGTAGATCTCTTCCATAGTAGGTGATTTGAAAATTGGTATACATATCATAGAGAACAGCGAACTGATTCTTAGATATGTCGAGATTCATATTGTTATATGGATAATATCGAGAATTCAAGAAAAGTCTCACATTACTAATCTCATAATGGTCAAATCGACTAGCATTTTCAGTTTTCAATTTTTTTTCTAGGTTTGTAGTCCGAGAATGACAAAACGAGATTTTTCTAATTGATTTGAAGTTTTCACTGTTCAGACATGTTTATTCGTGCTCGGAAGTAGAGGATATTCAAATAACTCCCAAGATCGATAACACATAGAGATAGGATTATCTTTGCCAATGAAATTCAGCAGCTGGATCTTTTGTTTATCAGATGCAAGAACATATGGCATTCACCACTCTATCTTCGTTATTTTTACCTGGTAGTCTTCATATGAAGTTACACTATTTGCTACAGTACCTTCCTGAATTATTGCATTCAAGTCATTTTTTGATCTTGTGAGAATGAGTTCATGCTTCACATTAACTATAATTTTTTTATACTCTTCTGCAAAGCGTAAGATCATACTCAGAGGAATGGAAACGTCAAAGTTGCCGTGTCCATCTAGCAAAGTTTTGCTTTCATTCCTAACGTAAAGCCAGCCTGAATTTTCTAACATGAGAGTCTGATTCGGACTGAATGATGTCCAACCTCTTATGAGACTGCTTAAACCAACAATTTTTACTTTTATCTATCTCCACTGCATTAATTTCGTAACGAATTTCATCAAACAGATGGCAAATGCCATTGATCATGAATTTAGTTTTAGCTCGTGCTATTCCACCTGGTTTTTGCAGTTTTCTACATACATGGATAGAACTGCGCGATCGTAAGAAACATAGATCTTAATGTTGCATAGAAATACGAATTTGATCGCTATTATCAAAGCTTAGTGTCGAGTACGGTTGATGTGCTTGAACCTCGTAATGAGCAATATGCTCATCGACTACGACACCTGATCATATGCTTAGAATTTCGTCCATTTTTCTGGAATCAGCAGAAAATTGTACACGTGAATTTTCTCCACGAACTTTTAGACCTAGGTTCTGAGAAACTGAATGCTCTTCCGCGTTAACGGTTTGAGTTTCTTCGGTCGACTGATGACCGATTGACATGTTGGTTGACTTATATACACTCTAGAATTGTAAACGACACCCATTATACAGATTTGATGTGGAGTCTAATAGTAATTTCTTCTCCACGGAAATTCACTAAATTTCCATCTTGATCTACGATTTGAATTTGAAGATGATCTATGCACTTGACACTGAATGGGGGATATATGACATGAGATGGAACTTCCAAGATTTTATATCCTGGTGGAACTCTGGGAAAGAACTCATGGATTGTATGAACTTTTTTGTTGTTGATGTAAGTACCTGCGGTAATATTGCACTCCACTCTGAGTGCGTTGATTTTCAATATTTTCACAGGTAAATCAGAACTGTGATGAATTTTTTCTTTGAGAATGCGAGGAGTGAAGCCAAGAAGACGGCCTATTGAATCGTGAGGAGTGAGATCTAACGGATGACTGCAATTAATTTCACTTCTAAGAGTACTGTTGTTAGATCTCAAAGAAAATTGTATTCCTATAGATTTCAAAGTTTCTTGTAAAAATGTATTAATAGCATTAATCTCGCAACTGCCAGTAGTGATAGTGATAACATTTTCATTCAAATGAAGTTTATTATTCGAATGGTCTACATTGGGAATCAAGTTGAATGTCAAAGTTCAACTAAACCCAAAACAAAATTTTTATGCTGAGGTAGTTCAATTGAAGGAAAATATTGTGCTTCTAGAACAGAAGATTCTCCTGAAAGACTCAAAGTAAAACTATCTTCCATGACTGATTGGAAGAGAATGATCCCATTCGTCTGCAATCTTTTCTTTTATAGTCTTCCGGTTAAGAATTGAAGACAAAGATGACCACAAATGAATGAGTCAAAATTTTGATATCTTTTATAGTTATATTTTACTTCTTTCACATTGAAATATAACATGAGCTCTATGGGAGGTTCAAGATCACCAAAACTGTCAAAATAAATTACTTTGGAACCATGTTTTCGATAACACACCCAGTGAGTGCCTTTATTTTTCATGTCATCCAAGTTAACAATAGCAGATTCATTACTCCATGGACCATCGGAAGGCAGATTATTTCTCATAAAAACACCTTTAGGCCAAGCAATAAAGCTTTAAATGATTATTTTTTGCACAAAAAACCTACCTGGAAACCACCTGTGCCATCATATGCAGGACACTCCGTACTTTATTCCCACTATGTTTCCTACTCGAAAATGTTATTTATTAATTATTTATAAACAATTAACAACAAAAAATGACGTTTTTTTTTAGTTTTTTTCTTGTAAAATGGAAACTATTAAAGCAATCTTAATGGTGTAAATAGATTCATTGTAGAGAATTGAATTACGAAGAGAATGAGGGGTGAAACGACCCGATCGGATAATTAGAACCGGAGAAAATTCGGAATAACCGGAAAATTTTGCTTTTTTTTTTAAATTCATAACTCCGCCATTTTTTAATATTAAGAGCTGAAACTTTGCACAGTGCTAGCTATTATCATGTACTTTATGTTTGCGAAACCTGGACCTGGTCGGATAAATAGTTTTTGCACAATCCTCATTTAAATTTTTTTTGCAATATTTTCGCGGAGGGCTGGATGCGTTTGAGGTCGTCCGATTGAAATTTAAAAAACAGATTTATAAACTAGACATTAGCAGCAACAAAACGTCAATCCTGATTTTTCGATATAACGCGTTTAAGTGGATGAAAAAATACCGTGAACATGAGCGAAAACGGCCGAGCGCGCGAAAGTGGTCGAGTAATGGGGAGACGGCGCGGGCTGAGGGGAAAGGTATATATAGTAATACGCGCGCGCTCGCTGCGCGCAACTTTACACTCTTTGCATTTAATTATCTCAGCATCTACTGCAGCTATTTGATTGATTTTTTTTTTTATTTCGGGGTATCTGAACCTGAGGAAATCGATTCTTCAGTCAGATTTCATGTGTGATGGAAGGATAAGCAGGTATTTTATGTCTTTTACTAAATATCTTTATTTTTTTACATATTAAATATACAAATATGTTCTTATATACACAAAGTTTAATTTGACAGTAATTACAAAATCTTTCTTTTTTTAGCAGGCTGATCGCAGTCTGCTTCTTCAATATCAAAATTAATATTTTCTGTTGGCATGAAATCATCGAATCAAATCAAATCAAATAATGACATCGTTATTTATTACTAAATTATAACACGTATCTTCATTGAAGTGTGCACAAAGATTCGTGCATTGCAAGCCGTGTTTTTCACAAGTGCATGAAGCATCAGTACAACCTTTTTTACTGCATGAACAGGAAATCTGATCAAGCAACTTTTTAGAGATGGGTGGATCAGTGGTTCCTACGGGAACTAAATGATTATTTTTTACTGTCCACCCCCAGTCAGTTGCTTGCAGATTTCCGTTACCTAGCCACGTTTGGACTTGGTAAAATACACGAAATGCGTGTTGTTTAGCTGCTCCTTCAGTTGGCGGCAACGTTTCTAATGCAAATTTTGTTTTGACTTTGGTCTTACTGAAATGTAAATATCTTAAGTCACTTAATAAAAAGGAGCTTGTCTTTTGTATTATTTTTTTTTCCGCTTTATTACTATATATTCCTACAATCATTTCGTAAGCATTTTTGGCTATGTTCTCGCAACTGGCTTTTTGGTCATAAAAAACTTTCGCTAATTGTAATATATTTTCCTGTGAAAATGAGTCGATTAATTTATTTTTACCAAGTTTGTAAAAGCAAGATGTGGTATCGCACCCACAAAATGCGTGTAATAAAGCAACTATTTCTTGAAGATTTTCGTATTTAAAACTGCTGTTACTATAAAATTCATGCGGTTTTGCACCCTTTCCTTCTTTCCCAAAGTAAATATTATTAACATTTTTTGCCAGCTACGAAAAAATTACAAGTAAATCAACGTTTTCGCCTACAATAATAACTGTTGATTCTATATCTACGCGAGCATTTTCGATTGCAGTAACCACTATAAGTCTGTCGGCGTCTTCAGGCGCAATTTTTGTTCTAAATCCGGCGGCATTTAATGATACACAAATAAAATCTATAAGCCTCGACTTATTTTTTGAAAAAGAATTTTTAGACGAAGGCCTCAAAAAAATCGGAGAAGAAAATGTTAAAACTTATTTGCTTAAACCTGCAGTTAAACAGATTAAAGAAAAATTCGTGGCTGCCATGGATATTTTAGAAAATAAGGGGCCTACTAGCCAACTGTGGCTGCAGTATTTTAAAGTCATTTGTTTGCTGCAAAGATACATCGATGCAGAGAGATCCGGAGATTTTGAATCGCATATAAAAATAGTACAGTTTATGACACCATTCTTTTTCGTCTCAGGCCACCACTTATACGCAAAAGCCTGTCTAATATACATTCAACAAATGCTCAATTTAAAAAATATTATTTCATACGATAAGGCGATCAAATCGTTTTTGGTGTGGTGTGTGGTCGGACATGACGATCGAGCAAGTATTAATGCGAGCGATTAAATGTAGTGGTGGCTTAACACATGGCCGTGGACTGACCGAGAGTGTAATCGGGAAGTGGGTCTTATCCAGAGTTGCTGTTCTAGAAGTCGGCAACGCAATGGAGTTATTTTGCAATATGACGTTTTCTTCGTCTGAGCAACACGTCGATAATCGTGTTTCCCGAAAGTCTAGAGACGCAGAGGATTTTATGAAAGTGCAGCAATTCTTCGATACGTATGACCCATTTCCCGAAACGGATAATATCGTAGGTATTTATTCCGGAGTTATTGGCGACTTGAAAACTGTCAATTGCCACAGAGCATATGAGGTAGGAAAGGCGTTAATGGATGACACGTCTAATAAAAAGTTTACAGAAATAAAATATAAAAGAAGCAGTAAACTCGTGCATTTAGCGGCTGCGAATTCCACAATAAAAAATGCAGTAAACGAGGAAGTATACATATCGCCATTATTAATTTTTCAAAAAATTTCTTTAAATATTCAAAGCCAAAGCGATATGAAAGAGTATGCCAGTTCTTACGAATTATCCCCAATACCGTTATCTTTATTCGATGAAAATGGTATGCGAAAAACGACAAAATCACTTTTTTATTCAAATTTTAATTCTGTATACGAAATACCAATAACAGCAAGGATAACGCATGTTGTTGACGGCGGATTTTTGTTGCATAAAGTTGTATGGCAAAGTAACATCAACATTGATTCTATCGTAAGCCACTACGTTTCATACGCACTTAAGCATTATGCTCCGAATAGCTACATAATTTTTGACGGTTATCCCGAGGATGAAGCATTGGGGACTAAATTCTTTGAGCGTTCGCGTAGGCATATGAAAAACATTGGACGTGAAATTGCTTTTGATAAAAATACAACGATTATTGTGAATCAAAAGCAATTTCTGAGTAATGACAAAAATAAGTCGAGGCTTATAGATTTTATTTGTGTATCATTAAATGCCGCCGGATTTAGAACAAAAATTGCGCCTGAAGACGCCGACAGACTTATAGTGGTTACTGCAATCGAAAATGCTCGCGTAGATACAGAATCAACAGTTATTATTGCAGGCGAAAACGTTGATTTACTTGTAATTTTTTCGCAGCTGGCAAAAAATGTTAATAATATTTACTTTGGGAAAGAAGGAGAGGGTGCAAAACCGCATGAGTTTTATAGTAACAGCAGTTTTAAATACGAAAATCTTCAAGAAATAGTTGCTTTATTACACGCATTTTGTGGGTGCGATACCACATCTTGCTTTTACAAACTTGGTAAAAATAAATTAATCGACTCATTTTCACATGAAAAATTATTACAATTAGCGAAAGTTTTTTATGACGAAAAAGCCAGTTGCGAGAACATAGCCAAAAATGCTTACGAAATGATTGTAGGAATATATAGTAATAAAGCGGAAAAAAAAATAATACAAAAGACAAGCTCCTTTTTATTAAGTGACTTAAGATATTTACATTTCAGTAAGACCAAAGTCAAAACAAAATTTGCATTAGAAACGTTGCCGCCAACTGAAGGAGCAGCTAAACAACACGCATTTCGTGTATTTTACCAAGTCCAAACGTGGCTAGGTAACGGAAATCTGCAAGCAACTGACTGGGGGTGGACAGTAAAAAATAATCATTTAGTTCCCGTAGGAACCACTGATCCACCCATCTCTAAAAAGTTGCTTGATCAGATTTCCTGTTCATGCAGTAAAAAAGGTTGTACTGATGCTTCATGCACTTGTGAAAAACACGGCTTGCAATGCACGAATCTTTGTGCACACTGCAATGAAGATACGTGTTATAATTTAGTAATAAATAACGATGTCATTATTTCTGACGATGAATGTACATCCGACAATGAAAACGACGATTTCATGCCAACAGAAAATATTAATTTTGATATTGAAGAAGCAGACTGCGATCAGCCTGCTAAAAAAAGAAAGATTTTGTAATTACTGTCAAATTAAACTTTGTGTATATAAGAACATATTTGTATATTTAATATGTAAAAAAATAAAGATATTTAGTAAAAGACATAAAATACCTGCTTATCCTTCCATCACACATGAAATCTGACTGAAGAATCGATTTCCTCAGGTTCAGATACCCCGAAATCAAAAAAAAAAATCAATCAAATAGCTGCAGTAGATGCTGAGATAATTAAATGCAAAGAGTGTAAAGTTGCGCGCAGTGAGCGCGCGCGTATTACTATACATGTCAATTAAGTCCCGGGACGGCTGAATATTTTCTAAAGTACTGCTTTTCTGGAAGAGGACAAGGTCATTCCTTAAGTAACTTTGAACAAGGAACCCAACGGTGACCTTGGATTTGACCTTGAACCCCATTTTCAAGGTTATTTTGAGGTCAACCTCATTTTTTCAAACGGGAACCCCTATTTTTTATAGCGGAATCGGAAAGAGCGGAAAATTTTACATCCGGATATGTATTGAGGTATGGGGCTGAGGTAACCCCTAGAGGTCAAATAGAGGTCAAATAATGACTTCTTAACAATCTCGCGAGTTCAGTGGTAAAACCAAACAAACAAAGGTCATACCCTAGGTAAATCTTTACGGAGTGCCCGACGGTGACCTTGTATTTGACCTTGAACCTCATTTTCAAGGTTGTTTCGAGGTCAACCTCATATTTTCAAATGGAAACCCTTATTTTTGATACCGGATTCGGAAGGAGCGAGAAATTTCAAGTATGGATCTGTTGAACAAGGGATGTAATTGTGACCTTCAATTTGACTTTGGACTTGACCTTACAAGATCAAATGCAAGTGCAAAGTGTAATTGTTTTTTTTGTGAACGAGCAAGAAAGATTGGCAAGGACAAAGTTATTCCCAATAATGTTTTTGGAACTCAACGTAAGTTTCAGCTGAATGAAGAAAAAAAAGAAAACCTCCAGTTATGAAATGCTGCTCAAAATGTTTTTCTAAAATACATGCAGGTAAAAGTCATATTTTTAGAAATGCTACTGTAGTACGCAAAATTTCAAGCTGTGTTACTTCACTAGATTTGAAATCTAAAGAACAGATAGCTTCCAATTTGTTAAAAAAGGTTCTTGCGATCCAACCGTAACCTGGGTTGTTTGAAATATGTGGATGTATTTGAAAAGTTCAAAACCGTTGTTGACTCTTGCTTTACTGTTTCTTTAAATCCGAAATTTGTTGAATATTTAGATGCGTTCAAAGATGCGTATCTATCTTTAGGTATATCTGTAACACCGAAAGTCCACGCATTTTTTTTTCATGTAAAAGAATTTTGTGTTGAACATAATCTCGGTCTCGGCTTTTATAGTGAGCAAGCTATGGAAGCAGTGAATTATGATTTTTCCAAAACATGGGCTAAGTATAAAGTATCAAAAAAACATCCAGATTATGCAAATAAATTATTAAGAGCAGTCTGCGAATATAATTCACAACACATTTGAAATGTTCTTATACTTATTAATCTTATTATGCTTTCATTGCAACATAAATTGTGATTATTTCGGTATATATTTGCGAGAAAGTGTACTGTACATATGTAATTAATGTATAATATAATAATTCAAGTGTTAAACACTATAATAAAAATAAATTTTCTAGATTACCCATAAAAAAAGATTTCGTCATTGACTACCCATACAAAATTTTCAAATTTGAATTAAAAAAAAGTGCTCATTCCTCTATTTTAGTTTCTATTGAAATGTGGTCCTGAAAGGGTCTCAAATCATATGCAAAAGGAAAATCTAAAGTGTAAACACGTTTCGGTTGAATTTTGCCGAGGACCACCGTGTGCGGGCCATCTTACTGTGGAAAAACGAACAGTTTATTGGCTCTAATTACACATCGCAATGATCCTAGATTTTTAAATTTGTCTGTATACTCTAAATCCTTGAATCAGCCAAAATAACAATTTCTCGAAAAAGTTTTTTAGTGAGCATGAATCTGTAGTATCTCTAGATGAAGCCCGACCACATTCAATTATGATTTTTGATGATGGGGCTTGTGAGTAGCAGGACAACGTCAGAGCATTTTCCTGTATGGGAAGACATAAAAGTGTAGACAGCTTTTATCTATGTCAGTCGTACGCTGTTATACCGAAACACGTAGTAAGGGACAATATTAATATGTTAGTAATTTATCGTTAAGACGATGTTAATCTAAAACATATGTATGAAGATCATGTCAATACTGATTTAACTTTAAATGAATTTTGTAATCTTTGTTCTGAATGCTGGAAGAATGATAAGTATGGATTTATTGTTATCGATAAAGACAGAGTGATGGATGGTGGTAGATACGTAAAAGGATTTGACTGTTTTGCAATAAAAAAGAAGTTATGAATCTGAAACTTACAGTTCAATTGAACACAAATACTCTTTATTGAAAAAGGAGAGAGAAGATTTTGAAAAAGTTATTGGTGGTACATTGAAACCAGTCATTACACCACTCGAGAAGCTCGTCGGTTCGAAAATCTAAAGCTCGCCACCTTCTAATCACATTTTGAATATAGACACCAACACGAAACCGAGGAAAAGATTGAGATTCGATCGATCAAGTTATATAGTAAACGATATAAATGAGTCGGGTTCCGCATATGATGATGATGATGCAGATTTTTCTTCGATGGATGACACAATGATGAATTCAACACTCAAATCAGTACTTGCAGGAAATGAATCAAGTGACTTATCATTATTAAATGAAAACCGCAGCAAAATCGACAACATATACGGAGTGCGGAACGTCAATAGAGTATATATGATTGGCGATTCAGAAATTCAATTTCATGATAAAATGGTTAAACTGAGAGATAAAAGTTATCCTAAAAGTAGGGGTCTAATGGAATTACTTTTAAAGAAACAACCAGATGACAATCTTATAAGTTCAACAGATCGAAAAAATTATCGCAGCATCCTGGAAGCATCGAATGCTCATCGGAAAAGATACAGCAAAGATGAGAGTATACGCACTTCGAGGAGCAGAAAATATATGAATATCATAGGACCCATATTCCACAGCGATCGTAAAAATAAATCCACCACCGGAAGAGGCCTCATACCTAAATATAAAATAGCAAAGTAAAATTCTTCTATAGATCTAATCTACTGGAATGATCCAAACGAGCTTGTCGAGCGACTGCGATTAGTAGTTGCGGAACAATCTGCTGGAAATAACAATCACGACAATGAAATACAATCGATCATTGGTAACTACGTGAAGCAGGACATATAGATTGAAATGCATCTTTTTTTATAAGATCAGTAGCATCATGAGTCTCGACGTGTTCGGAAGAAAACTTGAGGGCACCTAAGAAGTAAGTCGTGGTCCACCAGGCATTGGTTATAATCTTACATTAGATGGTAATTTTGATTTACAAAATAAAAGGTTATATAACCTTGCTTATCCAAGTCAGCCTAATGATGCAGTCAACTTGGAACTGCTTCTGAAAACTATAAATAAAGAAGTTAGAAATGTAACATAATGGCTGTAATTAAAGTTGTCTTAGAGATTCCCATAAATACTGAATTTAATAAAATCAATAATGTTCTTTTCCATCTTAAAATTCGATTAGATAATCTTGAGACAAAAGTAAAAGAATGCTTTGAAAAAAATTCTGACTCAATAAAACTTTCATAATCACGAATTCTTCTTAAACCTTAAACATATTATCGAAAAATGGAGCAACAAAAAACAGCTGAATAGTTGCAGAAACCAGCACGCCGCATCTACAAGCGAAGAAGATATGATATACGTGGAATAGATGAGACTTGGCAAGCTGATCTTGTAGAAATGATTCCATGCACCATCGAAGACAAAGCTTTTCGCTACTTACTCACTGTCATAGATACACTTTCAAAGTATGCATGGGCCATCCCAATCATGTCGAAGAGTGGTAATGATGTTACTCCAGCTATGGAGTCAATACTGAAACAAGAACGCGTACCAACAAATCTACAAACGGACCAAGGAAAAGAATTTTACAATTCAAACTTTCATCAACTCATGAAGAAGTACACGATAAACCTATACTATTCACATAGTAATCTTCATGCAAGCATATGTGAGTGTTTTAATAGAACATTAAAAAATGCAATGTGGAGTTCAGCAAACAAGGGAGCTATATAGGGTGGGAAATCCTGCCTGAGTTGGTGAAAGCTTACAATTCAAGAAAACACAGACAATAGGAATTGAGCCTAAAAATGTTACGTAGGCAAATGAAAGAGAGGTCAAGAAGTATTTTCCAAATGAAAAGTTACCTGTGAAAAAATCTAAATTTAAAGTAGGAGATAAATTGCAGATAAGTAGAATTAAGATTAAACATGTTTTTGAAAAATGTTATACGCCAATCTGGTCTACTGAAATTTGCACAATATTACGAGTTGTAAAAACTAATCCGGTAACTTATCAGGTCAAAGATTATTATGATAAACCCATCTCTGGCGGTTTTTATGAAACGGAAATTCAGAAAACTATGTATCCAGAAATTTATCTAGTAGGAAAAGTTTTAAAGAAACGTGGAAACCGTGCATATGTTAAATTGTTAGGCTTTAGTAATGAGCATAATAGTTGGATAGATAAAAAAGAAATTATTTGATTTAACCAAGATTTAACCAAAAATATTAATGTAAACGCAATTGTATTTATTTTTGTATTATTATGTACAACTTTTAATCTGAATAAATAAATATTATTAACAAAGCAAGCTGCGTATTTCATTCAAACTTAAAGGAAGATCCACCCTGATATGTCACAAATAAATTCATTTTATTTGCAGTATTGGAGAGTCTGTCAAAAAACTCTGGATCTCTTAGGATGGCTTATGTAATCTTCTCTGGTAAAAAGATTTGAAAACTTTCGTCGAGTTCGGCTGCGACCTTCGTACCGAATCGCGTCTTCACCTCCTTAAACAACTGTTACGTGGGTGAGGAAGTGGATAAAGGTGATAATGAAAAATACCTCTTTAGAGAATTATTAACGTATATTCTCTTACAAGTCGTTGAGCTAGCAGTGAGGTGGGGGTGCGTGTTACTCGGGCGAGAGCCGCTTGGAGAGTACTGGAAGTAGGAATCTTCTCGGAGCGCGTCGCGGAAATGAGTGCACCGTGTGACTCGCGTAGTAGACTCCTTAGGTACAACAGATAACTATACAAATTACTGACATTCCGCCCACCTCGTTTAGTTCTAAACGATAAAAATATTTTAGTAAGTATCAAATCAAAATATAAATCGCGTAACAATTTGGTTAGATCGTTGACGAACAATTAACGTTACGAGAAAAGGAATAAATTTCTAATTCAAAATGACTCGACATTGAAATAATTCATAATAAAATCTTCGCTCTTCAGTCTTCGGTCGAGGAGTTGTTTAAAATCTTGACTAGTTTGGTGATGGGGCGTCGTAGTGTAGTGGTGGCAGTTCGGACAATTACCACCCTGGTGAGATCATCTTTCCAAGGGAAAACCTCCACTAGCGAGTGGCCAATGAGTTGGAGATGTTGTTTCGTGGCGAATGAGTACCACATCTCCGACCTTGAACGATGATTGTTTGTCTTTCCACTTAGACCTTCTCTGAAGTTGGTGTAAATACTCGTGCGACCAATGGTACCAAAACCTCTGAGTCAGATGGGTCGTCCTTCTCCAACTTTGTAGTGGGCCTGCCTTTTCATCAGTGATGTCGTGTTCTGTAATTAACATAGAAGATTCGCCGATTACAAAATGTGCAGGCGTTAAATCAGATAATTCGGAGGCACCATCTGTAAGAGGAGTAAGAGATCGTGAATCTAGGCACGCTTCGACTTGACAGAGAAGTGTGGAGAATTCTTCAAAGGTAAGAATCGTATCTCCGACAACACGTTTCAAATTATGTTTGACAGCTTTGACCGCTGCTTCCCATATACCTCCAAAATGGGGAGCTCCTGGAGGATTAAAAGACCAAGCAGTACTGTACCTACTCAAAGCATATTGGACCAAATGAGAATGTTGCGAACCCCTTTTATACATTCTTCGCAATTCAGCATCTGCGTCAACAAAATTAGTTCCTTGATCGCTGCGTAGGCTAACGCAAGGACGTCTCCTGGCTACAAACCGTTTAAATGCAGCAATAAACGACTCTGTGTCGTATGACGAGACTTCTTCAAGATGAACAGCTTTAGTACTTATGCAAACGAATACCACAAAATAACCCTTGAAATACTTAGACCCTCGATGTCTCGATGTACGTAATAAATACGGCCCTGCATAGTCCACTCCAGAGTTAGCGAATGGACGAGATGGTTAGACTTGTTTTGCTGGTAGATCTCCCATCCCAGTAGGAGCTGTGTGAAAGAGCACATGGTTCAGGGATCGCGGCCTGATAAGGGTCTCTACTCAGTTTAGAGCCCTAGGCTCGCGATTCTAGAACCCCCTCCCCTGCAGTGTGAGGTATCTGCCGTCCTTATGTAAATTTAAAACGGCGTTAGGCAGGCACCTCAGGCAACTCCACGGTGATTAATTTGACATTTTTCATGACGACAGAGGAATACGTGGGTAGTTATTTTCACTTATTTATTTATTTATTTGCTTGCTTGCTTGCTTGCTTGCTTGCTTGCTTGCTTGCTTGCTTGCTTGCTTGCTTGCTTGCTTGCTTGCTTGCTTGCTTGCTTGCTTGCTTGCTTGCTTGCTTGCTTGCTTGCTTGCTTGCTTGCTTGCTTGTTTGCTTGCTTGCTTGCTTGCTTGCTTGCTTGCTTGCTTGCTTGCTTGCTGCTATTTATTTATTTATTTATTTATTTATTTGTTTGTTTGTTTGTTTGTTTGTTTGTTTGTTTGTTTGTTTGTTTGTTTGTTTGTTTGTTTGTTTGTTTGTTTGTTTGTTTGTTTGTTTGTTTGTTTGTTTGTTTGTTTGTTTGTTTGTTTGTTTGTTTGTTTGTTTGTTTGTTTGTTTGTTTGTTTGTTTGTTTGTTTGTTTGTTTGTTTGTTTGTTTGTTTGTTTGTTTGTTTGTTTGTTTGTTTGTTTGTTTGTTTGTTTGTTTGTTTGTTTGTTTGTTTGTTTGTTTGTTTGTTTGTTTGTTTGTTTGTTTGTTTGTTTGTTTGTTTGTTTGTTTGTTTGTTTGTTTGTTTGTTTGTTTGTTTGTTTGTTTGTTTGTTTGTTTGTTTGTTTGTTTGTTTGTTTGTTTGTTTGTTTGTTTGTTTGTTTGTTTGTTTGTTTGTTTGTTTGTTTGTTTGTTTGTTTGTTTGTTTGTTTGTTTGTTTGTTTGTTTGTTTGTTTGTTTGTTTGTTTGTTTGTTTGTTTGTTTGTTTGTTTGTTTGTTTGTTTGTTTGTTTGTTTGTTTGTTTGTTTGTTTGTTTGTTTGTTTGTTTGTTTGTTTGTTTGTTTGTTTGTTTGTTTGTTTGTTTGTTTGTTTGTTTGTTTGTTTGTTTGTTTGTTTGTTTGTTTGTTTGTTTGTTTGTTTGTTTGTTTGTTTGTTTGTTTGTTTGTTTGTTTGTTTGTTTGTTTGTTTGTTTGTTTGTTTGTTTGTTTGTTTGTTTGTTTGTTTGTTTGTTTGTTTGTTTGTTTGTTTGTTTGTTTGTTTGTTTGTTTGTTTGTTTGTTTGTTTGTTTGTTTGTTTGTTTGTTTGTTTGTTTGTTTGTTTGTTTGTTTGTTTGTTTGTTTGTTTGTTTGTTTGTTTGTTTGTTTGTTTGTTTGTTTGTTTGTTTGTTTGTTTGTTTGTTTGTTTGTTTATTTATTTATTTATTTATTTATTTATTTATTTATTTATTTATTTATTTATTTATTTATTTATTTATTTATTTATTTATTTATTTATTTATTTATTTATTTATTTTTAATTTTTCCGTTCTCCCGTGTTTTGTATTCTCAGTCGTGAAATATGTTGTAATGTATAAAATATAAAGAGTATATTTTAATAAAGAGTGATTGAATTTATCTGCGTGTGTGATGAGGGTACGTATCTGCTTAATTGTAATTGTTTTTAAATTGTGACGTGATGGATGTACGGGTATACAAGAATGAGTGAACCTCCAGAAATTGTTATGAAACTGTGATATAGACATACTGTGATATATTAGATAATGACAAATTGTGCAACAATTATTCTTATCTTTATATACTGACGACCTGTGAGAGTGATCAAAGATTTTAATGTAAAGACAAAATATCAATTTATGTAATGTATTTCTACCAAATGACAAAATAAATCGTATATCTATTTATCTATCATCTGATGTTCTTGAGAGGCCTGAAACTTACGCAGTTACGTATGAACGTTTTGACTTTGAGTCTTGCCTTAGTAATCCAGAACATCCTTCTTACGTAGGTTAAGGTCAACTGCGTCCCTCCATGAAGATTTACCTGATGTGCAAGGGCAATCACTTGATTTGCTAAACAAGAGTCAGCTGGAAGAACAATTGGGAATTTTTCGTCCTCACTCAGCACTGACTGTTTGGGTCTACCGCCCACCCTGATTAATCCGTCCTTCAGAATGGGATGTAGGCTTTTCAACCGGTGTGATTTGCCCAGCTTCTCCCCCCGTTGAAGAATTCGAACCTCTGCGGCATAATACGCAGCCTGCGTCAGACCACTCCAGAATAATTTGGCGTATCGTAATTCCATACCGCTTAAATATAACGAGAAAGTGAGGGGGAACTGTTTATTAACGACTCTTTATTAACTAGCGAAGTTTTCTTGACTAGCCGGCTAACGAATCTCAATACGTACGCGGTGATGCGTTGTAATTTATTTAAACAAGAAAACTCGTCGATCAGACTCCAAACTTGCGGGCACGTCTGACACGTCCTTTGCTCCAATAGCACTGATACCGTTTGTGGTACTGAATTTGAAGATTTCGATTCCTCTAACTAAAGTTTATCTAATTCTAAATCGTGGTATTGTAGCCACTCTACCTGACTATCAGAGAGTCGTTTAGGTCCTTGTCACCACAGTAAATTATATCTGAGGTCGTTCGCTGAAGAGTCGGCAGACCTATGGGCAATAAATACCGGCCACTTGGCTGGAATGTCTATTAACCAATACAGTACATCCAAAGAATCTGACCAGAGATGGACGCTAGCGTCCTGTAGCTGCAGAATGTCGACAAAGTGTTTTGTCAATTTAGCTAATAATTGTGTGGCGCACAATTCAAGGCGAGGAATTGACAACGTTTTGGTAGGAGCTACCTTTGTCTTTGACCTCAATAAAAAAACCTGCGATCGTTCACCTAATATCCTAAGATAAGCTACAGCTGCATAAGCTAGCTTAGATGCATCGGCAAAGCCGTGGAACTCGTATTTAGTTCCTGTAGATTGCACACCAATCCAACGATTAATGCGAATATCAGCAATCGGTTCAAGAGAAGAATACAAATCTTGCCATCGTGTGGCGTACTCCGGTGGTAGCTGCTTGTCCTATTCTCTGGTCAGCATCCACAGCGACTGCATGAATATTTTTAATGAAATTATTATTGGAGCAATCCATCCTAATGGATCGTATAACTTGGCTATTTTTGCCAACACTGACCTCTTAGTAATTGGGCCATCTAGTGATTCGAGAGAAATATTAAAGTAAAAACAATCAAGTTTTGTATCCCAAGCGATACCTAAAACTGAAAAACCTGAGCTAACCTTAAGAGAAGCTGTTGAAGCTCGAAGACCTTCTGGAAGCCAATCAATCAGATTCCGATCATTGGACATCCAATTTCTTAAATTGAACCCACCGCTGTCCATCATCTTCATGAGCTGTTCCTGTTTCTCTCTAGCTTCCTGAATATTGTGCCCCCCAGATAGGACATCGTCCATATAAATTTCTTCTCTTAAGACTTCTTCTGCCAATGGAAAGTCACGAGCTTCATCAAGACTCAGCTGTTTGATAGTACGACTAGCTAAATAAGGAGAGGGTGCGAACCCAAAGGTAACCGTAGTAAGGAAGTATGGTTTTATCTCCTCTGATTCATCAGACAATGGAATAATGCCTCCACTTAGTGAGAATATTAACGATTTCCGGCAGAAGATTCGGCCCAACAAAAAAACAATCATTCGCTGCTAACCTTATAGAAGTAAGCCTAGAAGCGTTGAAAACTACTCTCATCTGCGTAGTGGTACTACTCTCTTTCAAAACTCCATGATGAGGCGAGAAATAGCATCTACCTAGGTCTGCTATCTCACTTGAAACACATCTCATGTGATCCTTTGCAATATAATCCCGAATACAAGATACATATGCTTCTTATAATTTTACATTTTTTACAAACCTTCTCTCCATACCAACTAACGTGCGAACTGCTAAATCGTGTGAGTTGCCCCATTGCTTAGGAAGATTAGATTTTATAGGTAATATTACCATATACTGTTCTCTCTCGTTACGAGTTTCCGTTCTGGAATAGAACTCCTCGCAGGCTTGCTCATCAGCTGTCAGGAATTTTCTAAGTGGAGCTTCCTCGATCTCCCAGAAGTTGCGTAGACGCGTGTTCAGCTCAATGTCAGACGTCGAGAGATGAACTGCTAGTGCCGGTCTCTCCATATGATCAGCTGATGTAGGCCCCGAGATGATCCATTTCAGCAGCGTTTTCATTACGATCGGTGCAGGGGTGCTCGTGTTCTTTCGAACTCCTTCCTGTATGATCTGCGCATGCACTTGCGCACCCAGCAAAATGTCGGTGCGGTCCGGTTCACTGTAGTTGGGATCAGCAAGTGTGATACCTTGGATATATGGCCAGTCAGCAGTTGGGTCTGTAAATGGTTTATAACTAGTAATTCTGGGGATAACGTACGCTGTTACGTTACAAGAAAAGTTAGATATAAAATGTGGTTGTATATTGAAGTCTACAATACTTCTACATAAATATTCTCTCTCCCCCTCGATACCCGAAATTGAAACCCTGATCGGTTTTCTCTTGAGGTTTAAAAGTTGATAGAGTCTTTCCGTAATAAACGATGATTGGGCTCCTTGATCTACGAGTACACGACTCAAATGTTTGAAATCTCCCTTAGCCTATGCATAAACCCAGGCAGTTGCTAACAGCACAGAATCTGTTAAGGTTGCAGTATTATGAGAAAAGACTAATAAATTATTTGTACTAGAAGTATTTGAATTGCCATTTTCTGAAATTTTACTAGTTTCGACTAAACTCGTAGAGTTGGTCTTATTACTGTTGCCGAAATGCAATAGGGTATGATGCTTTCCTGAACACTGTTGACACCTCTTAATGTTTTTACAATCGTGGGCATTGTGTCCAGATAAACAATTAAAACACAAATGCTTTTTTAAGGCCCACTGTTTCCTCTCATAAGGTTTTTGGCCAAAAATGATTCACAATTGATAATGAAATGTGCCCCTCTGCACAATTTACATGAAGAAGTGCTACTCTTCCCTGTATGAACGACGTTGACAGATTTTGTTGATTTAAAAACGAAATGTTTGCTAGAAGACTCAGATCTACTCCCACTACTTTTATTGAAGCCTGCTGAAAAAAATTGATTCCTTTGCACTTTCTAACTGGACCAAGGCTAATCTTTCTGTTTCCAAGAATGCATCTAATGATAGAAATGTCGATGGTTGCTGAGAAGTGTCTGACCTAGCCTCGACTTCTTCCCATTTTCTTTGAATTTGTGGAAATAAGCGACTGGTGGTTAGAAATACAGTGAAGTGATCCCACTGATCCACTGGACTGCCTAACGTTTTTAACACTTGAAGTAGGTTCTTTGTGCCATTATGCACACGAGAAATTTCATGGGCATCTTCGATGTTCATAGGTGTTATTGACATTAACTTTGAAAGAAATTTGGTTATCAATAACCTTGAATTGTCGTAATGCCCTTTTACGATTTTCCAAGCCTCTAGAAAACTCTCTCCTGATACTCGAACCGCTTTTATCAGCTCGACAGCTTCATCTTTTAAAGCCGCTCTCAAATAGTGCATTTTGTACACTGTGGGTAGATTGGAATTTCTCACAATCATCTCATTGTGGGTAGATTTGAATTTCTCACAAATGTATCTCGAAATCTCACCCAAGCTTGCCTAAAATTTAAAGACTCCGTAGTCGCCGCAATCGGAGGTGCCCCTATGTTCCTATTTGGTCTTAAGTCAGTGAGATAATCTTTGAAGAAACCTAAATTAAACAAATAAACTTCCACAGTCTTACCATACATATCATTTTTAAAGTAGTTGTCGTCGGTCTCTACTTCGTCATCGTCAGAGAGTATAGTGTGATCTGCATCGAATTTTTCCCAAAGTTGGTGTATTAATTCAATTCTAGCTACGCAAGCACCTTCCGTCATTTTTGCTTGACTTAAGTTCTGAAAATTTTCAAAAGTTCTAGCCATTCTCACATTAAGAGCTAGTTGTTTGTCTATGGTAGTCATTGTGACTGACTAATCAGTATGTGATCATAAAAGGACAAAAATATTTTACAGTATAGGATAATCCTACGTCTTCAAATGTTGTGACTAATCAGGCTGAAGTAATAATCAGCTGAAACATTGCAATAGCTTCACACAAGCTCAGGTCTGATACACAACGCAGAGTTGGATCTCAATGGGTTAGGCCTATGACAAGCAGATTGAAGAAAAGAAAAAAAAATGAAAAACTAGGCTAACTACTTCAGCCAAGAAATGTGCGATACGTTTTACCACAAATTGAAAAACCCAGAAGAAAACAAATTACTATTAACTGATTTTACAAAAAAATATTTCTATCGATACTTATGATGCAGTCAAAGCATTTGCCAGTAATACTATGCTTCAATTAACTATGAAGATAAGTAATCTAAACCAAAAACCAGAAAAAAAAATCAAAAGCGGGTAAAATTTTATAACAAAGCAACCTAACCTTAAAGTATCATGCCAAAATATTAACACTCATATGTGCAGAAGGTTGCTTGTGATAAGAGAAAATATATTTTGCAGTGTGCAAACAAATCCTACAAGAAATATGCAGTATGCAACTAAATATTATAAGAAATGAGCAGTATGCCGTCAAATAATATTAGCGAATATTCCTACCTTGATACTATATCAAGTATAAAAAAAAAAACTTGTTTGTAAGCTAGCGAGTGCAATTACTCTACAAAACTATTAATAGACACTGATTATATCAGTTGTCATATGTATCTACAAGAAAAAAATTACTATTTCCCAATGTAACAAGCAGAAAGTAGTCCGGTGATCCATGGAATACTGCTTCAGCGGGTTGAAAAGTGCAAAAAATCTGGTAATAAATCCAGAAAATCAAGAAAATTAAACAGATAGAATGTAAGCAACAAGCAATATGCAAAATAAGCCTGAAAAATAGATATCCATAACTGATCGTTGGGTTGGCGACTGCAGTATGCAGCTTCCAAAGCAATATGCTCTCATACCCTATTGAACCGCTCCGACAAAAGCCAGTATGACTTGTATGGCTTAATGCATTTCTATTATGCTTCAATCTTTCAGTTCCTATAGTGTATCAAAGAACGAATAACTACTTACAGATTCTGCTAGTGACCAAAAATTATTATTGTCACCTGTCAGCTCCGACTGCAATAATCAGCTGCTACATGTGCTACATAAAGATGTATACAAGATATCTTATACAAAATAATAAGCATGTGGGAAAATAGAAAAAGGGCAAAGGAAAGATTGTGCTTTTTTTTATTTACACAAGAAAAGAGTCAGAAAGATTCAAAATTTGTGCGCCAGGACTAGCATAGTCAACGATGAAAGCCTACAGCTACAACTCCAAATCAGCGTGAAAAAAATAAATGCAGGGCTGGGAACAAGCGAAGCAGAAAGAAAAGCTTTATTGAAAAGCCAAGCAAACCAAGAGAATCAGCCAAACAAATGTTATGGAACGAAGTTACCAACATCCAATGTTGGTAGAGGTTAAGTTGTCACCTCAGCAGACGTAGCAGTAGTTAGCGTTTCACGCTGTCGTCAGCGCCGCTCCCGCTATCCAGTTTGTGGCTCTCTGCTACCGCGCTCGTTGCTTGCCTCACTCTCCGTCGACCGATGATGGCTGCGTCGCTGCTACTCGCGCTGTACAGCGCTGAGCTCTCGTACGAGAGCTGATGTGCTGCCTTGTCGACGCCGTGGCCCGTGATGCCCGCGGCTGCTGCTACGCTCAAGATGGCGGCCTTCCGTCAGCTGCTCTCTGCTTGTCTGTTGCTGCTGCTGTGTTACCGCCGCGATGCTGGCGTGGCGTGCTGTGTACGCCGTGGTTCCGCACGCTGTCCCTGTCGACTGCTCCCCCGGTTCGCTGCTGAGAGTGTAAGTGCTTCAGAGCACGGCCTCTCCTATCCAGCGAGCTGTTTGCTCGCCTTGATCCAACGCTCTGGACGTCCCGTGAGCTGTTTGCCAGCTACACGGCTGGTCTTGCTTGCTCGAGCCCGCGCGCTGCTGCTGCTGCTTCCAGCGAGCTGTATGCCCGCTCCTGATGACCGTGTTGCCAGCGAGCTATGCGCCCACTTCGATTTCGTCGTCATGGCGCGTGAATCGTGCAGTGGTGGTCGAAAGCCCAGCAAGCTGTTTGCCTGTTCCGTTGCCCCAATGATGCCACACGTTTTCTCCTGCGTGCAGTAGCCGTATCCCTTGAGCTGTTTGCCCGCGTCGCTATTGCTGCTTGCGCGTTTTCGCGTGTTGCTGTCCACTTCTCTCTCTATCTCTCTCTTCGGTTTACGGTCCGCTTTGCCGTTTCACGACCGGCTGCCTCACTCGAAAATAATCTTCTCGTTGCCGACGTTGCCGCGAATTCACTGCGTGTTCAGCACGTACCTCTTTCTCTCTCTCTACTGTAGGCTGGTGATGACTCCGCTTTTGTGGTGCGTTGTCGACTGCACCTCTCCTTCGTAGAGAATGGACTCGTCCAGCGCCGTAGACACAAAAACTCCCCTTTCTGAAGTAGAATGGACTCGTCCAACAAAAATAGCAGGTTACTGCTATAGGAGCTTAAATGCTCCCCCGATTATGTCTCTCCTCTTGTCGCAGATCGCCCAGCGCCGGGTTGTCGTTGACCTTCTGGTCCCGCTGTTGACGTCCCCGGTGCTCCGCCGATGACGATATAATCCGGCGGCCGCTCGAAGCAACACGTCCCGCCGTTGTACACGTTTACAGAGTGAGTAATCACTCACTCCAAACTGTTATTTTCCGATATTCGGAAAATAGTGTTGCGATTTCCACCTCACTGGAACTAATATCTGACCGAGCGCTTGCCCTTTTTACAAGACAAGAGTTATTGTGTTAGATATTTTTGCGCACAAGCCTTGACCATATATATATATATATATATATATATATATATGGCGTCTGGCTTTGGTCTCTCGCGTGCTCGCTGCGACTCCGAAATACTCACTCCGATTTTATTTATTTTATTTTTCCGGTAATCCGGCTCCGATAGGACCAAATGTTACGAGGGTCAGGAAGTGGATAAAGGTGATAATGAAAAATACCTGTTTAGAGAATTATTAACGTATATTCTCTTATAAGTCGTAGAGCTAGCAGCGAGGTGGGGGTTAGCGTTACTCGGGCGAGAGCCGCGTTGAGACTACTGTAAGCGGAAATCTTCTTGGAGCGCGTCACGGAAATGAGTGCACCGTGTGATTCGCGTAGTAGACTCCTTAGGTACAACAGATAACTATACAAATTACCGACAGTTGTCACCATGTACTCGTGATCTTTTTCCAAGTCTGTTACATTCTTTTTTGGCAAGAAGTCGCGTTCAGCAATCTTATTAAGTGCAGATAGATCCATTCTGGAAAAAGTAAAAAATAAGAACTTTTAATAGAGAAAAGATTTGTTAGAGAAAAAAATTGGTGAGAATTACCTGTGAACTTACTTAGAAATTTAGTTGAGTCTTGGTTTCTTCCCGCAAGGATGGTGATTCTCGAACTTTTCGATTGCTCGAATGTGCTCCTTGTCGTGGTCTGTCTGTTGATATAGCCCATTTCCCACCACAATTTCTGCCCCTTCAATTGCCTCTTGCAATATATCCCTTCTATCTCCTCCCTCAGAGCGTATCCCCTCTATTGATGTATCCCACTTATGCATAAACTCCTTTAACGCATCTTATTCAATTCTGATTTGTTCACCTTCATTATCATAAAGTGTCATCCCCTCTCGCCTTAGACTATTTTCATTGGCTGCTTCATCCCCACCTCTTATTTCCTCCTCTACTCGAAGTGCAGCTTGCGCCATCCGCTCCTCCATGATTCGGAAATTACCCTAAGGTAAAGTGTCTGTACGCTGAGGCAATTAGAATCTCTTATCATTGTGAGGATTAAGAGCAATTTTATTCTGTCTTTCAGTATCCACTATGTGCAATTTTGAGCGAATGTTACATTGATCACGTTTTACAATAATAAGATCCTGAATAAATCTTCTATAATCCTCGAAAGTTATTGTTTTCTTCACAACGCTGAATGTTATACCTTTGGCTTTGTATGAAATCGAGTCTATATACGGCCCTGGCTCATATACGTCACGGCGATCACGCCACCTCACAACGCCTTAAAAGCTAGCTCAGCAGCGGCTCTATGCCAATGTGAAAAGAGAGGACCATCGTCTACGTCCGACAACAACGCCATAGCGCTCAGTTGCGCTCTCTTCTTCGCGCCGAGCACTTGCCCTTTACAGTGCCTGCGAGCACACATACGTCGATTAAATTAATCAAGAATATAATTCATTATTTTAACCACCAGTTCTCGTCTTATTTATTTCGAACCTCAACTCTTCAACAGTTCGTCCTTCGAGTCGGATGACGAGGAAACGGTGAGTTTAAAATAAACTAAAAATCGTGATGCGCCATCTTAATCGTCGCATCGCGCAGAAGGAGACAGCAAGAGACAAAGACGACGGATCTTTATCTCTGAGTCGAGTCTCGCGCGCGATCGTCTCTCAAACGTCACAATCAAGCGCGGTCTCGCTTTTGACGCCTAAGCAGCCTTTGCGAAGGCCACTCTTCAATGTCGTGCAAGACGTTTCGGAGCAGCAGGCTCAACGACTTCGCATCAGCAGTCTCTTGAATTATTTGCAAACCTAGGTGAACAAATAACTCAAATATCACTGAAAGCGACGTCGAAGAAGACGGAGCCGACTCCAGAGCACGCTGCCCCTCCCTTCTTTGGCTACTTAGGTTCAAAGGGCTCATGGGCAGAGCTGACGAGAAGGACGCCACTCCGCCGCCATCTTGCTGAGAACCACGAGCAGCACGACGGAAGGAGCATCGGAGCCATCATCGTCAGCTACCTTCAACTGCGCACGAGGACGGCCGCAAGGGAAACACCTGCATCAGCTGGTAAGAAAGAACGAGCAAGCTCTCCCCGCCGTAGGCGTCTCTACAGCGGTGCAGGTAAGCGCTGCCGCCGTCAACATCCGCATCATCTCATCAGCAGCACGCGGAATGCGCGGTCGCCGCCAGCGTCCACATTGTTGCTGTGCAAGGAGCCGATGTCCCCGTTGTTCACGCTCTCGGAGCGTCTCTACAGTGGTGCGTGATTACGCAACCGCCACCTCACACATCCAAGCTGCTCAAGCAGCTGCTGCTATCCACATCTGTCGCCCTGGACCAGGTGAGTCCCGACGACGACGTGCAGCAGTTTCTTTGGAGAAGCGAGAGAGACAGGTCGATCGAGCTCTGCTACTCCGCCATCACCACATCAGCGACGCGCGGAACGCGCGGCCGCTGCCTGCGGCTTCGACATCACTGCTGCTCAAGCAGCCGATGCCGTTGTCGCTCACGTTTAACTCATCGAAGCTGCAACGAGGCCAGAAGTCTCGCAGTAGGACATCGCTGCAGCGCGGGCCCGGCGCCAGCCCCGACAACGATGTCCATTTAGCACTCGCATGAGAGAGGGAGACAGAGCTACGGAGAGCTCTGCCGTACCGACAACACAGCGCCGCAGTTTCGCGCGGCCGCCACCATCAACTTCATCGCTGCGAGCTGCTGCTGCGAGGAGCAACTGCTGCTGCCGCTGCCATTTCGACGCTACTCTCAATAGCGGCACGTGATTACACGCAACGGCCTATCACGTCGTGTAGCCTGGGTTTCTGCTACTGCTTTCTATAATATTACATTACGATATAGCACATCGTAATATTACAGTGATATTCCTGTAACACTGCGCAATGATAAATTACAATGCAAGATTGCTGCAATAATTCAAGATAGTTATGTGACATATCACATTGCAATATTACATCAATATTATTTCAAGTTTACAGGATGATATTTCTCAATGCACATCACATTAATATTACCAAAATATTTCTACAATATTTCACTGTGACAAATCACATTGGAATATATGAGAAATATTCTGTAATATTGTTATGTGACATATCGCATGAAAACATTATAGTAATATTCCTGCAAATTTATAGAATGATATTTCTCAATGCTTCTACCATTAATAATCCCGAAATATTTGTATAAGATTACACTGTTACACATCACACTGAAGTAAATGCGAAATATTCTATAATATTATTGTGTGACGTATTGCTTTAAGATATTACAGGTATAATTCTGTAAAATTAGAGAAGAAAATTCCTAAGTGCATTTCACACTAATACTGTAAAAATATGTTGGCTATATCATATGACAATAAACCATTCATCATTTGTTTAAGGGACTAGACTAGTTTCTACTACGAACAATGGGGTTGATTTTCTGAGATTTTTGAAAATAAAAACTATACGGCGAAATGCTATAAGATTTTGGGACTATATTTAGCATCATTTAAAAGAGTTGTACAAATTGTGTCACGTTAAAATATGAAGTCATAGCTAAGATATTAAATCCACTCCTTGGAAGTCCATAAAAAATGTAACGAAACGGCTGCAGTTGTAAGTGACGTCAGAGTGCCTGAAATTAAAAAAAGACAAAAAGGCGTTAAACTAGATGAATTCGACATACAATGACCTAGGATTTTTGAAAAATATTAAAAATTGACAAAGTAGTGCTGTTCTGAAAAAAACGTTTCGAATTTTGCAAAAAGAAACGTCCGTTTCTTGAATTGCAAATTTGCACTTTTAACGGATCAAGAAGATCCTAGGTCATGGTACGTAGAAGTATGTGCTGAATATACCGTAAATATTTAAAGTCGATTCATCGATTTATTCGCGAGTTAGAACTGCAGCCATTTTGAGAAATACTGTTTTGAGAAAAACGCATTTAAAGTTTTAACTACTGATTTTTATGTTATAAAATTAAATTGACCATACTTACTGCTATTGATCAAAAAGTTGTGGTTCAGCCGAGCTTCTTTTGAAGCGTCCTGTTGCCTTATCTCCGCTGACTGGATGCGTGTCATGTCGCGCTTGTTGACATAATCTTTAGCACAGGGTCCAATAATCACTCCCATTGTTTTAAATACACTTATTAGTGATTGTAAGCCGTTAATAAAAATTCCATCAGCAAAATAATTGGCCAGTTGTATAGTTTTTAAGCAACTGTGGTGGTGTTTTGGAGCAAAGTGCCATAACCAGTCATTGTAACTCACATTATTATATTGAGTATTGCTTCCCTTGCACCTGTTTAATAATTCGGCCCTACTCAATTCCATGTAAATTGGATTTAAAGCTTTTAAACATCTGGGTCTAGTGGAAGATTATCATGCTTGAAGTTCCTCATATCAAAATCTTCTGCTTCCGCTCGGCGATACTTGCACCAGCTATCTGCGTCGATTTCCGGTGAATCTTCTCTTCTGGCCCGTAGATCTGTGCATTGGAGTTTCTTTCGTGCCTTTCTGAATTACGTATACACTAGTTCCACTCATTTTGAATTAAATTCTACCTGCGATATGCTCTACACAACTACTCAAAGCGAACTGCAGGGACCATTTCGTATGCACGATCTCTTATGTATAACTCTCTAACATAAAGGGTCTATTGTATTTTTGGTGAACTGTAGGGCTCACATTCATACCTCTTAAGTAGGTTTAGAATGACGTCAGAGCCTGAGAATGAGCGCAGCTGCCCGGCATCTCGCCTCGCAGGCGAGGGTCGAGTTACTGGCTACCGAGCAGCTTCGATTCGGCAGTCTGTCATTTCAAAAATATTTCAGATCCGACTCGAATATTGTGGGATATTATTCTATAAATGGCAAACTAACTACAAATGCAACAAAAAAAATCGATTTTTTGCAAGTGAGAAACTAGTCTAGTCCTTTAACAATAACATTTTAATTCTATCATTTTATTTTGACAAGAATCTTGACTATAACGGTAAAGATGTTTTAATAATGTAGTTAGTCGAGATGTACGTAAAAACAAATCTAGAGAAACCGATTATTATTATTGTACATTATTTGAAAGTCAATTTTCTCAAGATTGCCGATAGATGGCGCTCTGGTGTTTTCTCATAAGTGCTAAGATTCATCTTCAGTTCCAAAGCTGCTGCGTATAAACGGTTATTGACAGTCGTTTATTACATGTATATTACTCATACTAATAATGGTACTAGCGTTACGGCGAAATAAAAATAATAAAAAATAAAAAGGAAACTATATATACTTTTGATAAAATAATAATAATATTGCTGGATGTCACTGAAATATTACCCAGTATTTTCATTATTATTATGAAATTATAATAATATTCCTGCAATATCACTGGAATATTTCCCGTTCTCATCGCAAGAACTAAAAACCCATAATAATATTGTTGTGATGTTACTGAAATGTTGACTGATTATCACCAAATATTATTGCTATATATCAGAGGAATATTTAACATTGAGGTGTATTACTCATGGGATATTGCTGCAATATTGAGTGCTATATGGGTAACAAACAGATGACCAAAAAGGTGACAAAATTTGGGTTTCATTTAAGCTATGTCACATTTTTCTGGAAAACTGAAGCATTATCTGTAGTTTCTACGTGGCCTATGTATTTCTTCGTAAAAAAACAAATAGGAATGATAAAGTTTCATTACAATATGTGCTGTAGATATTGCGTGATTATATTAAGATTTAAAATGTGACAGCCCCTCCGTCCACATTTTTTGTTTTAAGTGTTTATTTTTGTATTGGTAAGTGAGTGCAATGGTGAATGGATATGTGGATTGATATGTGGGTAAAAGGGTTTATGTCGGTGAGTAAGTGTGGGTATGTGTGGATGGATAGATGTGCGTGGGTGGATAAATGAATGTGGCTGTCGGTTAAGTAAGCAGATGTATAGGTGAATGGATGAGTAGGTTGACAAATGGAGCAGTGGATGGATTATCGGAATGCGTGGTTGGATGTCAGAATGCGTGGGTGAATGGAAGTGTATGGAAGGAGGATGATATGAAGGGTGGAGAGATAATGCGAGGCTGGAGGGGTAATCGCGTGGATTGGTGGATAGATGCGTTGGTGGATAGGTGGATGCGTGTGTGGATGGGTGAATGCGTGAGTGGATGATTAGATGCGTGAACAGACGGGATAATGTGTGGGTGGATGAATGGATGCGTGGGTGGATGGATAAATGAGTGGGTGGAGGTGGATGCGGGGGTGGAGGAATAAATGCGTGAGTAAAGAAGTGAATGCGTGCTTGGATAAATAGATGAGTTGATGGTGGGATCGATTCATGAGTGGACGTATAAATACGTGGGTATCGTGCTGGAAAAAGCGGATTAAACCCGATTGGAAAAATTGAATCTATTCTGAGTTAATTCTTAATACATACTTTCCATATTGAAAATCATTTAAGCAAATCTTGTATAGATGTTGATTGAAAACGATAAATGCAATCAATACTGATTCAATACATATTTTTGAAATGCTGTTATTCTTTCAATAAACTGAATCAATTCCAATTGGAATGAATTTCCTTTCTTTGAATGAATTGAATCGACTCTAATTGGGATAAATTGTTTTTCTTCTTACAATGATTTAAGGAGGTACACCTTTGAAATCATGAAAAAATGGTTTTTCTGTATTTTCTATTTGGATAGGAAATTTCCCGCAAATACGCTTCCGTTAGTTTTATAATGTTTAAAATATGGTTTTAAAGTTATACGCCAAATACTAAAAGTACTTGTTAGCTATTTTTACTTAAAATTACGGTTTTTTACAAAAACTTGTATATTGAATTAATAATTGCTTGTATTTTTTTTTCTAAGTTACTATGACTAAAATATTAAATGTATTAACTAAATATACGTTAAAATATCAGAAAAAAATAATGTATACATTAGAAAAATAGATATAATATTTTTTATATAACGAAATTTGTGAAATTCATTTGTAAAAAGAAACTTAAAAATATATATAATTTGAATTCTTTTGGAAAGTTTTGTGACGGTCAGTTCCGTTCCTATATTCTAATGTACATAATGTCTTCTAGCGCCATGAACAGTATTATATGTAGAGTCTGTGTACTGAGAGACATTTGTCTCCTATTCGATGCTACATGTAAACACAGCTGATATCCGTGATCTTAGCATTCGAATTTTAACAGCTCTTTTTATTCGTCGTTAATTATTGTTAAGTGTTAATAATATTTTTCGCATTCGTAAGTGAGTTCGCGAGTAAAAACTAAGTGATGCGCACTGTAGTGAAAAGTGTATTTATATGATATAAATCTAAAATATCGGCCAATTGTGCAAGTGTAAGTGTGATTTAAAAGTGTAAATAGTATAAATTTGTTGTGTGATAAGCGTATAAAAAAGTCTTCTAATAAAGTGAAATATAAATATGAAAGGTATGCAAGTACTCATTCGGATAAAAAGTTTTCTCGAGGTAGATATAAGAAGAGACTAAGAGAATTTTGTGGAAGGAGATATAGCGATGATCCGGATTAGAAGATTGCATATGTCTGATCTAATTGAATCAGTACATATCGGTGTATTCTTAATAGTAGACATAATGGAACTCAGAGAATTTTAACTTTAATTGTAATAAAAATAAATAATTTACCGTTAGCCTGCCACGAAACAGCGATCTATAACACGCTAACATTTGCAGCAATCCACTCGGTTATAATGGACACGTTGGCAAAGACTTACGACTGATTTCTAAAAAATTCCAGAATCTCAAGATTCACTATTATAGTGACAAGAATCATAATAAGATTCAACGTCATCATAAGAAGAGATTTTCTGAAGCTCCACAAGTACCTACCATTCAAAGTGTGTATGAGTTTTTAGTAACAGGTAAAAAATTAAATATATTCAGATATTCGGGTGATAAACATCCAATAATGACTGCAGACTATTAATTTACACTATAGAAAAAAATAATAATAAAAGAAGAAAATAAAAGAAAAGTAATGCGGGCATTATGTACTTAACATAATGTCAGTGTCCACCCTGTTAAATGCAAAGAGTTTATTGACGAATTTAATTTCTTTAGCTGTAATAGACTATTTAAGCGATTTTGGGGTATTATTAGGTTAGTAACAAATATTGACCCGTTAACGTTATACGGATATTGGAATTGGACTCAGCCATCCCAAAAAAAATGATGGTGATCAGACTTGATAACTATTATATTTTTTGAGGTTAGGGACGACTAGTGACTACTAGGGTTCAAGCGGATGTCGAAACTCGATTCAGCGTCCCCGAAAACAAAAGGTACGTTGGTTAGACTTCATTCCTAAACGTAAAAAAGTATAATCTTAGCAATTTGGGGTATTTTTTAAGGTTAGGGGCAAACTCTGACCAGTTGAAGTTATAGGAATAGCAGAATCATTTTCAGCGATCCTGAAAACATGAATTTGTTGTGATTAAACTGTATTACTCATCGTAGAAAAGTGTTATTTCAACGATTTGAAGTATTTTTAAGGTTAGGGACGAATAGTGACCTGTGGGGTTTAACGAACATTGAATTCGAATTCAGCAACGCCAAAAACGTATACATACGGTGATTCAGTCTACAAAACAGTATTTTTATGTTTCTAATCTATCAATATTGATCATCAAACAGAATTATCCATGATTGCGGTCACCATATTGTAACCGCCATGATGTTTTTTTAAATCACCAGAGGGTTTTTGATAGAGTTTTTAAATATGAAGATTCTGACTCGACGAACATTAACATTGATTACTTTTTATTCTGGGCAGCCCACTGTGTCGGTTGACGTGAAACGTTCAATATATATATATGTATATAAACGAACGAGTTAGGTCAGATACACCCTGTATATATATATATATATATATATATATATATTTTTTTTTAAGGTTATATATATATATATATATATATATATATATATATATATATATATATATATATATATATATATATATATATATATATATATACAGGGTGTATCTGACCTAACTCATTTGATACATACTACGTTATAGATAGATCAAAGATGAATCGAAAATCTTAATGACAAAACGTTCGCAAATTGATAATAAAGTCACAATTAACCATTAAAGGTGCACCAATGACATGTCTAGAAATCAATAGTTCGGCCCTTGAAGGCGGAGTCCCAGCCGTGAGAGTAGGAAGATATGAAATTTTATGAGTAAATAAAAGGCTTGCTTTGTGGAGAAGCCCATAAGAGTGTCTTCTTTCCTCTTTTTCGGTCGCTGTATACCTACGCGTCCCCGACTCCGTACGCTGGACTGAGTCATAAATCTCGATAATATGTCAGTGGTTGACCATACATAAGCAAAATATTCCCTTACTCATTCATACTCTGAGTTTTTTCTTGTGCACCTCGAGAATTTTTAACACAGGGAATTTAATTGTTGCTAGAAATAACAATTATGCATTAATAATATTTTGAAATCCGGAATTAAGAATCGAGAAACATAAATTTTGTTTAAAAAAATTTTCATTATCAAAAAATTAGTGTGAAGAATATTCTATTCATAAAAGTATGGTACTCTTTGAGCAAGCCACTGACCTACTGTCGAGATTTATGACTCAGTCCAGCGTACGGAGTCGGGGACGCGTAGGTATACAGCAGAGCACACTTGAAGGCTTAGTCTATGCAAAAAAAAGTGACCGAAAAAGAGGAAAGAAGACACTCTTATGGGCTTCTCCACAAAGTAAGCCTCTTTTGTACTAATAAAATTTCATAGCTTCTTAATCTCACGGCTGGGACTCCGTCTTCAAGGGCCAAACTATTGATTTCTAGACATATCATCGGTGCACCGTTAATGGTTAATTGTGACTTTATTATCAATTTGCTAATGTTTTGCCATAAAGATTTTCGGTTCATCTTTATTCTATCTATAGCGTAATATGTATCAAATGAGTTAGGTCAAATACACCCTGTATATATGGTAAATTAATTAAAAATTAATTAAAAAAACTATAATATGTCTGTAAAAATTTGTTTACATATTCAAAATTATTTTTCTGTATTCATACCATAACTAATATATTGAAAAGTAATATGCACAAACCTGGATGAGTTTGGTCCAGCGGTACACGTTGAATCTTTCGGTCAGTGGATTGGGAGCTTAAACAGTCTTTCTATTATTACTAGGTGCTTTGTGGGTTTTAAGAGACCCTAGACCTCTCAAAATGTAGGTAAATATGTATACTTTTAGTACAAAAACTGTTGGTTTCATTCAAATAAACTGACATATTATAATATTTATTATTTTTCTTTATATCTTAAAGGTGGCATGTCTCCTTAAAATGGTTTGAACGTTGAGGAATGCGTGAGTTGATGAAAGTATATTGGTGAATGAAAGGAAGTGTATGGGTGGGTGGATGGAAAAGTGCATGGGTGGATGAATAGATGCGTGTTTATATGCATCGATGTCTGGGTGGATGGATGGAAACGTGGGTGGATACATGGATGCGGTGGTGGATATTGGAATGCGTGAGCGAATGAATGGGATCGTGGGTAGGTGGATGAATGTATCAGAAATATCCTGTTTTAGCGAATATTTCTCGGAATATTACCTACTTTTAGTTTTGGGATGATTTTTTGAAAATATCAGTTTCACGATGTATGCAACCAATTAAAAACATGTCTTGTAGCTCCTAATTCACGAGAGACCAAAACTTTCTAAAGATATCTTTCTGTACATCTCGGTTAAATTTTGAACAACATTTCTGATTGCAACAGTTAGTAATCTGCTTAAAACTTTTACGACGCACTTTACTGTCAGCTTTCAAAACATAACCATTACTCCTGTCTGCTCGACGTTTCGGTCTGTTTTTTGCCCATTTGTCTTGTCGAGATTTTGTTTTTAAGTCATGACTTTCTGTTGTTGTAGATGTTGTTTTTGTAGTTATCGAAGTATATCTGTATTTTTGATTTTATTCAAAATAAAACTTTAATCTATGTATTTATCCATACTGTAAAGTATACAGAAGAAGTTTGTTTACCTTACAAATGAATAAAAACATCGCACGAAAACAAATTAGCGGCCCAAAATATGCGCGTTGCAAGTGTAATGGTGCCTGTTTGGCGGGCGGACCGCTCGTGACTGGAAGACGTAGAGCGCTAACAGCTGAAAGTATGCATTTCAAAATTCAGTTTTAAATTTGAAATGAATCTCAAATGAAAAACCGCTGCTTATTGTATTACTAGAATGCTTTCTCAAAGAGAGATCCTAATAAAACGAGTTTGAGAATTTAATAATGAAAATTCGTATTAAATAAATTAAAGCTGAAGTTAAATCATTAGATTAAAACCCCTAAACACCAAACCTACAAATCCTAAACTCTCAAACCCGAAATCCATAAAACCCATACACATAAACCTCAATCTCCTAAAGCCACAAATCTCGAAGCGACTAACACCATGCTACGAGGGTAGTTCAATAAGTCTTTAGAATGACCAACAGATAGCGCGCGAATCGCTCCAAATCATCTGTTTTCAGTCAGCACCACTCCCGACTAGATATATGGTGCAGTCACAGTCCACATCTTCTGAGTTTACGTGTTTTTATAACCAATTGAAAAAAAAAATTGCTTGTTAAGAAAAATGGAAAAAAACGAGTTCAGAGCGGTAATTAAACATTTTCATTTAAAGGGTTTAACTCCATATGAGATAAAAAATGAATTGGACTCAGTTCATGGCACATCTGCCCCTGCCTTAGCAACGGTGTATAACTGGGTAAATGAATAGGAAGGCCCGTAGAAGCAACTACTCCCGAAATCATCAATAAAATCCACGATATGGTGTTGAAGGATAGAAGATTAAAAGTGCGTGAGTTAGCTGAGGCCACAAGGATATCTATAGGTGCAGTTGTTTCAATTCTACATGAAAAATTAGGCATGAAAAAGCTATCGGCAAGATGGGTGCCGCGTTTGCTCTCAGCTGAGAATAAACGCAATAGAGTGGTCGTCTCTTTTGGCGCGCATAAGTCGGAATCCTGAGGAATTTTTTCGTCGATTTGTGACTGTGGATGAAACATGGATACACCACTACACTCCTGAGACAAAGGAACAATCCAAACAGTGGATTTCCACAGGCGAACCAGCTCCAAAGAAGGCAAAGACCGTAAAGTCAGCTGGTAAGGTTATGGCTACAGTTTTTTGGGATGCACGTGGAATTATACTTATTGACTACTTGGAAAAGGGTAAAACAATTACTGGTGAGTATTATGCATCATTATTAGAGCAGCTGAAAGAAGAAATTAAAAAAAAACGACCACATTTGGCGAGAAAAAAAATTCTCTTTCATCACGACAACGCCCGAGTTCACACATGCTTCGTTTCAATGGCTAACATTGAAGAACTAAAATTCGAATTGGTCGAACACCCACCGTATTCACCAGATTTAGCCCCCAGTGACTTTTTCTTATTTCCAAACTTGAAAAAATGGCTCGGTGGACAGAGATTTACGGACAACGAAGACGTCATTGCCTCTGTAAGTGCTTATTTTGAGGAACTTCCGAAAACGCACTTTTCTGAAGGATTAAAAAAACTTAAAAAGCGATTGACCAAGTGTATAGAGCTCCAAGGAGATTATGTTGAAAAATAAAAAAAAATTTACCCAAAAAAAATTGTTTTTATACTTTATTCTAAAGACTTATTGAACTACTCTCGTATAAACCCACAAAGTACCAAAATCATATAACGTTAGAACCATAAACCCCAAACCGGGTTTGTGGGTTTGCAAGTTTGGGGTTAGGGAGTTTGGAGTTGATGGTTATAGGTTTATGGATTTGGGGTTTGGGGTTTGGGGTTAGGCGGTTTATAGTTTGTAGCCTAAAGTTTGGAAGTTTGTGGGTTGGGTTTATGGATTTTTGTTTAGCTGAGAATGTTTTTATGGGTTGAATATTGGTAGTTAAAAATGTTAATTTTACTTTTTTATATTTTTTATATGCTATTATAATATTTTTTGTTGAAAGACAATTAGATGTGCGGACTTTGGTATAAGTTTCATGCGTGCCCTCAAAGGAGCCGATTTCTTGTATTTATGGGCATCCTCCATGCATATTATAAACCTATCGTTTTAAGAAATCACATTTAACTAAATATCATTTTTACTGAAGAGTTGTCTTTGGATTATATTACATCGGCAGTCTTTTTCCAGGTCAATCAGAGGTTAAGATTCATAACTTATATAATATGTTATAATACGGGACGTCGAAAACCGTCATTTTCTTGTGCCTGTCCCCAGGGCACCTCCACGTGGTGACGGTGGGCAACGGGTCACCGGCAAAGTCCCTGGGTGACGACGTGCAAGTCGTCATGGCAAGCACAAAGAAATATCTTACGATGCAGGGACTAGGAACCCAAGTATCGGCGATTGATCATGTTGAGCAAGCGGGCCCGCAATCGTCGTCATCATGTGACCGCAGGTCTAAATCGGTGGGAGACTTGGCCTTTGTAGAGTTTAATGCTACAAGTTCAACAATAGCCCCATGCCATCAGCGATTAGATAACTTTTGCATCGTTTGTGCGAAATATGTTATCAAGGATCAGGGGAGGAACTTGAATAAAGAATTCATGGTACGTTACGAAAAATGTTTCAATATAGATACAAGTGGGATGAACAATTCTTGGAATCCAACGAAAGTACGCGTCACTTGCTCATTGCGAATCGCAGGAAAAAAAAGACAAATATATGCATCGCCTACGATCTAGCGAAAACCAGTCAATCATGACACTGATTGTTATTTTTCTGCTTGACCAATATATCTGGGTACAATAAAAAGAATAATTTTGGAATATCCTATGCATCTGTTCAATCTATAACTCATGCTATTTTAGTTTGTGTTGGATAGGATGAAAGTCAACATCCGATGTCTATAGACGAAGTTTCTGAAATAGAAAATTATGATACAGATACAAGAATGCCATTTCAAGAATTTGAAGATCAGCAATGCGTCGGATTGAATGAATCGCAAGAATTTGAAGGTGGTCAACGCGAGAATGCACACGATTTTAATCAAGATGAGCTAAGTGACTTGATTCGGGACACAGGTCTTTCGAAAGAGATTTCCGAACTCTTAGCTTCAAGATTAAAAGAAAAGAATCGTTTAGTTCCAGGTACTAAAGTGAGGTTTTATCGTGATCGAGATCGTCCATTTCGAAAATGTTTCTCAAAAGCAAAGGGTTTGGTTTATTGTAATGATGTTGCAGGACTGATAAATGATACAGCTAGTGACTGTCGACTATTTATCGATTCATCGGTGAGCAGTTTGAAAGCTGTCTTACTTCACAATGGGAACAAATTTGCTCCGATACCGGTTGGTCACCCAGTAATCTTAAAAGAAGTATACAATAATCTCCATTTTCTACTTGAAAAATTGAAGTACCATACTTATAAGTGGCAAGTAGTTGGAGATTTTAAAATAAACAGTATTTTATTAGGTCAACAAAGCGGAAATACTAAGTATCCATGTTTTCTTTGTGAATGGGACAGTCGAACCCGAGATCAATATTATATAAAAAAGGATCGGCCACTCAGTCAGGAATTAATTCTAGGATCTAAGAACATCGTTAAAGAAAGTATCATTCCTAGTCATAAAGTCACCTTCGTCCTTTGACAATGAAGGTATTAGAAAGTGATGCTTTTATGAATCTATTCGAGAAATTTTCCAATATTTCTGAAGCGAAAATCAATGAAGGTGTTTTTGATTGTCCTCAAATAAGGGAACTGATGAAAGATGACGAATTTAAAATGAGAATGACAACTCATGAGAGAGCAGCTTGGAATAGTTACAAAGAAATTCAAATTTTTTTTTGAGAAATAACAAGAATCCTGATTATAAGAATATTGTTGACACTCTATTGGAAAACTACCTAAAGATAGGACGTTTAATGAATTTAAAGACCCATTTTTTTCATTCACACAATGATTACTTCCCAGAAAATTTGGGAGACTTCAGTGAGGAACAGGGTGAGAGATTTCACCGAGATTTGAAAGAGTTTGAGAAAAGATATCAAGGTGTTTGGGATGTGAACATGATGTCAGACTATTGCTGGTGCTTAAAAAGAGATACATCAAATGTGCATAAAAGAAAATCTCTTCGTAGATCTTTTGCGAACAAAAGAGCACGTTATTCATGACTAAAATCTGCTGCACATATAACAACAGCGTAAGGGTTAAGTTACTTGAATTCAAAATCATATATATCGTGTTCATTTATTCACAAAAGATCTAGGAAGATATGTTTTTATGTACATTGGATGTGTCTATTTTCAAAGACTATCAATAGTCTGATGTGTTCACATATCACACACCTGTATGCCTTTTTTCAGTCCTTCAAGTCTTACTGAAACCTCTCGCTCTGCTCCTAACTCAGATTTTCAGGGAATTAATGTGTGAATGAAGGAAATAAATCTTTAAACTCATTAAAAATCCCGTCTTTCTCTATTAATTAAAAAATTTTTTAATTAATTTCTTTGTAACAAATCTAAGCTGTTCTCTTATTGTCATTCTCATTTTAAATTCAGCATCCTTCATTAGTTCCCTATGTTGAGAACCACCAAAAACACCTTCAATGATATTTGCTTTAAAAATATTGCAAAATTTGTCGAATATATACATAAAAACATCACTCTCCAATACCCTCATTGTTTGAATAGTTATTTCAATTAGTCGAGTTTGATATGTAAAGGTGAAAGGATGACATAATGACTAGAAATGAGAGCCTCTTTAACAATATTCATAGATCCTAGAGTTAGATCTTGCCTGAGTGGCCAAACTATTTCACCCAATGTTGATCTCGTACATGACTGGTACACTTACAAAAGAACTAAATACTTTGTGCCACTTTCTTGACTTAATGAGATACTGGTTATTTTCAAATCTCAATTTAATTGCTACTTTTAAATATATATCGTATTTTAATTTTTCAAACCGAAAATGGAAACTATTGTATTCCTTTTTAAAGAATACTGAATGGCCAACCGGTAGAGCATACACGTGTCCATTCTGAAGCACGACAGCTTTAAAAGTCCTTGCCGATCAATCAATAAATAGTCACCAGTCACTAGCTATTTCATTCAATACATCCATATTCATTTACGAGTCCTGAAACAGGTTTGCTTTTGAGAAAAATTTCCGAAATAGACCATCTCGATAACGATAAAAACTGACTTTAGTACCTAGAACTAAACAATTCTTTTCTTTCAATCTTGAAGCTAAGAGATCGTAAATCTCTTTCGAAAGACCTGCGTCCCGAAGCAAGTATCTTAGCTCATCTTGATTGAAACGGTGGGCATTCTCGCGTTGAACACCTTCAAATTCTTGCGATTCATTCAATTCGACGGATTGCTGATCTTTAAATTCTTGAAATTACATTATTATCTATGTGATGAGTTTCTATTTTAGAGAATTCGTCAATAGACATCTGATGTTTTCTTTCATCCAATCCAATAATGACTAAAACAATTTTAGTTACAGATTGAACAGATGCATAGGATATTTGCAGAATCATTATTTTTATTGTACCCAAATATATTGGTCAAGTAGGAACAGCAATCCGTGATTTAATCTGTTGACTCTTGCCAGATCGTAGGCAAAGCAAATGTTTATTTCTTCTTACATGTGATTCGTAAAAAGCAAGAAATGAATAATATGTTCAAAATTCAAGAATTGTTCATTTCACTAGCATCTATATTAAAGCAGACCCATTTCTTGTCTTAATATCAGTCTAAAAGTTCGAAAAAAGGATTTGACCTCCAAACGCCCTTCAAATGACCTCTAAGGGTCACTTTGATGAAAAGCTCAAAGCATATCTGGACGTAGAATTTTCCGTTCTTTCAGAATCCAGAGTCAAAAAAATCAATCCGATCGATTTAAGGGGTTTGACCTTCATTTGATCTTGAACCAGACGTGCTGGGATTATATGGACACCGGCATCGTGATCAGCAACCCCAAAATCAGAAAGATCAATTGAGATCAGAAATGCTCCGCCCCGATTTCATATTATTGTTCTGTGTTATTATTATATATTTATTTTTGTGTTTTACGAAGAAAATTTTATTTTTATTTTTCTGGGGAAATTAAATAAGATTTTTGAATTCTTTCTATTTTATAGCGATTTACGCAAGTTAGTTAATTCAAATTGATATCGGATTAAAACAGTATTCTTTCAGTGTTACTAAAATACTAATCGAATATTTGATTAGTATTGTATCAGTAATACCCTGGTAGAAATCTTATCATGGCGCCCACATTCGCTATAACGGCCTTTATAGGTAAACTAGATAGTAGTAGAGTGTACAAAACTCGATAAATCCACACAGATCTACATAGTTTTCTCAATAATAATATGTACGTATAAAATCTGTGAGGTTATATATTATTTATTGAACAGAACTTTTATTGTAAAAATTAATATTAAAAGAAGTTTAACATGCAAGTTTTCAATTATAATAATAATATCTACAGTTCTATTCATACTATTTACATATAAAAGTAGTCAGAAAGCATATCTAATCTAAGAAATGAAAATTTAGAAACAATGTTCCTTGTATATGAAAGACACTGATCACAAAATAATGTTATTGATTGATGTAGTTGTTTCTTGAAAAGTAATGTATAAATAATAATAATATCATATGTACAAATATGTACTTTATGACATAGTTTATTTAAAAACTAGAATTTTAATTTCAGAACTACAAATAATTTTGTATCCGTATGTGAGTTTTTATAATACATAAACTGCTCATCCGTGACAACATTTTCAAAGACAAACACATTAGTCAAACATATGTTGACGATAATTTTCTTTATAAGTAACAAATGACTATGTTTTAACTGGTCATATATGTGAAATGAAAGTGTTTGATTATAAATTAATCACAGTAGGAAATACAAAAATAGAACATATATATAATAACTCAAATACATTATTTCTTTTTAAAAATAGAAAATTAATCAGTTGATAATAAATGTGTGTGAAAATAGTTTTCCTTACATAAACCATACAGGTTTTGAAATCAAGCCTGTATTTAGGATGGAACATAATCAGATGTAAGGAAACTAATTTTACATAAACAAAATAGATATATGCACTAATACTTCATATATTTATTTGGATATTCAGATTATTTTCTTATTTTTATTGTTTAATATATATGTGTAACATAATATTGTTATTGAGTTCTTAAATACAAAAACTCGATGTATCTAAAATTTTATAACCTTACACTTTAGAGGTTATTTACATTTACTTACATCGGTAATAGATGAACTATAACAAGTAAATACCTTTACATCAAAATGATACATAATAAACATAATAGATTATGCTTCTGTTTCTTAAAACATAACCTTTAAGTGGTTGTTATTGTCATAATTTTGCTTATCTAGTTTTGTCGGGGCAAATAATATGGGAAACTAGAAGGGTCGACCGTTACACGCCTTTATAGTAACTATCTAGTTTGTCTACATAGATCTACACAGCGCGAGATTATTCTACATAGATCTATAAAGTGGACGGGATAAATTTCTACCAGGGTAGTTACTAAATAATAGTTACTGGATAAGCGATTTACGCAATCTAGTATTGATAATATCAACACTGAAAGAAGCGTTTTTTTGTTTTTGTGATAAACACTGTTTTTTGGGTATATCAAGCTACTTAATGAAAATAAATAAGCTTTATTTTAGTATTGAAAGTTTTAATTAATAACTTTAAAATTCAAAACTTAATAATACCTGAAATTTAACAATTTTTCTTGGATCCTTCGCAAAGTAAAAATATAATTATAACAGAAGACAATGGCGAATTAATACGACATCTCCTTCGATGAAACGGTAGGAACCGCGATCCAAGCGTGGATTTTACATTTAGACGGACAAGAGTCGGATATTTTTTTAAATAGGATCGAATTAAAAGCGATGGCACTCAATTTGCGAAAAGCGATAGAATATATAGACGCTTGCGGGCAACTACACAGCGACCAATTTCGTAGATTGTTTAGATAGCACAAATATTGAAGAGCAGGAGACTCGTCGAGAAGAGAAGCTCGACGAAGTATTAGCGGAGGTAAAATTTAGCAATAGGACGCAAATCGAAATTCTGGGTAGGCAGTAATATTTGGCAAGTAACCGAAGAAAAATGGGCTTACCAAGCGATTTTGCTCCAATAGCAACCAGCTCCACTCAGATGAGTTCAGTCAATATGTCCTTGACGGCATGCCAAGAGAATGGGCAAATGAATACTGGTGATGTAATACACGATGCAATGGCAGGAGCAACCGCGGCCGTAATAGTTGTTATGATAGCACTGGTACATACACCACCTATAGAAGTAACTGTAACACCGGCATATGATGCACCTACAGGACCGCTAACAGCACCGCCACCACCACTGGCACTGCGAGGAATCGAGTTGCCTAGTGTCACGGCACCACCAAGTATGCTAGCAGTAACGAGTACTAAAAGTACAACTACAAGTGCTACTGCAACTGGCTCAGGGAGAATGGTTAAAACTAGTGACCCGACTACAGTATTTTCTACGGGTACAAGACTATCTGTGAATGCACGGGAAACTTCAAATATGGCAATGATGACGTTACGGAATGGCACGTTATACCCTCTTCCAAGAGCCGGAACACTCGAAATGGTAAATACACAAACATTGGTATAGAAATACCGTACTCAATTTCAAGAGACTGTTGCTGAACTAGTTACGAGCACAAGGTTGCGTTTTGAATGAATGCAAAACAACGAATCGGCGAATCCGCATCAGGGGCAAGGAGCAAAGCCTAAAAATAACAGCGGTGTTACTTTTCAAGATACATTCGACCTACGATATGACGATGACGACCAGCTGAATGATAACCCAAGGGCACGAGAAGAGGTTGTTGCAAGAGTGGGTAGATCGCGACTTAACGTTAATACACTAAGTTTTATCTCAATGCTACAACAACCAAGAGAGAAAGTACCAGCGAAGCTTCATCAAAGGGATCAGACTCTCCCAACCCGACAAGAGTCTGGGAGAAGGGCAGTGCCTCTGTAGTCCAAGATAACGGGACTATCGCAGAATAGTACATTTTTTAATCATCGAATGAATGATATTGGAAAAACGGTTCGATCCTGGAATATTAAGTTTTCCGGTGAGAAAAACGGTCGCAGTATAGAAGAATTCCGACTACACGTCAATGAGTGCCACACACTAACCTGCATAGAGGACGAGGACCTCTTGAATGCATGTCGCAGTTGCTGAAGGGAGCAGCACCCGAATCGTGTCGTCAATCCAGGAAGAATTGACACACCTGACAAGACTTTTGCGAGGCAGCACGACGCTGTTATGTCGTTGATAGCTGTTATCAACAGCGGTTAGTGACAGAAGCGATTGCGCGCACCCAAGGATTTGCGAAACCAGTCACAGACTATATATTCTCTCTGCTCTCGTACATTAATAAATTTGAAATGCCTTGGGATGATGTAAGAAAATTGAAACTCATTTATCAAAATATGTTGCCAGAGTTGCAAGCGATCGTGAGTAAAGAGAAAATCACGGATCTAGATACTTTAATTGCTATCTGAATCGGCGTATAAAGAGCCACGCGCACCGACAAATTATTACAAAATGATTTTGGCTGCAATTGCTGAAGGTTTGCCTACAGACTTGTCCCAGAAGGTTGACAAGCTGGTGAAGGTAATATTGAGTGTGAAGCGTAACGCTCCAAGTCTAGCAGCGATATCGCAGAGATCACCTCAAGACATATCAGCTATGATCGAAAAGTTGCTCAAGGAAAAACTAAAGCAGCTGACTCTGACTGGCCCCTAAAAGTTCCATCGTCAACTGCTGAGAAAGCAGCGACGTAAAATTCGGCTTCTATAAGATTCAAAGGGTGGTATTATAAGAGAGGTGGCAATCCAAAACGACGAAGTCCCACATGCCAGCTGGCCAGCGATAAAAATAATGCACATATACCTGGGCCTCCTACCCGTCTTGTCTGCTGGGGCCGTATCTGGCCAGGATACACTACAAGAACGCGTCCTGAGTGTGCGGGAAAATATGGGGCGCGGGGGTGGGGGGGGGGGCTGTAGAACAAGTCCCTGCCACCCCTGCAGCTAAGTGAAGGACCTCACTTGTTGACTCTAATAGACCAACCAAGTACAAGCGCAAGTTGAGCACGTTCTTTCATCGATCAGGAGGGAGGGAGAACCTATAGTAGCTCACGATGCGAAAGACGCTTTTGAGGAATCAGCTCCTTACATCGAGAGATACTACTCTCGATGGTGGATGCAAGTGGGAGTTGGTATATTCCGAGTGCGTGCAGTCCATGATGGAGGTATTGCACTTACATATATGGGACCACTTGGCTTGCAGATTGCTGCAGCGTGTAATAAGAAGATTGCACCAAGGATACGACCAGAAACACGACGCCAATTAGAAGTCGTTATCCTACCCGAGTTACGAGAAGGATGTCTTCTAGGTGTAGACTTTAAGCGCGCGTTTAACGCGTATATCCTACCTCGGAAAAAAACTAAAGGTAGAAGGGACTGAGGAATTTCTCCCTCTAATGCTAGCGGTAGCAGGGGTCGATGACCGAATACCTGTCTCCTCTGTTAGACTTGCCGACAATACAGATGTGTAATGCTTGCAATTGAGAGAAATGCTGGATCGCGTATTGCCAAAGGGCAAAGTGCTTTTAGGTCGCACCAATCTAATCAAACATAAGATAGATGTGGGATCTGCGCGGCCTATAAAGCAAAGATACTATCCAGTATCAAAGAAACTTGAGGATGAGATGCATGAACAGGTGCGTAAAATGCTGGATGCAGGGGTCATTTCAAGATCCAATAGAGAATGGTCGAGCCCAGTGGTAATGGTGCGAAAATCTGACGGCTATTACCGCTTTCGCCTCGGCTATACAAAGTTGAACGGAGTGACTAAAGTGCCTACATATCTGCTTGATTACATGCATTATATTCTGCGAAACTTAAAAGTATGAAAAAGTATGAAACAGTATGAAAAAAGTATGAAAAAGTAAGAAAAAAGTATGGAAAAGTATGAAAAAAGTATATAAAAGTATGAAACAGTATGAAAAAAGTATGAAAAAGTAAGAAAAAAGTATGGAAAAGTATGAAAAAAGTATATAAAAGTATGAAAAAAGTATGAAAAAGTATGAAAAAAAATGAAAAAAAAGTATGCGATAAACTTTAATTAAAAAAAAAAATTACCATCTCGGATTTTTTAAGGATACCATACGTTGACCATTTACTAACAATTTAAGCCAAGAATGAAAATATTTCGTCAATCACCTTGTGAGAATAAAACATGTTAATTTTTGAAAAGGAATTTGCGTTTTGCGAAAACAAAACAATAAATATATTGTGTATTTCAAATATAATACTTTTATTTCCATCTCTCTCTCTCTCTCTCTCTCTCTCTCTCTCTCTTTCTATATATATATATATATATATATATATATATATATATATATATATATATATATATATATATATATATATATATATATAGTTATATATAATACACTTGTAAAATAAATTGATAATACTTTTAATGTAGTCAGTTGATAAATATTTATATAAAACACATTGTACTCGTTTCTATACGTGATGAGAATTGTAAGCACAAACAGCTTTTAATAATTGATTTTCAAACTCAGGGTTGTTCTTCGAAACTTTGTATTTTATCCAAGTAGCATTGAAATCAAAATGAACAGATTCCATCGCTTGCTCACTATAAGAACCCAAACCTTTTTGAAATTTTGTACAAAAATCTTCAACGTGAAAAAAACAGCATGAACTTTCGGAGTAACAGGAATTTGTCAATCTAAATAGCTCGCTTTGAATTCTGCAACGTATTTCGCAAAATTGGGGTCAAGACTAGTAGTAAAGCAGGCTTTAACAACATTGTTGAATTTTTGATATGCTGAAACGTACTTTAAACCACCTATACCACATATCGCCCGCAATATGTCCACTTTATCCAATAGTTTTTTACATTAATTCCCTTTGAAAGCCGGACTTCCATGTGTTATTTTCCGATGAACATTGCATTTCTCTGCCCAATTTAAAGCTATCTCTTCGCATTCGCGTAACATATATCTAAATAATGTGTTTAATTCACCGAGCATCAGAAGCAACTCAGGAGGAGGAATTACGTCTAAAAATAATCTATGTTTACTAGTAGTAGCCATGTAATTATTAAGTGTATTATCAATGGTCCTGTAACATCTACGTTCATCTAGATGATTCTTATCTGTGAAACACCAAGTACATGGATAAAAACTAGCATGTGACATGACTCCTACAATAATATTGGCAAGCTTGAGATCTGTTGCAACAGTCCCTTGAAAATCATTAACATTTAATTCAGACCACAGTTGGAATACATTTTCATAATTTTCCTCTGAACAAGGCGCTACTGTCAAAATAAATAGCTGTTTTACGCCGGAAGTCTTAAATTTTTTCGCAGCAACTCCATCATTATATTTTTGACGTTTTGCTTGTATTATTTCATTACTATTCGCCAATCCTTCTTCCATCGAGTGTACAAAGAGGCAAACTTTCAGAAAACCTCCTCCTCCATCTATTTCAAACTTAAGATGCCTTTCAGATAGTTGTCTTTTTCCTTTACATGTTCAATAAAATTATTGATATTAGGTCAATAAACAACAGCTTCGACTGCATCTGATGTAACATTAGCTTTAAAATTCACAAAGTTAAATTTTTTAACTTCAAAATATTCATCTATAGTTGATTATTAAAATATAATTTTTTTTCAAATTGGGTTCAATTATTTTTAAATTACAAGAAGCTACTCGAATAGCTGCGGCGATTCCACAACTTGTTTTATAACTTAAGTTAAAACTGTTAGGAATTTTACAAAAGTCATCAGCACTAAACAATGGTTCTGTTAATCTTTTCGCAGCATTGATATTGATGGTTACTCTAAGCAGTTTTCTAGATGACTGCAATAATGACACTGAAGTATCGCTTGTATTTAGTTTTTGTTTTTCATCGACTACACTTTTAAGCAGCAAGGATACTAGCTGTTCCTTTTCTTTTGGACGACAAGATTTTTTGATACATTCATTCAAATTGTCTATACGACTTAACTGAGTGCACACGTGACTTTTCTCTTTACCAAAACAAAGAAAAACGCACCGAATAACGTGTCTCGGAAACTTTATTTAGGGTACTACTTGAATCTTGAGTTGATTTTGAGTCACTCGTGGAAACAATTTTTTTTATTAAAACCCACTTTTCATTCCTTCACAAAGTTTTTGAATCCTGGTGATCTTGCAAGTTCGCATAAGTGACACTGACACTTATCATCTGTGTTGGATCGTGTATTTCTCTTGAAACTGAATTGAGAAAAGTTTGTCTGTTTTTCACTTTACCGCGGTATACACCTATTTTTCATGGAACACAGACGACAAGCAGAAGACATTCATTATCAGAATCATAGTCTTCAAACAAACCTTTTAATTTAATTTTTAAAGCTGGATATATCTTTATCATAGTCTTACTTTGTGCATGATGGTTACTCGGATTAATTGGCATGATAACTTACGATATTTACCTTTCCTGTTCAACTGTATCTGAACGACTGACAAGTTTACTTGAAACAAAAATATACCCAATGATATGTTTATTTTGAAAGAGGGAGATTTCCACCTTTGAGGCAGACGATGTAACTTTCAGGTGATCTCTATAGTATTTACTATTAACTGCGCTAAGGCCATTCTGACTTTATATGTAATGTTTCTATATGTCCAAAACTATAATTATAATAATCTAAAGATTTTATATAAGCGCTAAGAAAATAAAAGCCTAAAAAAATGAGGAGAAAAAATTGACTTTTCTCCCAAGAGGCTCGACGAAATATTTTCATTTTCATCTTAAATTGTTAGTAAATGGTCAAGGTATAATATCCTGAAAAAATCCCAGACCGTCATTTTTTTTTATGAAAGTTGATCGATGACCGCCGTGTATAGTAATACTTTATTAATATATCAAAAATACAAAAATTATGATTTCACACGAATATTACGCACGTATTCATACATAAATAAAGTTTTTAAGAATTGCACATTTCCGGAATAAGATAATCGAGTTGAAGTGATGTGTATTCTAAGTATACAATTTTAAAGTAATGTTTTATAAAATCATCCGATTCCGAATCATTACATTTATATTTTACATTAGTTTTGAAATCATTATTTCATTATTAAAAGGTTATATCAATATCGTTCATACCTTCTTTTCACTGTTTACAAAGAAAAGAAATTTTAATTTTATAATATCATTTAACTTCAGTTGAAATCGGCGATAGCGCTCTTCTATACATACAGTGTGATCGTGATATAATACACCGCGATGTATTTTCGCTCAGAGCGCTTCTCCTCCGGACGTACTTTCACTTACACACACTCGCTGTTCCACCACGATACGTAGCGTCGACGCGCCACGGTGGTGCGCGGTCTCTCCATCGGCGCGAAACAGTAGAACGCAGAGCTTTGGTGTGGAGCTACCGCATGGAGGGAGATCGGGATATATTACATTTTTGGACAAAATCCGCTCCTACAGCCCCAGCGAGCGGCTATATATCGCGATCCCACTGTACGATAGCATTTTTTTATCCTTCGAAAGACAGTTTTTGTAACACAATAGTAGCTTGATAAAATTTCTTGTATTTTGTTTGGTTATCTTCGGAATATTGTGCTTTCTTATTAAAAATAATCGATTTAGAGTCATATGTTTTACTAAAAACGATTTCCAAATCGTTCATTGAAAGACGTGAAGCAGTATTTTCACTCCAGCATTAAGAAGCAAAAAAAAATCACTTATTTCATTGACATTGTATTGAATTTTAATCTAAGTAACTGCGCCGATACTGCCAATATTATTGAAATTGGATGGTAGCAGGATAAATAGCTGTGGTTGTTCATTATGCAAAAGTTGCATTCCGAAACTTAGAATTTTTGTTCGCGATTCATTTAAAAATATGAAGTTAATAGTAGTGGATGTTACGATTGCATTTTTTTCTCTCGTTAGTGTGTGTTATATATACTTTCTTCTTCTCTTTCTTGATCTTGTTTCAAAAAATATTATTGTCTGTTAACACAGCTTGAAACATTTCACTCGCTCGGAACAAAAAAACCTCGACACTTTTTCTTCATTTTTTCTTATACGTAAATTTCATTATTTTCATGTCGATAATAATAAAAAAAATTGACCATATTCAGTTACATTTTATTTGAAGTTTACAAAATTTACCAATGCGTAAATTGAATATATTTAACTGTACAATTTGTACATAATGTTTTAAAAATATTCACTTTTAGCGCTGCTAGTACCATGTTACTATTATTTATATACTTTACTATAAGAAAGAAAGCCATTGCGCTTAATTTGAAAGATTTATTTTTTTTGCGAAATTTTGTTGTATCAATATTATCAAGTTTTTTGACTTCCATCCATAAAAACTTTTTTTTCATATGTGGAAAAAAATTAATATACTTACATGACTCCACAGCTTGCATTGCCCATGATACGTGTTCCAACAGCATGAGCAAAGTGGACCCGTTAGAAACCAGCCATGTTATGCGCTCTTGCACATTTCTTAGACTATTCCGTTCTTCACTGTTTCTTGAAGCCATCTTTCACTTTTTCTTTCAGTTACTAGTGATCTAAAAGTGCAGATGATCCACAAACTGACGTACCATAGCATACGTCGCGGTATTTAGTTTGGAAACCTAAGCTTTCCCTTTCCACTACAAAATCACTACAGTCAGCTTCACCTCCCACTACTTTTTGGAAGAATCCTACGATTCGAAAAAGAATTTTCCCTCCTCTAACTTTTAAAAGAACACCTCTTTTACAGAAATTTCCCCTACCCCCCCACCCCGATAATGACTATGATGCACCCAGACAGCTAGAAGCCATTTACTGTGGAAATGCAGTTTCCTTATATAAATGCAGCCGTCCGATTTTCCCTTCACAGTAAAAAGTGCCCACGACTTTATCAAACGAACGCATTTCCTACACTAAGTCGATTTATCAGTTCGAACGAGCGAATAGCTCGGTCGAATGCATTTCCTTGCACGCAGTCAGCATATCGGTTCTTACATCTAAAACAACTCAGAAAAAAATATCACATTAAAGCAGTCGGCATATCGGTCTGTATACATCCGCTAATGTGCATCTACTCATCCCGGTTTTCCCGTCGCCGGAAAAAGTGACTACGACTTTATCTATCAAGCGCATTCCTTGCGCTCAGTCGACTTATCTGGTCGTATACAGCTCATCCCGGCCTTCCCTTTACCGTGACAGTGTCCACAAATTTATCTAAGTGGTGCCTTCCTTTAAAAGATAAAAATAACGGGCAGCATTTGTATGCCTCATATAGTCATGCATTCAATATCAATCTACTCTTTCCAATTTTCGCCGGAAAAAGTCAGCACGACTTTATTTAACGATCGCATTTCTTGCGCTCATTCGACTTATCAGTTCGTATACAGCACATCCCGACCTTCCTTTTACCATGACAGTGACCACGAATTTATCTAAGAGTCGCCTTCCTTTAAAATGTAAAAAATAGTGGGCAGCATTTGTATACTTTATAAAATACAAATGGTTTCTGGATCACTGAAAGAAGGGGTACTGCAGGAGAAGGGGAAAACCCACTCCAGACTTTTTAATGAATGCGAAGGGAAGGGGATATATAGATATACTTAAACACACTACGGGTTCTGGATAACTTGGGAAGGGGCGAGCCAGTGGAGGGGCTTAAAACATACATTACAAAATCTGAAAAACTTGGAGAAAGGGCAAACTGGGTAGGGCTTCTACTCTACGGATTCTGGATCACTTTGAGAGGGACGGAATGATCCAGAACCTGTGTGCGCCAGTATGCCAATAGCCTATCTACTATCATTATCATCATTATCATCATCGGAAGCGCAAGAGGGATCGATTCAATTTCAAATAATTTACTTTCTGCATCTGAAAGAGAGAATAGTAGCAGTAGCAACACCACCACCACCACCACCACCACCAGCGATATGGAGTCCGTAAACAAACATCCAATCTCTATATTTGCTGAGTATGACGCATATGAGGTCGAGAGCGAGAGAGATAGTCATCTGACGCAGTAGGCGGTGCGACAACAGGGGCTTGCGGTGCCGGCGGCGGCAGCGATAACGCCGTGGAGAAAGATTTGTCATTCTGCGAGAAACAAATAATTATGTGCAAAGGTTTCAAGTTTCAAGCGCTTAGTTATACGTATATTACCACCGACACCTCAAAATTTTAATCCGGTTGTCTGGTTAGATATAGTTATACGTGACATACATGCATATTTAATCTCAATAGAAAGCGAAGAGAATTTAATAGGTATTCTATTATTAGTGTTAATAGCGTAACTGTTATGCATCGTCCGGCGGGAATATCATTTAGACCTATTGAAAATTTTATTGACGATGACTTATGTGAGCTTATAAGCAGTTTAACGCAGAGTAACGAAAATTTCGAAATAGACGATAGTTTCATCTTAGAAGCAACGTATGTAAATATACCGATCGGTAGAGTCCATAAAGTTGGACACAGATTTATAGTTTCAATAGAAAATAGAGATAACTTGTGCTTGCCGCGCGCTCTAGTCGTAGGCGAAGCATTTATTGCTTTAAAAAATAGCGAATCCAGCAAGGTTAAAAAACAGTGGAATGTAATTCCATCTAATGATGGTAGAGGACAACTCCAAATCAACGTGCTTTGCTGCTCGTGATAGCTGTAGGGTTAAATATACCTGAAAGAGGATGTGGATTTTGGGAAATAGAACAATTTCAAGCATATTATACATAGATCGAGATTGGTATAGTGGTTTTCGACAAGACTACTTTTGGCGTAGGGGAGCCGCCTTTTTTCGACGATAGACCACTTGTACATGAGCACGAGCAGCGACATAATATAGATTTTCAAGGTATAATAAACATCTGTTTTGATCACAAGGAGCATCATTTTGATACAATTTTAAAATTGATGGGAGCTACAAAAAGTAACTTCTTCTGCTCGTACTATAACAAACGATATATGTGCGTAGATCGACATGAATGTTCTCGTATTTGTCCGAGCGCTTTGTATCACCAGCTTGTAGAAAAGAATAAACTGTGACTGTAAAGTCCAACGATTGTTTTATACATTTTTTCGGTCTTTTGTGTTATGAGAATTATAAAATGGATGGTACGTACAAGAATAAGAATACCAAAATTTGCGATCTTGTTAAAATTTGTCGAAATAGTCGAAAACTCGTTCATGTTTACAGACGGAAACACGAATGCGGTGTTAATTAGTGTTGATTTTGTCAAGAAGAACATTCTGTAAATGATTTATGTTATATGCAACCTATACGCGACGTTCATGATGATGCCGGATGCAATATAGTCTCCTACGGAACAGTTAAAAAGAAAAGAAAAAAGAAAAATCTTTTTATAGTTTACGATTAAACTAGACAAGACCTGCCATACAAAAGTCACGCTACCACTCGTTAAAGAGGGATAAGTTTAAATTTTAGAAATTTATTGCAGATAAACTTTGATAGTATCAAAGTGCTCATCGACAACGCTTTTGAAAGAAACAAGAAGAAAGGATACAAAAAAGTCTAAACTATGTAAATAAAAAATGAGTGTATTATACACAACCAATTAGCGCTAACCTTACGTTTATAATAACCTAATATTTGCGGGCAATAGATTAAAAAACTAAAATAAGCATATTTTCGCGGCTATTAGCTTAAAAACCAAAATAAACTTATTATCGCGTTAATTAGCTAATACAAAGCACACATGTGTATAGCTAATAAGAAACGTGTGCTGTCCGCTCCGCCGCCGCCGCAACACGTCTACACTTTTGATGTGTATTTTATATATACTTTCTTTTCTACAACTTTTAAATAAAAGTGAGTAACTGAACATTTTTTCCTCAGTATTTACAATGAATACACGGTGAAAACATCCCTTCACGTGTATCGTGGCAGGCCCTACAATGTCGGGTAAAAGTATTTTTACGAAACTTTTTCTTGCGAATTTAACTGAAATGTGCAATGTTCGCTTCGATCGTGTTCTCTTTTACTATTGTGAATGGCAAGAGGCTTATCCCACTGATTTAAAAGTTAATGGTAATTTAAAAATTTAATTTAGAGAGGGATTACCACAGCTGAGCGATTATTCTCACGACAATGAAAATAAAAAATTATTGATACTCGACGATCTTATGCGTGAATTGCCGAATAATACGGTACTTGATTTATTTACAAAGGATGTCATCATACAAATATAAGTGTTATTTTCATCACACAAAATATTTTTCATAAAGGTCGAAACCAGCGTCATTTGTCATTGAACTCTAATTATATTGTGATTTTTATAATTCCTCGAGATCGCACTCAAATACATCATATCGCTCGACAGGTTTATCCCGAAGATCCAAAATTCTTGCAAGAAGCGTATATCGACGCATGTAGTAAACCATTTAGTTACCTTTTGCTTAACATGAAACAAGACACTTTGGATGCATTTCGTGTTCCCACATGCATATATCCTGACGATAAAGTACAGTACACATATGTGCCGATATATTCACCATCGTCGAGAGTCCGTTAGATAAAATTCGATATAAAGAAAGAAACTTTGCTGCTAAGAAATTAATCTTTAAGTAACAATGGGCGTGATAACATCCAGATATCGTCGTAAAAATTAACAAATAAAAAGGCCTCGCGTACGTATTGCGTACCCGCCAAGCATTTTATAAAAAAGCACGTATCTATGTTAAACGCACTCTGTCATGTCGACAATCAGTAGCGCATAGCTTTACTCCGATCGGCCGATAAAACACTCACAAAGTGTATCTGTGAGTGTGCATTGAACGTTCTTCAAAGCGTAGTGAAACTAAAAAATTCCGAAAAATCTCGATTAAGGAACCATAAAAACGTGTTGCGGAAATTAATTAAAAACCAAAATATTCAGTTGGCGACGTAGTATGGGAAAGTAAAAAATGTATTATTATTCAAAGTGGTGGTTCTTTTTTTACCTATTTACTAGTTCCGCTAATAAGCACAAAATTTTCAAAAATTTTGGGAAAATTGTGCGCGTTAAAGCGATGAAAGGAGCTCATAAGATGGCTATAGTTTCGGAGATGAGGCTTGCGCGTATCCAGCAACAGCAGTCACCGCCGCCGCCGCCGAAGCCTTCGCTATCGTCGGAACCGCTTTCTTCAGTATTAAAAGTTGCTGATTCTAGCGGAAATCTGACCAACAGCGAAAACACTGTGCAAACTGTCCGTAATAATTTATCTAGACTTGATCCGCAAATCTACAAGATACTGAATTCTAAAAATTTTACCGACGTGCGAGAAAAGTGTAAACGTTATTTGCAAATATTCAGACCCTATTTGTTTTTCAAAGAAAACGAACGTTATTAAGATAGAGAGAATGTAAACGAATTTGATGAAGTCGAAGCTACTTTATTACCGCTGTCGGAAGAAGTTATCCTCGATAATTTGCCATAAATATATGTAAAAAAGTTCATCTCTTGCTGAAACATTGGCGACTATCCGATCTCAACAGACTCAAGTAGGACAATACCGGTAGCGTGATTATGGATGGTAAACTTATCCCACGATCCAATATAGTCGAATTATTAAACGATGTTTTGAAGAAAAAATGAGAAAAACGAGACGCGAGAAAGAGGAGGAAGAGGAGAAGGAGGAGGAAGATAAGGGAGAAGAACCACATATTTGCCAATTCAAATTCGCAAAATTTATTGGTACTTCCGACAGACCAACCGATTTGATTGAAAATCCGGAAATTTTTAAGATTGCTAAGAGATTGACAACTCCGTTCAATGCCGCAAAACGAATAGTACAAGAGTTGTTAAAATTACTAGATTAAAATAGAAAACAAAATGAATTACAAACATCAGTATTATGACGTAGTACACCAGGCCTAAATACGAGGGGTAAATCATTGTCGAAAATCAAGAGGCAAAAAAACGCGTATACCAATGATTGAGTAATCAGGATGCTTATACCCTTCATCGCCCAATACGTAAAAAGTTTGCCAGATTGCATTATAATGTAACTAATGTAGATGACGTCTGGGAAGCTGACTTGTGTCAATTAACTTCTCTTAAGGACGAGAACGATGGTTATTGGTATTGCGCGATAAAACAGCTCACTCGGTGGCCGTTGCATTCCAAAAAATTCTCAATCGAGCCGACGGTAGAGTGCCCATCTATTTACGAACAGACAAAGGTAAAGAATTTATCGGTGCCGCTGTGCAAAAAACCCTCCAAAAACATAATATACAATTTCGAGTAGCCCGTAATCCTGATGTGAAAGCAGCTGTAGTCGAACGGCTGAATCGTACTATTAAAGAGCGTGTGTGGAAATATTTTACATATCGAAATACGCATAAATACATCGACGTAATTCAAAAAATCGTTCATGCGTACAATAACATATGTGTTTCTGGAGTGGTTTCTGGACGTGCCGCGCGAAAACATCATGCGCCGGCTAATAAATATAGAGACGCTTTTGTCTCCTTGTGTGAGCCACTCATAGTGCAAGTTTTACAGTGTATTGTGTTTCATGCTGTGCCTTTTTTATTGGTTTTGCTTCGTGTGATAAGAGATTGTGATCATGAAACCGTAATTTGTTATATTAGCCTGAAGAGGGGAGTAATAAAAAACTCCCGAAAGCTCGCTAATGTGAAATAAATTAGTGGGTTAGTTCCTAGAGATCACTCGATTTTTTATTCATCCATATTTCTCGATGCCAAAATCTTTACACTTACGAATTGCAAGACCTAAATGGTGAAGTAATTGACGCTTTTTTCTATTCCGAGGAGCTAGTTCTTGTAGGCTCTGCTCGTATGGTAGCAAATAAATAAGTCAAAATTGAACGCGACATTAGAACAAAAGGTCGTGGACCTACAAAATAATTACTCGTAAAGTGGGAAGGTTATCTAAAAATATTTAATTCTTAGATAAAAGCATCTGGCGTAGAAAATATTTGAGGAAATAAAAATTATCTAGAAGATTTCTATTTAATATTACCCAGCAGTAGCAGCATACTGTACTACCCAAAAAATACAACTACTTGCTTCACTACACAATGGTGTCGAGGAGTAAGATTGACAGGTGACAGCTAGCGCGTTGACCTTGCCGAAATTCATATACCTGCAACTATGATGCATATTCAAGAATCCGAGGCATACTACAGTCTTCACCTAGGTAGCGCCGACAGTAAATCTCATGAAAATAACGATATTTGCTACTTTCCATATCGTGTATACGAGAGCGTTGAATAGCTCGCCAAAGAGATAAACAACGCGCATACCGTGCGCGATCATCAAGTGCTCATATCCACGCAATTTCAGAAAGCATACTACACTCTAAAACGTAATTTCCAATAAAAAGACTACATTATACAAGATTTTATGAAAAAATTAGACGCGTTTTTGGCTTCGAAAGCGATGTTCATAGGCAGACAGGCACTTTTGAAACATCTAACTCGGTAATTTCCACTAACATAGGGAGTAGACCAGCTTGCTTGGGAAGAGCTGTTCCCGATCAGATGTACGTGTACACAGATGTGTGTACTCCATATACCGTTGGTGATACACAATCTGCGCTGGTACGCATCGTCTCTTTCGATAGTACAAAGTATAAATTTGGTAGTAATGTAGTTAGACAATTTGCACCGATTCACTACGTACCGCTACTACACCATATTTTTAAAAATATAATTATTGATATAAGAGATAAGCATGGGCGAAAAATACTATTTGAGTATGAAACGTTGATGGTTACGCTTCATTTCAAGCATAATCGGTAATTCTCGTGCAATATAAGTCATTATGTGCATTACTATAATGAGCAAGTCGGAGAAGGAGGAGAAGGTAGAGGTGTAAAGACAGTTTTTACTGGTTCGACGTATCAACGAGGCTCAGGCATAGGAAGCTTCTTGGGTGCAATTCTGTGAAAAGTTGCCCCTTAGCTGGCCAGCGGTGCCAAGGCCGTGGGAAAAGTTGTTCCCGCTGGTATAAACGTGCTAGACGACATCGCAAATAACGGTCTCAATTTTAAACACTGTATACAGACGTGTTCGACGGTCTGGAAATAATCTGAAACGAAAAGCAGCCAGTAAAATCAACGAAATAATGGAGAGTAGTGGATATAAATCGCTTGTCTCCAAGCGCATGCGACAGTCAAGAAGAGGCCGTGTATCAGCACGCAGCGTGTCGTGCGTTAGCAAGAAGAGAAAGAAAAATAGCCAAAAGAAGAGACGAGACAACGCTGGTGTCAAGAGGGGAAAGAAAAGAAAGTTCATTATCTACAAAAAAAGGAAATGTACCAGAAGCGTAACCGATATATTTGGACCTTAATTATAATCGTATAAAATGGCATTTTTACACGCCTGCAGTGGTGAGGGAATGAATAGCGAACTCGACCTCTTCAGCCTTCCTCTTACGCAAACGTCTGTCGAGAACAGTGCTTTTCTCATGTTAAAGTTCTACCGGTTAAAAAAATTACTCTTTAATACATTTGACTGCAGCTCTCTGGTACGCTGATACGCCAGATTGTATCGATGTTGCACCAAATATTGCTCATGGAGGTGCCGGTGCCAACAAGGGAGCTCATAATCGCCAATATTTTACTCTAGATGCAAAATGCGTAAACATGGTCACTCATCTTCATTGTGACCTCTATAATCAATCAAAATTTCTACTCAACGGAGTGTAAACGAGAGTAAGGCTTGTTCGCATTAAAGATGAATTTTGTCTCATGGATTTCTCGCCCGAGGTAAACATCTCTGTACGCATTAAAGAAGCAACGCTTGTAGTGAGTAGAGAAAAAATAAGCCCTGGAATTTTGCTTGCTCATGTCAATGCTTTGGCAAAAACTACGGACAAATATCCGATTACGCGAGTCGATGTGAAATCATTTACTATGCATAGTTGTATTGTTAGAGACATGTTAGATAACGTTATACTAGGTCAATTACCGAAAAGAATAATCCTCGTTTTCGTAAAAAATCGAGCATTCAACGATAATCGCCAACTTAACCCCTCCAACTTTCAACATTTCTCGATAAATTTCCTTTCTCTGTATGTCGACGGTGTGCAAATTCCTAGCATACCTCTACAACCACGCTTCACCGGCAACAATAAATCGTACATCGATTCTTTTCACAGTGTATTTTCCGGTACTGGTGTACACTATCTCAATGACGGTGTCGATGAGAGCCGCACTAGATATCCCGATGGTTACTGTCTATTTACATTTGATTTAACACCTGATTTATGCGCTAACTTTTAACATACGTTTCGAGCAAGCCCTCACTGAAACAATCAACTGCATTGTTTATGCCGAGTTTAACAACGTGCTGAAAATTGACTCAAACAGACAAATCATAACTGACTTTAATGCTTAAAATAGGGGGATGGAGAGAGAGAGAGAGAAAGAGAGAGAGAGAGAGAGAGAGGCTATATCTGCATAGTGGGAGGTAGACCTATAAATTACCTAGTGCGAAATGCTACAGCTTTAGTAGGTTTACTTATCTTTGTCGAGGTAGTGAGGCGTAGTGATACATACATTTTATAGCGCGGAAAAAATAATCTACACTCTGGATTTCGTAATAGATATACAAGGATTCAGAGATAAACAGAACAAATTTTTACCTAAAGAAGTTTCGGTTGTTTCTCTACAAGGCTTCGCCACAGAGCATTGGATCATTGCACCACCGTACGAATTCGATGATTTACCATTCGACGTCAAGACGACTAACGATTACATTTCATCACGTATGACTGAAATACATTTATTCAATGGGGATATTTCTATCCGTAAATTGCGCTATCATTTATACAAAGTCGCACGTAATGCTAATAGAATTTTCGTCAGAGGGTGCGAGAAAGCACGATATTTGGAATCAATAATATCACTTACAATCGTCAATATAGACGATTACACTATTCAAGGTTACACAGTCCCACAAAACCGATTCTCTTGTAATAAACTTTGCTGTTTTCATGCATGTCAAAAAATTGCGTATAAAGAGGAATACTGCGCTGTGTTAAGATCACATTTGGTAAAAGGGTGGCTTTATTCACTACTCCCCGAAGAATTTCAACGAAAATTGTCCGAAAGGAGCAACGAAATATTGTACGATACGTTTCAGAAATTTATTTATAATATAAGAAAACATAAGCAGATTAGACTTGTATTCAAATTCTTGCGAGGGAGTTGATCAATTGGATCGAGTAAGCGAGAGTTCAGAGTACGAGAGTGCTAACGATAAATACGTACTTTACCAGAAAATAAACATTCAGCATAAATACCAGGGAGATAATGAGAGCTCTAGAGGAGGTGAAAGCAAGGACGATAGGAGTATATGCCGTGGATCGGATACCAAACGTGAAGATAGCTCCGGTCGCTACTGTCTGTGATATCGATGAACACACGAAGCCTGAAACACATTAGGTTGCCATATACATAGATAAAAATCTATTCGGAACGTATTTCGACAGCTATGGTGTGCCACGAGTCTCAAGACATAATTTAAATCGTCTTCAAAAAACACTATAAAAGTTTTCGCTGGAATTCGAAAAAATTTCACAGCATTGATTCAATTTGTTGCGGTCAGTATACTATAATGTTTTTGTACCATATGACCCGTGGTACGAATCGATGGACATTTTGAAAACAATTAAGTATAAATGTAAACGAGCTGGAGCATTTACGAATGATCTCTCACTCAGTTCAAGATATCGTAATCAATCATGTACTTCTAAATTAAATTGTTCTTAAACATTATGTATTTTTAAACCGTTGTAATAAATGTACTTTTTCAAATAATATTATGTGCAAGTTTTTTACACACCGTACATTATACCCTCTCCCCTTTTCTTTTTCCTCACACACCTCTGATTACCAGCTACTTTTCTCTTCGTAACCGACGACTCTTTATAACGTTTGCAAATGTATTATACCTCTGCAGAGGGTTGAACTTTTGTTCGAAAATAAAAATACGCAGTGAGCAGTAGTAGTAGTGGGGGTTGCAAGAGATAGAACGCAACGCGTGTGACGTGTATTCCGCATCCCAATGTTATTTAAAAACACGGGCAGTCAGTCACGACCGAATCTCCCGTCACCAGATACGAGCATTATTGTAAATTATTATTGTTATTAATGGGAGGGAATTATTATTGTTATTTGTTGAGGAAATGCGGAGAAGGAGAACTAGGGACCGTCACACACACACACACACACACACACACACACACACACACACATCTACACCAACGGCACCAGCTGATCGCGACGCAGACACGACTGGTCGGAGCGAGCACCGACGAGGAGCCCTATACACACACACACGGCACCTACACTATCGCACGCTGTACGCGTGACTCTATCTCTCGCTTGCTCTTTCTCCCTCGCCTCTCGAGGATGATAAGCCACTACTCGCGCACACATACACGCACACGCGCGCGACCCGTTTTCTTTCCCGATGCACGCAGACGCGGGAGGAGAGAGGATTCACAGCATCAAGCTTCCTCAAGGTACACCACGTCGGCTATAGACACGAGAGAGAGAGAGAGAGAGAGAAAGAGAGAGGAAGAGAGAGAGAGAGAGAAAGAGAGAGAAAGAGAGAGAGGGAGAGAGAGAGAGAGAAAGAGAGAGAAAGAGAGAGAGAGAGAGAGAGATGCCGCCGCGGTTGTCGACAGCGTAGGAGAGCTAGCAGCCGCCGCGCCGCGAGCCGCCTAAAGCTGCCGGTCTACCGTAGCGTAGGCTGGCGCGCGCACGTCGCCGCTGCCAACTGTGATGGTACTGCGGCGACAAAACTGAAAGCGCCCGATATAGATATATACGCCGGGTTGCCGCACGTGTATATTTAGCAATTCATATTGCCCGCGCTTTGCGGGCAGGGTGGCCATCGCGGAGCGGACCAATGAACAATAGCGACTCAAGTTGCCGCAGACTTAGCCTTGATTATCGAATTTAAGGAAAATCAAGGTCAATTAACGAGAACATAAGGGCGGAAGTAACAAGTATGTGGGCTGAAAATATGCAAGAGGAAGATCCGAATTTTGGAAGAGATTTTCGCACTCTCCGATTTTCGCATTGACTGCCCACCCGTCGTAGCCTGCAGATGTAGCATCGCGACCGCGCAGACCAAGACTTGAAAAACAGTGAAAATTGTGACCGAATATTAGCTGAAGTTTTGTAGTGGGTCAAGTTGCTATAGTTAGTAAACGGGGCACGCTAAGAGAAACCAAAGGGACTTCCGGAACCACGCGAGAGATTCGCGAGATGCGCGCTAAGGAAGTTCGGAAGGACTTCTCGAGCCACGAGGGAGTTTCGCGAGATAGTAGCGATCACGAGGCAGCGACTTCGAGATTTCACGGTGCGGCGACGACAGTTAGACGACGGTGAGTTGGACTGTAATTGTCGAGCATCCCTCGGCATTTGCAAGAATCGGTAAATATAATTCAGAAATAATTTATACATATGGGGAATTCTTTTTCAAATCAGCCACCCCCCTGCCCATTTCAATTTTGGGGAAAAAATTTTTTTAAGCACACGAAAAAATTTGTTAAGCAGTCTAGTTTTTGATGCCGTTAGGTGTTTATAAAATAATTGCTAACCTCAAAAAAACTGTCCAAAATGAGGCATCTCGCAAAAAATTTTTTTGTCAAAAATGATCGAAAAAATTATAATTTCTCAATAATTTTGACCAAATTACTCATTAACAGTATTTTAGGGGTCACTGAAAAAGAATCCGATGTCAGATTTCAAATTCAAGATGGCGGATCCAAGATGGCGAATAGTATTTTTTAATGTTGACCGATTTCTACTAAATTCTGTATGTTGGGGTTTTTGGGATCACTGATTACGATTCCGAATTCGAATTTCAAATTGAAGATGTCTGAACCAAAATGGTGTGCTGATATTTTCTTATTATTGGCTGATTTCTAAAAAATTTCGTTAACGGAACTTTTTGATGTCTTTGATAACGAATTTGAGTTCAGGTTTCAAATTCAAGATAGCGGATCCAAGATGGCGGATATTACTTATTTATCGTCGATTGATTTATCCAAAATTTGGTATTAAAATATATTTATGGTCAAAAAATATTTATATTCACTTAACACAAAACTGAAGTTAGATTTAAGAAATTCAAAATAACTTTTTAATTTTGGATAGATTTTTGGAAGATTATTCTTAGATCTCTACATTTACTAATTTTGGTTCGCCCTGTGGGTCTCATTTCTCTGTACCTTACTTGAAAATTGGTGGTTTATGTTTAACACTCCTTTTTAGGATAGTTGATCTATTTTCCAAAAATTTTTGTGGCCCATTATTCTCAAGTCAGTACCGACAGTCCTTTTCAGGATAGTCGATTTTTTTGAGATCTTGGATGCTCTTCAACATCAGCGTACTCTGAATAGCAGTCCTTTTGGGATAGTTATTGAGATTTATTTTCAGGTTCAATAACGAAAATTGGTGGATTATTTTCAACAGTCTTTTTTAGGATAGTTGATCTATTTTCCACAAATTTTTGTGGCCCTTTATTCTTAATTCAGTAGCGATAGTCCTTTTCAGAATAGTCATTTTTTAGATATTGGGCGCCATTTCTTCAGATATTTATTAATATATTGATAAAGATGTGCGATAAGTTTAAAACAGATAGATGCGTGGATTTATTTAGGAAACCCGGTGAAAAGGGTCATTATGGAAAAGATCTCCATAGGGATCCTCTAGTTTTTTTGTCTGATAGTCTGAAATATGACACTGCCGCTGTATATGCTATTCAAACGCTACTGATACCAGAAATTAAAAAGAAGGTTAGAAAAATTAAAAAAAAATATTATTGTACTAATGGGACTAAGCAACATTTTAAAAATAAATTTCAAATAAACAATGTAATTAATCATAAAAAAGATTTTAATATTGAAGCAGAATGGCATTACACAGCAACTGCACATGGAAAAAGCATGTATGATAAAATAGGTGCTACTTTCAAAAAGTCAGCCTACAAGGCAAGCCTTACGGCAAAACCATCTGCAACAATATTAACTCCTCAAGCACTATTCAATTAGGCAATAAAACATTTCGATAACATATATATTTGCTACTTTGATAAAGTATTTCATGACAAAGTGAGGCGAAAATTGAATCAAAGATATCTTAATTGCGGGAGTGTTCCTGAGATTTCGAAAAACCACGGTTTTATAGTAAAGAAAAATGGAATTGTTTTGATTGAAATATTTTCTAATGATAGGAAAAAAAATGCAAATCACTGGGCACCACAATCAAAGAAGTAATTCATTATAAAGGTTTATTAAAATTTAAAAACACCAAAACAATCACTCAACAAATGGACTGAAATTGACATAGATAAGTCACACCCTAGAGACAGATGGATAGACAGACGTAGTGGACATAGATGAAGACAGACTCGTGTCGGGTTTACTAGGCCCACATCGAGCGCCTCCCCAGGTGGTGGATAAGTGATCATAAATATTTTTTTACCATAAATATATTTTAATACCAAATTTTGGATAAATCAATCGATGATAAATAAGTACTGTTCACCATCTTGGATCTGCCATCTTGAATTTGAAACCTGAACTCAAATTCGTTATCAGCGACATCAAAAAGTTCCGTTTACGAATTTTTTTGGAAATCAGACAATAATAAGAAAATATCTACACACCATTTTGGTTCAACAATCTGGAATTTGAAATTAAGGTCCGCCATTTTGGTTCAGACATCTTGAATTTGAAATTCGAATTCGGAATCGTAATCAGTGATCCCAAAAACCCCAACATACAGAATTTAGTAGAAATCGGTCAACATTAAAAAATACTATCCGCCATCTTGGATCCGCCATCTTGAATTTGAAATCTGACATCGGATTCTTGTTCAGCGACCCCTAAAATACTGTTAATGAGTAATTTGGTCAACATTATTGAGGAAATATAATTTTTTCGATCATTTTTGATAAAAAATGGAAATTTTTTGCGAGATGCCTCACTTTAGACAGTTTTTTTGAGGTTATAAATTATTTTTTTAAACACCTAACGGTATTGAAAACTAGACTTCTTGACAAATTTTTTTGTGTGCTCAAAAAAATTTTTTCTCCAAAATTGAAATGAGCAGGGTGGGTGGCTGATTTAAAAAAGAATTCCCCATATATATATATATATATATATATATATATATTGTCGCTATGCGTTCGGAGGCGACTTTTGTAAATGTGTTGGTGGTGTGACACCAACCGTGAAATCACTGTGTGGCAGGGCAAACTCGAAAAATTACGCAAAATTAACGGAGTAAAAAGGGAGTTACGTGATAGTAGGGAGAAGCTCGGGAAAACGTGATGATTTGGTCGTCGCAGTAGACGCGCACGAGGGCCAGTGTAGCCATCTTGAATAGCGCCGGGATTTGTACGGGATACTTGTAAATTGGCGACCGTTGATGAAATTAGCAATTAAATAAAGCATAGGTACTTAAATTATGAAATTTGTGTCATTATTTTTGTAGAAGTAATTATCCTGATTTTCGCCTCACGGAACATCCTCTGGGATAAGGCTCATGCAGGGCCGCACTTTACCTGGCGCCCATTATTAATAGAAAATTCGGTAAAGTGCAGAGCAAGATTTATAAAGGACAAGCATAACAAAATGCCATCTTACACGCCCTTCTTCGGTAATTTTATTTATGCCCTGGATCTCGAATCTTTTGGTTGCATACACGACGCACTAGTGCGGTGCAAAGTTTGCTTATTTCATACTTAAAAAATACAAGCATTTGAAAATCGCCTCTTGTCAAGCAAACGATAAATTCACCGTAAGAGCAGAGTTACCTAACATTTTAATTGCCACTACGTTCGCGCTCAACAAATCAAATTCGAAAAGAATATCTGAAGGCCTTGAACATAGTGACAGTTACTACCATGAGGTTGTTAAACTAATTAGCTATGATGCTTCACACTAGCATGTTAGCTTCATCAAAACAGTTGGAATCTTTTAAGAAATGAATTCGACACGATATCTGCTTATGTTTTAAACACTTATTTTACCGAGATTTTGGAAGGCCAAATAAAGTTTTTTTACCGAATCACGATCTCGACTTTACATCGTCATACGGTACTAAATCGAACACCATAGATGATAGACCTCAAACGCTCGTCAATCAGGATTCCGAAGAAGAACAGCCGTCAGCTAGTGTAGGTCAACCCCTTGCAAAAAGAGAAAAGCATTTTCCAATCCGCCAGGTATTGTCATGCAGCAAAGAACGACCGAAGGATTACGTAATTAGCGCAGTTTGGTAGACCTTCAGCTTAGCATTTTAAAAGAACTTGTCGGTAAAGTTAATCGCACCGTAGACTACGGACTAGAATATTTGAAAAGTAAATTTGATCGAAAAAATGATCGACGACACCGACTGTTATAAAAGTCAATATTTAAAAATTGTTTTGTCCGAAATTCTTGCATTTAATTTACCATTGATAGCAAAATATCTGCGAGATTATGTGATTGGTGTGTAAAACTTGTATAAAAAATATCACTTTAATTATTCAAATTATTATTACTATTTCTTACTCCCTTCTAAGGCTCTATCATCCTACCTTAAATATAAGCACTTATCCAGAAAAGCAGCATCCCTTGTAAGATCATTATTAGAAGCAGTCATGGGGCAGTGTACAGGTAAAATCGCATCTTCGCACATTACCGATAACTGTTACCAAAAAGAAACCTAGAGGGAATCTTACGTTAAAAAATGTGAAAAAATTAATCGTTTTCAAAGGCACAACAACAATATTCGAGATAAAGTCATCTTAGATAATGCGAACACCTTATTCAATAAATAGTCTTTTCGTCCTTAATCTTGTCTCATTCGCATTTAATACACCACCATCACCACTATAACAGCCACCGCTCACAATGGGCCAAAAGCAGAGCATCAGCACCAGCAGCTGCCACACGCGGAATACCGCCCAGCAGGGAAGTAATACCAGCAATAAGGAGGAAGACAAAATCTGATTAACAGTGGGAACAGTACAGTCAGAAATTTTCTACTAATACATATTCTTTTCCTGAATAAAACGGTTATAAAAGATTTTAATTTATTATATTTATTATAAATAAATCAATGGAACGCCTGTTCAAAACATAATTTTATTATATTTATATGATTGTTATACAAGATTATTATTATTAAAGAAAAGGCTTACGTTACGTCTGCCACCTAATCAACATTTGACCTTAACTCCTTCATCTGTGCTGAAAGGGTTAAACAGGTGAGCATGCTAAGGCACATGTGCTAAGCACCTGGGCAGAAAAATCAATATACTTCTCACCATACCAACTGTACTGGTCGTAAGATGAAGTTTATATATTAAAAAAGATAAAGACATACAGTGGAACAACTTTTTGGCTGTATTATTTTTATGCAAACATTTTCTTTTCTTTTGATTAGATTTGTTAGGTTCCTGATTTTACGTTAATGAGTGCTATCAAGAATAAACATTGAAATTATCAAATATTCTGTGAAAACAAAGTCAGTAATTGTGGAATCGTTTACAGATTTAACAATTGCAAATTTCTGATTAAATTAAGCCACATTTTTTTGAGTGCAGGTTTGTTATAGGTTATAAATCGAATATTATTGTTTTGAATGTAATTGTAAAAACTAATCTATTATCAGCTGAAAAATAAAAATGTAGAATCTTTTTGATGGCTATACAAAACAAATATTTTGAAAAAGCAGAATTTAAAGGAGCAGTATTATATGTACTTATATTGCTGCATAATATATATTTTATATCATTGTTGTATTACTCATTTTTCAGATTACTATTAAACTATCTTCTAACTTGGAGATGACAGATATAATTGTGTGTATAAAATTACGTGTATTGCATTTAATGAACTGAAAAGATGGAAATATATTTACTACCAATGTATGGTTTAAAAGTACTTATATTATCAACTGTCAATTAGTTTATTAAATTTCTACAGGAATTAACATAACATAACAAAATATTGATTATATAAAACTGATGTTCACAACTGCATATGAATGATGGAGATTACACAAATAAGTCAACGAGATCTGATATAGATTTTAGTTTATATTTGCATATCGATAGTCCTTACTTACAAAGAGTAGTACGTTTCAGTTATCTTGAAAAATACTACTTCTTTTTAGGAGGCTACTATGAAAACTAGTACTTCTGAGATTCTTGGACAAAAACTATCATTTATTAGGAAGTTCTACAAAAGCATTAGACTTTAAGGGGATGTCGGAGCCCCGCCCCCCTTTTGCTGTCCGACCTATTTTGTATTTCCAATTGTTTGTAAAAACAAGTCCGACTGACTTTATCTTGTACAGATCGGATCATTATAGTAAGCACTACGGTGCTCAGCTCTAAATCTTACTGTAAAATTACATTAAAAGAAGTTATTAGAAAAAGTTTGGTATGATTACAATTTTGAGGTTAGGTTTCAATGCGTAAACACCCTATTGTATTTCCAATTAATCAGAAAAATAACTCATCAGATCAACTTTATCTTGCATGCAAAAGCTTTATTATAAAAAGCACTACGGTGCTCTGCTCTTAAGGTTTCTTTGCATTCTATATTTTAAAAGTAATCACTAAAAGAAAATACACGAATTTAGCTCCGACATCCCCTTAAGGGGTTATATCCCCCTAATTTTGTTGTTTTTTTCCATTTTTTTTTATTGGCTTAAATCTTGCCAAAACAATCCTAGAATCAAAATCTACAACGCCCAAGTACCGATTAAAACTCAAAATTTTTTTAAATTAATTTTTTCCAAACAGCTTTGATGTTCCAAAATCACAATTTTCGCTTATTTTAGCGATTCTCGCTTTTTTGAATTTTGCGGCTTTGGAAATTAGTAGAAGTTACCTACGATCGATATCATGTTTTAAATTTGAATTATAGAGGTCGCTACATGACATTACGACGGTTACAGCGTCTTTACAGCACGTGTTTACTCACACTTGCCCTGTGTTTAGTCGATCAGCCGTTCTCGTTGTTTACGTTGTTATTTTGAGTTTTGCTTTACTTTTTAACTGTGAATTATATTTACAAGTACTTAATTATGAGTGAAAAAGTGTACAGTGGCCGCAAAGGTAGTAAAACAAGAAGTACAAGTACAAAACGGAGTAAAATTAGTAATCGACGCCCGCCTAACCGCCATTTGTTCGAAGGCGATTCGGAGCACGTTAGTACATCGGCTAAGAAATTGAAAACTACTGATTTAGACCGTGACCGCGATGTTGATAATAATTTCGGCTACTGTTTCATCAATTTTTTCGCTGTATTTACTGCTCTTTCTGAATTAGTAGTGTGCAAAGAATGTAATGATGACGTGCAGTTTTTAGAGTCGAACAAGCGTGGACTAGGCTTCAAAATTATTGTGTCTTGTTCGAACTGTGGTGATACTGATATTAACAGCTGTCCTGTAATAAATGGTCGTGCTTATGAGATCAACTGCCTTATTATTTTAGCTATGCGCATCATAGGCATAGGCATCAACGGTATAAAAAAGTTCTGCTATATGATGGATCTTGCAAAGCCTGTTTTTCAAACAACTTACAGTAAGATCATATCTAATATCGCCACTGCTACTTCATCTGTTCGAATTATATCTATGAAAAAATCAGCGATTAAAGAAAAAGAAATTTCTATCGAACGAGGTGAAAAACAAGGTCACACGGTGTCAGACGATGGATCTTGGCGAAAGAGAGGGTTTACGTCTTTGTTCGGATTGGTGACTTTGATTGGTTGGTACACTGGCAAGGTATTGGATGTGTGTGTAAAATCTAAGTACTGTAAAGTGTGTGAATATGGGCAAAAAAAAGAAGGTACTGCTGAATACAAAGAGGTATACCGTTCACACAAACAGAACTGTGATGCCAACCATGAAGATAGTGCCGGGAAAATGGAGATCCACGCAGTTATAGAAATGTTCAAACGCTCGGAAAAACTTCATAATATCAAATATTTGAAATATATCGGCGACGGCGATTCAAAAACATATAAAGGTATAGTCGACTCAAAACCTTATAAAGATTTCATCGTCGAAAAAAAAAGAATGTGTCGGACACGTTCAGAAGCGCATGGGAACGCGTCTGCGGAATTTGAAAAAAACAACGAAAGGTCTTGGCGGTCGAGGAAAGTTGACCGGAAAGTTAATTGATGAACTTTCTATTTATTACGGACTTGCTATTAGGAGAAACTACGATTCAGTCGAAAAAATGCGGAATGAAATTTTGGGCAACGTTACTTCATAAAATGTCGACGAAGGAGAATACACAGCACGAGAACTGTCCCATCGGAGTAGACTCTTGGTGTTCTTGGCAGCGCAGTACAGCGCTTGGTATACTTGCAACGTACGAGCACATTAGTCCAATGCATGAGGATATTTTTAACGCAATAAACCCCATTTATAATGAACTCAGCTCCGACAGCCTTCTGTCACGCTGCTTGGGTGCGTATACTCAGAACAATAATGAGTCGTTTAATGCTGTAGTGTGGTCAATTGCTCCAAAGACGGTGTCAAGCGATAAGACTATAGTTGACATTGCGACTGACGTAGTCGTTATTACCTTCAATGACGGCTTCTCGAGTCTGTTTACTGTTTACGATGCTCTTGGATTGACTGTTGGATCAAACATGTACGAGTTTTGCGTGGAAACGGACGCGAATCGCGTCAAAACCGCTGAGCATCGTATGTCCGATATCGCGAAAGAGGCCAGGTGCAACATCACATCAGGCAAAAAAAAAGAAGAAGAGGAAATGAAGGCCCTGGAAGGACAATTATATGGTGCAGGGATAGCAGACTGAAGGTACAAAAATTATTATGGACTATATTTTGGCGATTCTTGAGATTTATAGCATTTCGAAACTTCAAACGCGTTTTTCTCGAAACCATGTTTTCAAAATCGGCAAGCAGTAGAACTCAAAAAGTTTACATCCGATTGACTTAAAATTTTAACAGTAGCTTCATTATTTGCTTATCTAGTGAAGTACACACGATTTTAGCGATTAATTAACAAGAAAAAAGTTATAAACAATTTAAGTCGATTTTTTTCGTCGAAAACACGATTTTTTGTTAAAACAATCGCCATTTCGCGAAAAAAAAAATCTAAAAATATAATCATGTGTACTTCACTAACAAAACACTTTTTTTTGTTATAGGTGGAGTTGGACGAGACTTGTACTGCTCGCCGCGGAAGATCTTTTTGAAAAAGCGGTTCACGGTAATCACTGTACAGCCGCCATTTTGTAAAAAAAATATCAATAAAAATTTTTTTTCTCTTCTTCAAGAGTCGCTTAATCCAATGTTATATTATTTGTATACCTATAATCTCAAATGTCCTTTAAAAAAAATAATTAACAAAGCCTTTTTTTAGAGCATAAGGGGGATATAACCCCTTAACAGATGATTTTAAAAGGTCTAACAGTAAGATTTTTAAAGGAATGTATAATTTTTACAATTTCTTATATAACTGCACCCTTCTACTTTGAATAATACTAATTTTCTATATAAAATTTTATAGGAATGATGCAATTTAAAGAAACAAGTATACGATGTCATCCAGTCTATTTCTTTACTTTACATAAAAGGTAAATTGTGTGCTTTCAATGGATGTTGCAGTATATACAAACAAGTTAGCGAGATCAGGTATTATCTTTGTGTTTAATGAACCAGATAGAGTCATAACTGAATAAACGTAGCATTATATCTATATTATGTACATTATGTTGAAATTAAATTATGTAATAAATAAAATCATGTTAACTTAAAATTTACTGTCGTTATTTGTGTAATGAAACCACTATCCCATATAAATCTACATTCTATTGACGTAATTTAAAGTAGTATGCGAGAGTCTCGATGTATGTTATGGGATATGTATGACGAATGTCGGAGAGAGCGGCAAAAGAGCGCAAGAGTGGACAAGTGCGACGAAAGACCAATAACGCCGCTGCGACGGCAAGGGAGATGCTTGAGAGGGGCCAAAGCGAGAAGAAGTGTATCGAGAGAGAAGGCTTATAGAATTATTGGAATAATCGACCCGTTTTGTCTGTAATTTTACGATCTCTTATTTATTAATTTATTAGCTGTCCTTTATTACAATATCTGGCGACCGTGACAGGACGGTAATAAGTTGATCATGTCGAATACAGAAGAGATCGCAGAGCTTAACCACAGATTAGAAACCATCAAGAAGTCTCGAAAAGTGCAACGTACATTGATTGCAAAGATTTGAACAGTTTTCGTGAAAAGTGTTTAAATGAAGAAGTTGAACAATCAGAGCAGTATGTGGTTTTAAAGTTGTTAGAATAAAGAATGATTGAACCTGAAAGTGTTAATTCAAAGTTTGTGGAATTATTACTCGACTACAACGAAAGCGAAACGGCTATAGAAGCCGAAATTGAGTGTCACGAAGCATACAAGCTCAACTTTTTAACAGCGAGAATGAAGTTAATTGAACAAGAAAATAAGCAGCCTAATCCAACAACACTTTCAAATCAAACAGTGATTCGTACAGAAAAGCCATTCAAGCGACCGACACTGGAGATACCGAAATTTAGTGGAAGTGTGATTAAATGGCTGCAGTTCTGGTCACATTTTCCCAATATACACAATAAAAATATACAGATAAAAATATTTCTAAGGAAGATAAGTTGGAATATTTAAAACAAGCTTTTGAAAAAGGCTCAAAGGCAGAAATTGTAGTCGAAGGTTATCCGACTACGGCTGAAAATTATGGAAAAGCTTTTGATAGCCTTAAAAATTGTTTTGGTCGAGACGAGCTGCTAGTTGAATTTTATACGCGCGAGTTGCTGTCTCTCGTTTTGCAGAATGCCACTAACAAAGGCATGAAAATCAGTGTTTCGAGTGTTTATGACAAGATATCTGTACACATTCGTGCACTAGAAACGCTCGGGGTTACAAGGGATAATTGTGCGACTATGTTATATCCATTGATGATAAACGGATCGCTTATCACAGCTTCTCAAGTTCTTAGAATCAGAAGTTAAGAATGAGGAGCTGATTAACATGGCGATCAATGGATTCTCCGTCCAAGCAGAGTACAAGATGCAAGATAAGGTGAAGACTAAAAAAACGAAGGTTGATACATCTCCAGATCTACTTACCGCCTACGTACTATTTTCAGGAGAAGAAAGACGTAAGAAATGTATATTTTGTAACGATAATCATGAAAACGCGACGTGTGAAAAAGCAAAGAAGCTTTCGATCGATGACAGAAAAAATTTTATTAAAGAAAATAGTTGTTGTTTTAAATGTCTAAAATGCGGTCATCGATCGAGAGATTGTTAAGTAAGAATAATTTGTAATCGGTGCACGAATTGTCATTCGATACTTGTTTGTCCAAGCCTTTATAGTAACAGTGGCGACGCGAATTCGAATAATAAAACTGAGACGACCGTGAATAATGAGAAAGAGCGTAATCTCAAAAAGCATAATCTCGCGAATTATTGTATCTTTCCTGATGTTTATTTACAAACTTTGCGCCTCGTTGTATATTCGGGTTCTCAGGAAAAAGTTATACGAGCACTAATAGATGGCGAGTCTCAGAGGTCTTATATTCGATCGGAGATAGCGGAACTTTTGAAATATGAGACAGTAGGTAACGTTGAAATCGCTCACTCATTATTTGGCGGTGTAAATACAAAGAGTCAAGCACATAATGTATATTTAGTACGCATGAAAAGTCACAAAGGCGATTATGCTTGCAACTTTCAAGCTATGGATAAACATATGATATGTGCCGAAATTCGGAGTATTACAAAAGTCGATTGGCTTCAGGAGTTGCAAGGGTAGAACGTTTCTTTGAGCGTTTTCGATTCGAATCCCGGGAATTGTAATGACTCGATTGATCTTTTTATAGACGCGGGTAGAGCCAGCAAGCTCGCTACTGGACGAAAATGTGATTTATCCACCTGTTAAACAAAAAAATACTGCAACAAAAGGTATCTAGATGTTTGTATCTGATGCAAAAATTTCTGATTTATTGAGTTTGGACGTTCTGGGTATTAAAGATCTAATAGAAAAATCTGATCGTCTTTGGAATGAGAAAACTGTTAAAGAAAATTTTAAGAGAACGGTTTTTTTAAACGAAAATAATCATTATACAGTTGATTTACTATGAGTTGATGATCAAGTGGCGGTGTCAAATAATTTTGATTTAGCTAGAAAAAGATTAGATAATACGGTGAAAAAATTGAAAAACGATAAATTGTATTATGAATATGATAAAATATTTTCTGAATTGTGCGACGAAGGTATTATAGAGCTCGTGCTGGAAGGTGAATTCAAATATTTCGCTCATTATTTGCCTCACCGTCATGATATTAAAACAGAAAGCACTACTAAAATCAGACCAGTTTTTGATGCATCATAAAGCGAGAAGGGTTTTCTCGCGCTAATTCAGTGCCTCGAAAATGGCCCTAATTTGATAGAATTGATACCGACAACGTTTTTGAGATTCAGAGAACATGAAATTGGAGTAATTGCTGTTATTCGTAAAGCGTTTTTACAAATCGAAATTAATCCAAAGGATCCTGATTTTTTACGTTATCTTTGGTTGTAGATGGTAAACTTAAAGCTTTTCGACACTTTTGTAGATTTTGGACTAATTTGTAATCCATTTTTATTGGGAGCGGTTCTTGAGTTGTATTTATTAATTGTATTACAATCCATTGAGATCGGTAACAATCGGTGGTCCAAAGAAATTGTTGAAAGATTATTAAAATCATTTTATGTAGATAATTGTACTACGAGTGTGAAATCATTAAAAGAATTAAATTCCTTTATTTTAGAAGCAAAAAGTACAATGACTGCGGGAAGTTTTGATTTAAGAGGGTGTTTTATTTTATTCAATAAAGTTCGTGATACACTTTCGATTAATCTGATACTATTAGCAGATAAATTTGATAAAAATGTAACTAAGCGGGCTATTCTTTCTATGGCGCATAAAATATTTGATCCTATCGGATTTACTTTTCCGGTAACTTTGTTGCCTAAATTGATGTTAAGAAGTTTACATAAACTTAAAATTGATTGGGACACGCCCGTAGACGAAAGAACACAAAAAGAGTTCTTAGAATGGTATAAACAATTAAATTATTTGAACGGTATTGAAATTCCGAGAAAGTTTGGGAAGGGAGATTTTTCTTTGCATACCTTTTGTGACGCGAGTAAAGTGGCATATGCTACAGTTACGTGTTTACGCGTAAAGAAAAACGATGGTCTTGAATTAAAGTTTATTGTTGCAAAAGCGTGAGTCGCACCAGATAAAACGTCTATCCCGCATTTAGAACTTTTAGCCGCGTCAATTTGCAGTTGACAAACAGGCGAAATCGTAAAAACTCTAGGTTATGAGAGTATACCTATGTATTGCTGGTCAGATTCAACAACAGTTCTGTCTTGGATAGATCGTGATTCAAAGTGGGGTGCGTTTATTTATAATCGCGTAAGAGAAATTAGACACTTGACCTCCTCAGGGACTTAGAAACACGTACCGGGAGAGCTGAACCCGGCCGATCTCCCTTCGCGCGGTTGTCAAGAAAAACAGCTGTTTGATTTGCGCTGATTGGAGGGACCGAGGTGGCTTCGCCAGGCTTATCACAGTTGGCATTTAACAGAAAAAGCTGACGAAGATAAGGTAAATATTGAGTTGAAAAAATCGGCTCAAATCTTAATGCTAGCACGAGAAACTGTACAGATTTTTATATTATTGAAAAGATTTCTTCTTACAATAAGATGATCAAGTTTTATACTATAATGCTTAGACTTAAAAATTTTAAGATTAAAATAGAAAGTGCTAAAGGTAAAATAACTTATCAAGAAATGTGTCAAATTGAATTAAAATTATTAAAATGGTTACAAGGAGTAATGTTTTTACCAAAAAAGGATCCTAAATTAGCAATATTACCGACTGTTGTACCTTGATGGTTTAATACGTTTAAAAACTAAAATTGTTGAACGGGGCGATAATTCCCCTTTTTTGTTTCCGATAGTGTTAGATAGAAAGTATAAAATTATTGAAATGTTAATATGCGAAAGTCACGAAAACATGTGTCATGCAGGTGTACAAACGGTAATGTACCACTTGAGAGAAAGGTTTTGGATTTTATCGATGAGAAAACCCGTTCGATCCGTTATTTCTAAGTGCGTTATATGCAAAAGATATAATAGTAAGCAAATAAATGTAGATTCAGTTCTTTTGCCCGTTCATCGTGTAAAAAATGCAGCTGTATTTGAAGTTACTGGCATTGATTTTGCAGGCCCAGTATTTTTACGTGGACGGCAAAAGAGCTGGATTTGCTTGTATACTTGCGCAGTATACCGCGCGGTATATTTAAAGCTTGTGACTTCACTGTCAACTACGGATTTTTTAGAAAGCTTGCGTCGTTTCATAGATCGTCGAGGTAGACCAACGATTTTATATCGCGATAACGGGAATAATTTTGTCGACGCCGATGATGCTGTCAAAAAATTGAATTGGGATGTTATCTCAAAGTATAGCTCTGCGGAACGGACCGATTGGCAATTTAACCCGCCCGCCGCTGCGTGGCTGGGAGGATGGTGGGAGCATTTGACTGGTATTCTTAAAAGCATTCTTCGTAAGGTTTTAGGAAAATCACGTCTGACGCATGAAGAAAAGTCAACAGTTCTATGCGATTGTGAACGTACTCTTAATTCGCGACCATTGACTTACGTTTCGGAAGATAATAATGATTTAAAAGTACTTACACCCACCATGTTTTTACATGATATTAAAGAAACGGAAGTCCCGGATCTTGATATTATTAATAAAATTGATTTAAATACTAGATTCAAACGTAAACAAGAAATAATAGAACATCTGCGGAACCGTTTCCGCAAAGAATATCTTAGTCAGTTAGTTTCAAAAAGTAACGTAAGCGAATCGCGAAAGCTTAAGGTTGGCGATATAGTTTTAGTTGGAGATGATAACCGTAAGCGTATTGACTTGTAAGTGTATTTTCTTTCCAAATTTTTCGAAAGAAGTTTTGATTACTCAAATTATTTGTACGCGATCAGCTGCATATCATGTATATATGTATATCTGTGAGTGTAAGGTATAGCGACATAAGTCCACTTTTGTTTTTTCGAGATATTCAGTTTGTATTTTCCATTTTAAACCAATGTTAATAAAATTCATAAATAGTTGATATGGTCACTTATTTTTACACTTTTCTGCATTTTTTTCAATAGTAAATGTATTTTCTGTTGCTCGGTGTGTCCTTAATCATTGCTGTAATGATGAAGTTTGGTATATTTGTTACGTTAAATAAAGAAGATTAAAATTAGAGTCATTTTCAATATATTAACATTTTTTACAGCTCTTATAATTATATAAATTTTGATGTTAAATACTTGCTAAAATACATAATTATAAATTAATATATTTACAACATTTACAAACTACTTAACATTTGTATTGGTTACTTAAAATGTACAATATTTTGTAAGTATATCATATCTGTCAAACTTCTCTAGCCAAAAACTTCTAACTTGAATAGCAAAAATAAAATATAATGTTCCGTTGCGATGAAGAATACGTTCAACCTTTTTAAGTGAAAAACCGTTAGTTAAAAAACAATTTTTTTATGAAAGTCTTATATGAGAATTGATTATACACTTTGAAGTTTCTAGACTTTTTTTACATAAGTATTTAAAACAACACATTAAACAATATTCATACGTAAAATTGTTATTAATACAATATTGTTAGCTGCTAAATAATGATTGCAATTATAATCTAACACCAATATCAATGATAAAGAGAGTCCACTTCTTAAGGGCGAACTCCACGTTATTTTTTACCAAAAATTCGAATAAATTTTTATTACATATTCTTATGTTAATAATTACATAAACAGACCTACTGAATATCAAAACTTTTTGTTGTACCAAAGTATAGCCAGCTGAGTGAAACAATTTACATTGGAGAGCATACCAAATTAAAACTTCAAACGTGTTTTTCTCGAAAGTTACTTATCTAACTTAAAAAAGTTCCTTGTGTAACCCCTGACCATGGATATTTTTGAAACTTCGAGAAGGTATCGGTTAAAGTATCGTAAAAATAAGTTAATATTTTGTTTTCACATATTTTGATATTAAATGTTTTATTCATCAATTGTAAGTGTTGAAACATGTAGTCTTTAATATTTTTTTAAGTTCATAAAATGTTTCATTTATTTCAGACAATAAATTTAGTTTAAACAATTTCAAAAAATTAACTTTTGTTCATTTTAAGTTGAAAAATATTCTAGACTTTTTAAAATAGAATTCATTAAATTCATATACGCAAGGAACTTTTCTAAAAACCCTCGTTTTTATTACAAAAATATGTATTTTCTCTAATAATCGGAAAATTTTTTAGTGAATAATTCCCTAAATTTTTTACAACCTTCTTTAATTACGATAAAGAAACGTTACCGAAGTTTTAATATTATTGGACAAAAGGGAGAGATTTTTTAAAAATCAGTGGAGTTCCCCCTTAAGCATTCATTAAAAAATCTCTTAATTAAAGAGATTAGATTTTCTTATGATGAGAATTGGCAAATTGGAATAAAGTTGTTTGATATCCCAATTCCTAAAGCATCAACATTAATTACATTGCTAGAGGATCCATCAGGTGCAACAAACTTTTCTGAAAAAGATTCACCAGATGCAAAATAATATGGTATATTATCTTAACATCCTTGCAAGGATGAATAAACAGCCAAGGTTAAATAAAAAGCGTCTATGGACCAGTGAAAAACAGTAAATGGATAACTGTTGAATTATCCCAAATGTGGTATAAACAGAACATGATTTTTAGTAGAATAAATTTTTCTTTTGCATCAAATTCTTCAATTACTGATAGTTTGTTTGTGGAATTTATCTTAGAAGACTTACATAGAATTTTTTAATTTCATTCCGGTGGGTTCTGAGACATATCTATAAAGATTGCAAATTTGGATGTTCTCTATTGGGCCATTTTTATTAAGATTATTGCATATAATCATCCATACTGGATCACTCTCTTTTTTTACTGTACCATCATCATTAAAAAATGTTATAGGTATGAATCTATCGTTCCAAGGTAGACATACATAAATTAAATGACTCCATTGATCACTCAGAACAATCCATCTTTTATTAGATTAAAAATTTGCGACATTTCGGGAGTTTTTCCATAATACTCCCTTCATCATGGCTACATACAATTAATAAACTTATAAGTAACTAAATTAAATTACAAATTATGTCACAAATTGTATAAAAAAATACGAAACATAAAAAAACAATAACATAAAATTAAATTTACCATAAACTTAAACATAAAACTCATGGAAAGCGTCGTGATAACTATGGAGCATAGTTGTATACTATAATGGCACTTCTAAAAAAAACAAATGTACGTGCTTTTAAAATACTTGATAATAAACAATTTTATAAAAGTAAAAATTATATCCGAACCATTAAGCAAAACTTACTGAAGCTGGTAGAAACACATATCTAGAATTAGCCCTGGAGGCCGGTAGTACGTACCGGCCACGCGAAATCGCAAGCTGTTACATGGTCGGAGTTTAGAGACAACTAAATGCAGAATAAAACTCGCCGAATCCCTCGCAGTCTCCAAAATTATACTTTGGAGAGGGGTGTGTGGCTCGCAAGTGAACACACACGCATACCACAGAGCAACATAACACACAAGGAGGTGGCAGCGCGAATCGAAGCAGTAAGGTGACCGGGGAATCCCCGAACGCTCGTCGTCCAGAAACAAAGCACACACCTCCATGCATATCTGCACTCCGGATCTCGCTCTGCCAGCTCAGAGCCTATCGCGAGAAACTCGGCAAATACATTCGTAATACTTAAAGAAGTATAGAATAACTCCTCGCTAGGATAGTGTCCGAATCTCAAAAAATTGAGGACTCGACTAAAGTTATTTATAAAAATCGGAGGAAACGTGCAGAAAAGCATGTGTGGATGTGCAAATGTATAATAAATGCAAATACGCACAATTATAAAGATATAACTCACCAAAAAGGTTTCCGAGAAAATTTTTTAATGCATAAATGGAAAATAACACAGTATCCAAAACTCAAAGAACAAACAAAAAAGTATTATTCAAAATGTTTTTTAATTAAATTAAGTGAATTTTTATAGACATATTTCAAAAAATCAGTGTCGTTCATTTTATTTAATGTCTTATTATGATAACATATGTTTAACATCATAGAGAATGTACGTTTGCTCCAATTTTTTTCCGATCTAAAATTTTGATGTTACTAAAATTGATTGCGTGTTTCTTTTCATTGGTGTGTTTCGCTAGTGCTGACGAGTGTTTATTAATCTCCATATCCATCTCGTGTTCTTTTTTTCGTTTTTCTAAGCGTCGTTTAGTCATACCAATGTACGTCGCTGGGCACTATTTGCAATCAATTTTGTATACAACATTGGGGTTATCTAAAGTATCGAGTCTATCTTTACCTAGTCTAATCATGTGATTGAATTTATGTATTGTTCTATTAATCGGTATTACATTATATTTCTTAGATTTTTTATTGATTTGTTATTATTAATGTTGCTAATAAGGTGCAATCTTTTATTAACGTATTTATTAATAAACTTAAGAGAGAAATTATTGTCTAAAAGATATGATTTTGCAATTTTAAGATTGTCCTTATGGAAACTGGGGTCCGACAGCTTACTGCACTTGTCAACCAAATTATATATTATCGCAATTTTTTGAGGGGGTGGTGTGATAAAAAATGATATACCAACCTGAGGCTGTCGGTTTCCTATACCAATTTACAATCGCTTTTTTGTTATCTGATCTAATAATTTCAATATCTAAATAACTAATTTTATTATCTTTTTCCGGTTCTAATGTAAATTGAATTTGTTCCTTATAATTATTAAAAGTATTCAAAATAATATCTGTGTCTTTAGTTGTATTAATAAGGAAGCAGTCGTCAACATATCTTTTATTCAATACAATACTGCTCTTTAGTTTATTTAAACCATTTGTTTCTAACGCTTCTAACGTGATCTCCGCAAACCACGGGCTTGTGCAAAAACCCGTGGTTGTACCTAGAATTTGTTTGTAAAACTTGTTGTTGAACTGTAGGTAGGTAGATTCTAAAAGAAGCTTAATCCCCTCAAAAAATTCTGTTTTTAAAAGAGGAATAATGTGTTTTAAATACATCCAGTTTCGGTCTAGTGCCTGTAGGATCAAATGGTGTGGTAAATTCGAAAACAAAGAAACAACGTCTAGAGACGTAAGGCTGTAATTATTTGGAATAACAATTTCATTAAGAGTGTTTCTTAATTCATAACTGTTTATTAGATTTGATTTAGGTTTTGGGGTATATTTATTGAAAAGGAGGGAGATGCACTTATCAAAATCATAAGAGGGGTTACCTACAGCGGAAACAACAAGACCCGGGTTGCCCGGCTTATGTATTTTTATTAATGCATAGGCACGGGCTAAAGTGCAGCTATCTAATTTGTCTTGAATGCCATCAAACACATTATCACAATCGAACACACTTCTCCACCTGTTAATGATATCTGTAAAATCTTTAATCATTTTGGAAACGGGGGAGTTTTGTAAAATTTGATATTACTTTGTGTCGCTAAGAGCTTCTTCCACTTTCTTATTATAACAATTTATATTATTAACTACTGTAACATTGCCTTTATCTGCATTCATGAACATAAAAATTTTATTATCCTTAACAAAATTTTCCGTATTTTTAAATTTTTTCAACAAGCATAGAGTCATCAAAGGAAAAATGTTGTTTATTTTGAATTGAACTATTAAGAATAAAAAGGAGTTCGTATCTAAATTTTTTATCAATGTTGTCATTGTATTTTAAAGTCGTTTCTATATCTTTATAAAATTAAAATATAGTATTTTTGTTAAGTTCGTAATTAAAATTAAATTTATCACCAAGGCACACGACCTTATTAACAAAGGGAGGGAGAGTCGTGTTCGAAAGGTTAATCAACCATTTATCGCGCGTATTCAAGTTTTCTACAGAGTTTTGTTGAACCGATCCGTCATTATAATTATTGCTGGGGGGCGGAGTTACCGTGGAAGCAATATTAATAATAACAATTCTAATTTTAACAAAGCCAACAAACGGTTATTAATGAAAAAACCGAAAATGGTCCATCCGTTTGTTAAAAATATCACATTTAAAATCAATAATAAACTTGAGAAATATAATGTAATACCGATTAATAGAACAATATATAAATTCAATCATATGATTAGACTAGGTAACGATACATTCGATACTTTAGATACTCCCAATTGTTTACATTGCGACATATGTTAAATTCATTATGGCCGTTTGATCCGACCTCAGGGAAGGGTGGTACGGTTAGGAGATATAATCATTTTAAAGATGCACACCAATTAAAGAACGTAATTACATTTTATTATTTGCTAACACTTATTACACTGCTTCGAATGCACTGAAGATTCACCTTAGGAAAACAAATAAATACACGCGGATACGTAATTCACTAGGCAGCTCGCGAGGCTGGACTCGACACGACCGCTCTGGTGGGAGTCCATAGCGCAACTGAGCTCAGTCTGCCATCTACCCGTCAGGCGGGCGCCTGTGTTGAAGAGGACGCTCCCGCCGCGCTGATCGCAGCACTAGCACGCGACCTTCACAACGCCTTGGCGCGAACATCCCGCACGCCCTCGCCTTTCTGGCGAAATTTCTCTGGAGTATCAAGTCTTGACCGCCCGCCATGACGGCGTTAACAATTCTTCATTCAGGCAATCAGGAAACCGGCAGCAGACAGAGCTTTGTAATTGGGCGTACATAGGACCCGTTGGTGGTCTTAACAGTGGCCACATGGACCATTCCGTCTCATCCAGGATGAGTTTGCGTGACACGCCCCATTGGCCATCTTCCCTGCTGGAGTGAGGATGGATCAATGATCAGAACGAAATCGTTCACTTGAAGATTGCGGATTGGTTTGGTCCATTTGCATCGTTGTTGGAGTGTATTGATGTACTCCCTAGACCATCGAAGCCAGAAATGGTCTCTCATTCCTGGGATGAGATGCCAGTGAGTCAGGTGATCAAGGTTGACCTCGGGTCCCAGGGGTTCTGGAAATGAGTGAGGAGCGAATCCGGTGAATAAGATGCCATGGCATGAGTGCTTGTATATCTTCAGTGTCTCCAGAAATAGGTGTCAGGGGTCGGGAGTTCATGCAAAACTCTTTTTTAGTGAGGAGAGTGCTTGATTCTTCGAATGTAAGCTTTTGAAGCCCAATGACTCGCTTTTAGTGGGATTTGGCGGATTTGACTGCCGCTTCCCAAAGCCCTCCGAAATGAGAAGCTGAAGGGGGGATAAACTTCTAAGTGATCCCATCATTTGCTAAGAACCCGGTAACTACGTCCCATTGGACCTCAGCTTAACGGAGCAGTGCACGGAGTTCGATATCGGCGCCGTGAAAATTAGTGGCGTTATCACTCTAAATTTCAGCAGGGGCTCCTCGTCTACTGCAGAAGCGTCTTAGAGCAGCAAGAAAACAGATGTACAGCCTTTGTACTAAGGCAAACAAAAATGGCCAGATATCCCTTAGTGGATCGGAAGCCTCGCCCCTTGGTGGTTTTAATGTGCAGAGGACCGGAATAGTCAACACCAACCTTGGAGAGGAGTTTTTATCGTTCAATTCTTTCACGAGGAAGAGATCCCATCATTTAAGTTGCCACCTGGCTTCGGTGACGCACGCAGTTAAGACACCTTTGCACCAGTGCGTGAGCCTTTTGGCGTCCTCCGAGGATCCAAGCTCGTCGAAGGGCGAAGGTGTACGTGAGCGTTGCGCCGCCCACCATACCAGTCTTGTGAGCCCATTCAAGAATCAGCCTCGACAGGTGAGAATTCCCTGAAATGATAATGGGATGGCGCTCGGAATAAGGCAAGGGTGCGTTGTGAAGTCTGTCTCTGACTCTGAGCGTCCCATCATAGTCTAAGAAAGGACCAAGCCTATGCAGCGCACGTGTAACTGCACGTGTGCGCACGTGCAGCGTGTAACTCAGAGGGTCAGTCATTGATGAACATCTCTGAGTTTGACGTCGTCCACCGAAGCGTAGGCATCGGGCCACAATCCGGGTGAGCTCAGTTAATGAGGAATATCGAGAAGTCATGTCATCAACTACCTGGACCCAGAAACAAACGAGGTTACGGGCCTCTTCGGCTGTTTCGCGCAAAGCCGTGGACTTGCCATTGTTAAGCCACTCTGAAGACGGTCACGACAACCACGGGGGACCGTGCCACCACAGGGTGTTGCCGGTTAGGTCATGAATGTCCTTTCCACGCGACGCGATGTCAGCAGGGTTCTCCGATGACGATACGTGAACCCAGACGGTGCCCTGTGCACTCGTCTGAATTTCCGAGACTCGTTTCCTGACAAACGTTGTCCACTTTGAGAGTTCAGCTGCCAACCATGCTAATACTATGGTGGAGTCTGACCATGCGCGGACGCATTGGATGTTGTGATCTAGATTCTTCATCACCTTTCGAAGAAGACGAACAAGTAGTACAGCAGCGCAGAGTTCCAGTCGGGGAATCGTGACGGTCTTCAGTGGAGCCACTTTAGTCTTTGAGGTCAGAAACTTCGGGCATACGCGACTGTCCGAACTGTGTACTTTAATGTATCCCACAGCCGCATACGCGTGCTGACTTGCATCGGCAAAACCGTGAATTGCAATGTCGTCATTAGACTTAGTGCCGATCCAACGAGGAATCCGAATATCCGAAATTGTTTGAAAGCAGGCTTGAAATTCTCTCCAACGTTTCATGAGATCGGGTGGAAGAATTTCGTCCCATCCAACCTTTCGTTTCCATAAGTCCTGCAGAAGAATTTTAGCCTCGATTACAAATGGACTGAGCCAACCTTTGGGATCAAATAATCTGGCGATGGTGGACAGGACTTGACGTTCCGTGGGTGAGTCTGTAGATGTGAGGTCAGGCATGGTGAAGCGCATCTCATCCCGCACTGGGTCCCAAGCTATCCCTAAGGTACGCACAAGACCGTCGGTGACAAAGTCCTTCCAGTCGAGATCCTTCATTTCCTGTCGGGAGGCTCTGATGCCTAGATGACGAATAATGTACGCGAAGAATTGCTGTTGACCGACTAGGGTGATCATAGTCAACCTCGTTCTTCGACGAGAGGAGTTCACCCGATACCCTCCGATCGCGTTAATGCCAATATTTACCTCCTCATGAATTACACCCAGTCGCTGAGCTAAGGCGTTTGAGATAAAGCTGGCTTCTGATCCAGAATCAAGGAGTCCTCTTGCATATAATCTTCGTCCACCTACGGGAATCAGAGGAACCCGTGCAGTGGCTAACAGTACTAGTCATTCTCTTGTTGATGGGAGCTCGTTCTGACTGGTGACGGTGCTTTGAACGTCCCTTCCTTCTCGACGACGCTACTTCGTCCTTCCTCCATCAATAGGATCTTGAGCAGGCCTTTTGATAGTCCGGTGCAAAAGGGTATGATGGGGTGCCTTATATTCTTTGCAGAGGCGACCGGAAGAACAGGCAGCTGACCGGTGACCTGTCTGCAAACAAGAAAAGCACAGACGTGAGCGCTGGGCCACAGAGCGACGCTGCTGTGCATTAGATTTCAAAAATCTTTCACAACGCGTGATGTGGTGTTGTTCACCGCAGACTGGGCAGTTCGAAAACGGTAGCTTGTCGGAAACGGACGAACCCAGAGATCGGAGCTGTAAACGCGATCTACGTGTCGAGGTAGCGAGACGGGAGGAGTTCCCTGTCGACGAAGCTTTGGCACACTCGCTCGTCTTTAAGGCTCATATACGACCCTGTAGAAAATTCGACGGGAGCTCATATGTAGGGAGCTGCTCTTGAGGTCCTATGGAATTCTCCCAATCCTTGCGCGTAACCAGGTCTAGAGCTCGTGTTGCATAAAATATAAAAATGTCATCCCATTGTTCAACCGGTCGACATATTTTTAAGAGCGATTCTCTTCGAGAGGAAACGACATCTAGCATGTTTTGAAGTGCACTTGAGTCTTCCCCCTCGATGGTTGATAATGTTGCAAGTGTACTTAAATGACGCATGATCAGCAGACGCGGATTGTCATACCGCTTGAGTAAGATCTGCCAGGCTGTATCGTAATTTGCCTCCGTGGTTGCAATTTGCTCTAAGGCGGCTTTAGCGTCACCATCAACGGATGTTTTGAGGTAATGAAGTTTCTAAACTTCGGTCAAAGATTTCTCCTGCCCTACCAACGAGATGAAGAGGTCTTGAAATGGTTCCCATTCTTTCTGACGTCCTAAGAATCGGGGAAGGTTTATTTACAAAGAACCCCGGCTCTCGATTTACTTTCAATATTTCTATTGAATTAAATTGTTGATTCAAGGCTCTGAAACATTTCGAAAGCGTTGCGCTTGTCCAAGTCTGTACAAAAGTTAAATTTATTACCTAAACATAAAATGTCAATTACATCACTCGAAATGGTGGTGTTAGTTAAATTGATTAAGCATTTAACCCTTAATTTTGAAACTTAGTTAACATTGGAACTCACAAATGTTAAATTGTTATTGTTGTTAATATTTAAAAGTCTTTAATATTATTTAAAAGATCAGATTTATTATTATCATTATTAATAGTTAAAAAATTGTTAGAAATATTGTTCAAAGTATTATCTAAAATATTGGAGGACTATAAAATATTCTGTAATTTTTCTTTATGTATATTATTGTGTTTGTATTTTAAATTGTTCAGAGTAATATTAGAATAATCGACAAATTTCGAAACAATATGAGGATTAATTTTATTATTTAAAATATAAATAGTTTGGTTAATTTTATTATTTAATAAATTTATGTGTAAATTAATATCTTTGATTTCCAAGTAGTGAATTTTGTTTCGTACAAACAAAGAAAAGCGAACCACTTTTCTGTTAATAAAGTGACTATTGAGAGAAATGTTGAACAAATTCTTATTCGCTCTGCTAATGTGTCTCGAAAATATATCATGCGTCCTGCAGGTAAGCAAAAAAGTACGGTGAGAACTAGCCAAAGTTAATTTTTTCAGAAATTGACTTAACTTTACAAAGAGATTTTTTATATTATAACCGGAAGTGACTTTCAAATAATGTAAAATAGTAAATAATTTAATTCTGGGTCCATGATTCAATAGTAAAATTGTAGAACAATTTATATGGTTTAGTGAAGATTGCTTATCTGCGGGTGAATTGGTGAGAAAAGTCGAAGAAGGTACTATGGTGAGTGTGGTTGTAGTCGATGTTTGGGCAGTCATGTCAATGATCAGAAGCAGAAGGATATTGTTTTCTTCATCAATTCATTGACCCGTCACTTGAATTGTCATCTGATGGAGACGAGTAGCTCGTATACGAGTTTGTTACGTTATCACAACGTGTGATAGGCATATTCGACATCCAATGCCAATATATTTAGTTGGAAAAATTTATTACTCGCTGTAGGTTAATATTTGGAAGAATATCTTTATTGATCTTCACGTGTCAAATATAAACAATTAATTGCCAACGTTTCGGATGTATATGCGTCGTCCCTTATCTAGGCTAAAAAATATAGAGAAATTTGTTTTAAAAAATAACACGTATCACAAGTTACTAATGTTAATTTGACTATAAGCAACTTCACTCATTATTGTTACTAACTACATTATATGAACGTGGAGAACCATTTGATACACATATAAAAAGTAATTAAATCAATTACTGAACTGTAATAAAAAAGTTTTTTTATATATTAAATTAAAACCTAAATAAAAAACGCTTGTACTTAACAAACTAAAACCTCACTCTGATTCCTTCACATCTAAGTTTTTTATCTCGGGATGCTGGGGCAACAATAGAAAAACGTGCAAAAATAGTTTAAAAAATAAGGTTTTTCTGAAATAAAAAGTATGGGTTACTACCCTCAAGGACCAAACTATACTTGCTAGTTTCGTTATTCAAAGAGAAGTATTTTCCATTTTGTATCATTTCAAAACATTAATTAGAACTTAAGGTATTTCAAAAAACCCGTTTTCGGGGGTAAACTTTAGGGCCGGTTTTCCCTTTAATATCGAATTGGGCTGATAAAAAAATACGTGTCTGTTATTTTTCGATCCTATACAACATATAAAAAGATTCTGGAAACTCGTAGGCGGATACCTCGGGCGGTTTCCTTGTGAGTGCGAGAGACTTGCGGGACTCGTGAGCTGTGCGAATAATAAGTATTAAGGAAGCGAATACTTGATGGATGGAGGGGGAAATAGATCGGGGAGATATCAGACTATGACTCTGCGATGGGGAGTTTGCTCCCGAGCGGCGGCGGGGGGGGGGGGGGGGGGCACGGAAGTATGATAAGACTGAGAAGACTCCGAAGTTGCCTTTGTGTTATTCCAGATATGATGTAGCTCATGGTATTAATTTCTTGACTTACTGGAAGTATCTAAAACCATAGCTGAAATAAATACGGAGTCCTATAAACAAATAAAATGCACTTACCGAAAGGTAAAGGAAGTATTAGTAATTACTTAAAGGAACTTACTTATAGGAAGTATAATTAATTAAACAAAAATAGTTTAAATCAATGTAAAGTTATAAATCTCATTTTGTTCAATAAAACATTTATAATTAATAAATATCTGCGCTTTATCAAACATTGTATTTGTACTTTTTACATTTTGTTTATAAAATGTTTATGATTTATTGTTGCTAATAATGTAATTCCTTCAGGTATTTATAAATTGAAGCAGTATTTACATACTTCTAACTACCAAATATTATTTATAGTTAAAAATTATAACAGTGTATTGCTCTAGAAATAGGTAAGCATAATTGTTCAGCACTTTATGATTTTATTTCGTAGTTACTGCTGTTCTGTATGTGATATTATGTTTTACAAAAAAGTTCAAAAGCATAACGGCATTTTATATACATATCAATAAGTTAACAACATTATCTACAACTTTACACATTTGTTATATTTTTTGTGATGATATGTTACATAAAGAATAATGTATGTGCAATAAGTTCATAAGAAAATATTTAATAACGTAAATATTGCACAGTTTTTAAATATTCGAAAGAAAAATAAAGTTTATCATATGTATGTACAACGTAAAAAATAAAATAAACATCGCTAAAACTTTAAAGCTGATTGATTTCTTATTTCTAAACCATAGTCATTGAAATCTTTTATTATCTGGATTTGAATTTTTCTAATCATATTTTTTGTTTTTAGCTTCATTTTCTGATCCCGAATGGTTCAATTATTGAAACCTTAAACAATAGATTTAATTATTTAAAATAATCCTTGTTTAAATTGTTTACATTATGAATTAATCCTTGTCTCAAAACTGCAGTTGTTTCTTAAAAAGTTATTTGACATATAATAAGATACTACTTTATTGAATAGAGTGATTAAATTTATTGTAAGCATGTATATATCTAATTTTAAGAACGTATATTAATCAGAAAAGGATACTTAAGCATGTTTGCTGAAGACAACTTTTGATACAGTGGTGCGTTACAAAACACTTGAGCATCGAATACTGATACTGGATATCTGGTAATAAAATCTAAAATTTTAAAATCTTTAATTACATACTATTTGCATTTATAGCGAACACAATTTCTTTTTGATTGTAATAACCTAGACAGCATTGCATATTTCAGTAAGTTTTCTGCAACGATTCCCAGAAACATTAAAAATTTTCATGAGAAACTTTCAGAGAAATTGCTGCGACGTTAGAAATCGCCGCTTTTTTGACGCTATTATTAATTTAAACATATTTTTTATTTAACAATTGTAATGTTTTTAATTATGTATTTCATAAAGAATTTTGAAAAACGGTATCTTTAGTCTGCATTGATCAAGTTAAAAAATTACCTCAGTTTTTGTCTCTTTGCTACCGTTTTCGAGATATTTTAATAATAAATTTTTATTAAAAAAGCAACCTTTCTGAAAGTTTCTAATGAAAATTTCTAATGTTCCTGGGAAATATTACACCAAACTTACTGAAATATTCAATGCTGTCTGGGAACTATCTAGATTTTCTTCTGGTAAATTAATTTGCTTCGTTTTTCGAATTGAAATTGTATTTATGATCGTGTACAATCCATAACTATTGCGAATAATATCGACATGGAGCCTCAAGTTTTGTTAGATGTATTTCTCGGCCTGCTATTTGCGGAGAAAGACAGCTAATATTCATTAATTCAGTCTCTAATTTGTTTATGTTTATAACCATAGTTAGAGAAAATCCGCATGTAAGCTTCTTGTGAAGTAAGGGGAGGCACTACTGAAAATTGGCGCTTTAGAGGTTTTTCTTTTTTATTTTTGGTTATACAAAATATTATACCAAAACCCATGAGAGTAGTTGTTTAGAATTATCTCAGGAACATGTAAGAAAAGTTTCAACCGAAAATATTAAGAACTGTAGGGGAAGATACATTCTTAGCATACCAGTATTTTGTATTTCGAACGTTCTTTGAAAATCTATCTTCTCCTAAAGTTCTTAATACTTTTGGTAGGAAACTTTTTTTACATGTGTCTTAAATGAGTTTAAATAACTTGTCGCATGGATTAAGCATAGTATTTTGTAGATCCAAATATAAAAAATAAAAGCTGCTGAAATACCGTTTTCAGTAGTGCCTCCCCTTAAAAGAAACATCAAATTTTAGTACCAGCCACTTCCATATATAGTGCACATCTGACTTCCTAATACACACCTTGGTGAACTATAGGCAGACGAAATTACTCAAACTTATCTTTCTGAAATCTACTACTCTCTACTCTAGAAACTCCGTAGAGGAACATTCCCTGCGAGTTTTAAACATAAATCTTATATATATTATATTAAGCTCGATCATATTTTCAGCGGTTCTCCGGTTGTCCGGTCCTCCGGGACTCGCTTAGAAATGCTTCATTTTTCATTAAAATAAGAACTACTTTTTTATTAAAACCTGCTCGACAACTCCCTCCTGTTGAATATGTCCCGTCGACTGGGAGCCACCCTGACACTTGGAATCGTTTCCAGGGAGTTTTTGATATTTTAGAAAACATTGGTAAATACCTGGTGCTCATCCTCGTGAAGAATAAAATTATTTTTAAATGTTTTTGTTTACTTACTCTCAAATATAATGATCAGCCAGACATTAATGGTACTGCTCTGAAAAAAAATAAGTACTCAAAGAAAAATGTTTTTATAAAAATAAATTACTAATAAACTCTGATACTTATCTGTCATGGCACTTCATAATCAATAATTTACTTGTAGATGTCTTTTATTAACATTTTCAATATATGACAAGTTGAAGGTTATAAATTATACACTAGAGGAGAAGTATAGCAGAACATATTTACATGAAAACTGAAACAATCGATCAGTATTTCAGGAACTGCGTTTTCCGTCAGCGCCATTATGAACGGCAATTTAAAATCTTTTGAATATTATATGTATAGAGAAATAATATAAACTTAATTTTATCGATTAAACCATTGTAAACAAAATATACTTTAATATTTTGAACTTTGTATGTATACTTTGATATTTTAAAGTACATACCTATCAAGTAATATTTTATTAAGACAATAAACAATCCGCCGTATTAAATTTTCTTTAGATGGTTCGTTTGAACTTCATTTCAGAAAATCAGATTTTCAATATTTTCTAGAAAAATAAATACGCACTTAAAAAATGTATTATTCGCAATTTTGTGTATTATTTAATACATATTTTAATTTAAAAATCTTGACTAAATAATACACTTAATTGCGAATTAGACATTTTGTGTATTATTTAGTCCATATTTTAATTTAAAACTAAGGACATACACATACACCCATATAAGGAATAAGACATTTTTTAGGTGCGTATTTATTTTTCTAAAAAATATTGAAAATATGATTTTCTGAAAGCAAGTTTAAACTGACCAACTAAAGACAATTTGATATGGCGGATATTTCGACGGTCGACGTAAAAGTTGTAAACTAAGATTTTAAATGTTCCAAATTAAAAAATGGGAAAATCGTCGTTTTTCTTTCAGAATGTTGATAAGCATGTAAAAAAAAGTTTTACTTTCTGTAAATAATCTATATTTTAAACTTATATCGCGTAATAGAGGTTAGGTTGACCGACGATTTGACGGCCACTATTTTGCGACTGTTTTCTATGTTTCAATTTGCTACGAAATTTTAGCAATTGTTAATTAATTATTTCTAAATGTAGAAGCGTATAAATGAGAAATAATAATTAATAATAAATCTTATGTCCGAGGGTTGTTCCATCAGTCCTTAGAAAAAGATAGAAAAAAAATTTTTTTTGGGTAATTTTTTTTTATTTTTTAACTTAATCTCCTTTTAGCTCTATACATTTTTCCAAGCGATTTTCCAAATTTTTTAGCCGTACAAAAAGTAGGATTTCGGAAGCTCTTCAAAATAGGCATTTATTTGGGCGATGACCTCCTCGTTCGACGTAAACCGTCGTCCGCCAAGCCATTTTTTCAAGTTTGGAAATAAGAAAAAGTTACGGGGGAAAAATCTGGTATATAAGGTGGATGTTGTAATAATTCCAACTTTAATTCCATATTTTTGGCCATCAAAACTATGCAGGTGTGCACCCATGCATTGTCTTGATCAAAGAGGATCTTTTTCTTTTTCAAATGAGGACGTTTTTCCTTGATTTCTTCGCTCGACAGGTGCAATAACGACGCATAATACTCTCTTGTTATCGTCTTTGCTTTTTCCAAGTGATCGATGTAGATGATGCCGCGTGCATCCCAAAAGACCGTGGCCATCACCCTGCCGGCCGATTTCACCGTCTTCGCCTTCTTCGAAGCCCATTCCCCTTAAAAAATCAACTGTTTTGACTGTTCCTTTGTCTCTGGAGTGTAGTAATGTATCCATGTTTCGTCCACAGTTATGTATCGATGCAGAAACTCCTCAGGATTGCAACGGAAAAGCGCCAAAACAGCCTCAGAATCGACCACACGATTGCGTTTATTCTCCACTGTGAGCAAACGCGGCACCCATCTTGCCGAGATTTCTTTCACACACAATTTTTCGTACAAAATTGAAGCGACAGTACCTTGCAATATGCCTGTGGCCACAACTTTGACTATTTCGCGAACTTTCATTCGTCGATCACTTAAAATCATATCGTGGATTTTGTCTATCATTTCGGAGAAAGTCACTTCCACTGAGCGTTTCGAACGATGTTTATCTTTTGTGGATGTACGACCACGTTTAAACTCATTCACCCAAATATAAACAGTTACAAACACAGGAGCAGATCTGCTATGAAATTCATTCAACTCAGCTTTGATTTCTATCGGTGTTAAGCCTTTTAAATATAGATGTTTAATCACCGCTCGAAACTCACTTTTTTCCATTGTTATGAATAAACAAAAGTTGTTTACTTTAATCGACAATAAAAATGAAAATATGTGATGGATAGAGCTGAAATTTTGTAACGTGGCATTTTGTTACTCTTGTTATTTATAAATTTTGCTCAGCACTTTACCGAATTTTCTATATAATAATGGGCGCCAGGTAAAGCGCGGCTAGCTCTGCACGAGCCCTCTCCCAGAGGAAGTTCCGTGAAGAGGAAAATCAGCTTCATTTTTAACTGATGTCCCAACTGTCGCAACTGTACAATTGTTTCTTATAAATTTCCGGTCGCTATACAAGATCGCAACGATAGCCCTCGTGCGCGTCTCACGCGACGAGCAGATCATCACGTTTCCCGAGTTTTCCCGGCTATCATGTAATTCCCCTTTTCCCCACGCTACTTTCGCGTAAATTTCGAGCTGGCCCGGCGCGCACTGATTCGAAATAAGGGTGTCACACCACCAACGCATTTACGCCGTCGCCTCCGAGCACATGGCGACAAAATATATATATATATATATATATATATATATATATATATATATATATATATATATATATATATAACGTGAGATGTGCGCGCGACGTGCGTCTGAAAGCTATGACGGGCAGTCAATGATCAAAAACGGAGAGGGCGGAAATCTCTTCCAAATTCGGCTCTTCTTCTTGACTATCTTCAGCCCACACACTTGTTGCTTCCGCCCTTATCTTGTCGTTGATTGGCCTTGATTTTCCTTAAATGCGAAAATCAAGGCCAAGTCGGCGCCATTTTGAGTCGCTATTTGTCATTGGTACGCTCCGCGATTACCGCCCTGCCTGCGAAGCGCGGGCAATGAGAATTGCTAAATATACACGCGCTGCCACCCGGCGTGTATATCTATATTGGATTCTTTCAGTTTTGTCGCTGCAGGACCATCACAGTTGGCAGCGGCGACGTGCGCGCACCGGCCTACGCTATGGTAGACCGGCAGATTCAGGCGGCTCGCGGCGCGGCGGCTGCTAGCTCTCCCCATGCTGTCGACAGCCGCGTCGGTATCTCTCTCTCTCTCTCTCTCTCTCTCTCTCTCTCTCTCTTTCTCTCTCTCTCTCTCTCTCTCGTGGATACAGCCGAGATGGTGTGCCGCGAGGAAGCCGCTGCTGCTGCTGTGAATCCTCTCTCCTCCCGCGTCTGCGTGCATCGGAAAAGAGGACGGTTCGCGTGTGTGTGTGTGCGGACAGTGGTTTCGTCCTCGAGAGGCGAGGGAGAAGAGCAAGCGAGAGAGAGAGAGAGAGAGAGGGTCGCGCGTACAGCGTGCGATGGTGTTGGTGCCGTGCGTGTGTGTGTGTATCGGGCTCAACGTCGGTGCTCGCTCCGACCAGTCTTCTCTGCGGCTCGATCAGCTGATGCCGTTGTGTGGATATGTACGTGTGTGTCGGCCTGTATCTTCTGTTGGTCGTGATTCTCCTTCTCCTAATTCCCTCAACAAATAAAAATAACAATTTCCCCCCATTAATAACACTAACAATTTAAAAATAAAAGATGCTCGACTCTGGTGACGGGTGATTCGGTCGCGATTGACTGCCCGTGTTTTTAATAATATTGGGACGTGGAATGCACGTCACAACTTTAACAGCTGTTTAGTTAGTAGTGCTTCTCACTAAAAAAATTACTTTTCGATACTATGAGCGTTATCTCTTGGATTTTCTAAGGACTTATCGAACGACCCTCGTATAATGTACTTGGTAAATGCAAATTGAAAAGATCAGCGATATTAGGTTTGTTCTAAATTATATTGGTAATTAATTGATAATCTTTTATTTTTTATTTAAGTTATTTGCAGCAACTCTAGAATTTATTCGAATTTTTTTTACAGGAATAATCTTAAGTTATTTGTATATTTGTTATTAATTGATATACTTTCTTGTCAATCACAGTTGAAATGGGCTGAATATAATAAATTATTTGTAAATATGTAAAATAAAACGTAATTTTAATAAAATCTGCTATATAGTCTGTTATCACTATTTAACCTACAACATTGGATAGAATAGAAATTATGCAAAACGGGTCACAAGAGCGTATTCTACGACAAATTTCCTATGGAAATAAAAAATTGATTTTTTCATCATTTTAATTCAGACTGGCCCCCTTAATCACTGATAATAGAGTTATCCGTATTGCTGTATGACAAAATATTCCGTAGATTAAAAATCAAGTTCATTAATTTATTTTTAATTTAATTTTATATTGAATAATGTTCATTTTCAGATAGATGACCATAATTTAAATTGTTTATAAAGAATGTGCCAAAACCAAAGATATTTAAATTTTTGAATATGCTTTAATTTTTCGCACTAGAAAAAACCACTGTATATATACTTTATGGCCAACCTAAAGTTTTTATATAAGTTATATTATGGCACTGATCAACAAACGATACATATAATCTGCATTACAATTTAAACTATTGCTATTATATTTAATTGGGAATAATTGATTCTTTTTTTAGGTACAAGAGTGACAGATAATGAGACTTCTGCAAGAGCTAAGAATAAGAAAAAAAGCTCCACTTAATATACGACGATAAATTTTAACAATTCATATGCCACCTTCAGCAATAGCTAGACTCAAATGCTGCAGGTTCACAAGATTCAGATATAAATAATGTGGTACCGACTGTTATGAATTGTTCTCCTACAATTTTTGGTACCAAGCTATGCAAATATCGAACACCTAGCACAGCAGCAGCAGAGTTGAATCGACCAATCATATGAAAGTGATTAAGAGATACATGATAATAATTATCATACAACTTCTAATACTATTGATGAAAGATATTTAGTAAACTTGCCAAAATCAAGCACAATTTTAGTGTTTAAGCATCTAAATGTAGTTTCCGTTTATCAGCATTAACTAGTACATCAGAACTATACTTATTCTTCAATCTCGAGGTATTTCTTTTTTCTCTGTCATGAATATTATCTTTTAACGTTTATAAATAAACATTATTTTATTGCATTAATTATTTATTTGTTTAGTATGACATCTTCGGAACTTCATGCTCTATTATGTATACAAATTATTAAAAGTATGAGATTTTCCCAATTATTGACCAGTTTATAGAATCATTGTTAGTACCGTCATAGTTGCTTCTATTAAAAAATTGAAAACAAAACAAGTAATAGTGAAGTATTGTCGTTGTATTAACTTTACAATGTTAGATGTAACAACTTGTCTATACACAATATGTAACACAAAGCAATATATCTATAAACGTAAAAAAAGGAATTGCCAAATGGTACATAATGACATCGTCGAATTGCTCAACATTTTTGTCAAATACACTCCTCTGCATGCAGACAAATTCATAATAAATGCAAATACTTGATAATAGTAGAAAAGTGCAAAATTTTGACGTATAGAGGATAATTAAAGAGAATAACTGCACAAGCACACGAAAGTCAAAATTCACACTAATACTGCTGTAGCTATCAGCACTGCTGCTGCTGCTACTTGTAAAGCTTGTCATGATAACTTCAATAACAAGAGAGAGAACTGTGAGTGAGCAAAGAGATGTCATAGAACGCAGCTTTATACTGCAAATGCATTTTTTGTGAAAGTACTTCGTCCCTGTCATCGTCGATGTTGTAGTGGGTACAATCTATAAACCTGACCTACTGCCCGAGACCGAGAGAGAGAGAGAGAGAGAGAGAGAGAGAGAGAGAGAGAGAGAGAAGAGAGAGGTAGAAAAATCAGGGAGTATTATGAATGGGCTGAGTCAGACAGCCAGCCGCCACTGACGACACCGCCGCCAGATGTCAGCCAAGTGAAAACCAAGATAGAGAGAGGAGATAAAGAAAAAATGTTTGAAGTGGGCTGCTGCTACACAGGAATGAGATTCTCTCTTGGCCAAGGGGGCGGGGGAGCAGGAAAAGTGAACGGGAGTCGTCGAACAGTGCATTGATGATTATAGCAGCAGCTTGTAGCTTCCTAGCCAGCTGTAGTCGGCGCTGTAGGATTAAGGTTGGGCACACGCACGCCAACAATCTTTACTTTCACTTGTGCGCTATGTGTGTTTGTTGGTGGCATCATAGCTGTAGTAGTCGCGAGCAAGCAATAACTACTCTTTGCGAGTGCGGGTGGAGGATTGGCGCACGATGCGTAAACTAGTCGAGCTATAACTACAGTTGTCTTCCATTCTCTGTATAAGCACACGCGGTGGAGAGAGAGAGAGAGAGAGAGAGATAGAGAGAGCGAGAGAGAGAGAGAACAGCGTTGGCTGTAATTAGAGAGAGAGAGAGAGAAAGAGAGAGAGAGAGAGAGAGAGAGAGTAACATTGGACGACGACGACGACTTGCTTTCTCTAAAAAAAAGATGTATTTAATTTTTGAGAAAAAAAATCAATTAATTGAGGGTGTGGGGGGGGGGGGTGGTACACAACTGATTTTGTTATATTTTGTGGTGGAGGTGAGCAAGAACTTGAGCACAGGTAAAAATATATATATACAGTTGATGCTAAACAAGAGCTTGAGCGCAGACAATATATATATATATATATATATATATCTTCCTATATTATATAGTTGTTTGTAAATCTTATAAGATTTACGCTCACCTCGCCCCTCCTTGTCCCTCATTTTGCCCTCCTCATTCTCCTCCTCAAAACAAGGTAATATCGTTTCAAAAAATACGTTATTTTGATCTTATTTTTTGTCCTCCTCGACCCTCCTCGCCTCTCCTTGCCACTCCTCTTTGTATCCTCTTCATAGCTCTCCTCCCAGCCCTCCTCATGCCCTCCTCATTTACTTATTTCTATTAATTATCATTTTTTATTTTTGTTCTTTTATTCTATATACATATTATACATATAAAAATTGTTTATAATAATAATTGTGAATGTATCAAATACCAAATATTACAGTAAGGTTATTTCATACCAAATTACAAAGTATAATTAATGATATATCAAAAAATAAAATTTTATTAATTTATACAATTAAGTTTCAGAAAAGAGGATTATCTCATGCACATATTCATATAACATTACGTCCAAAAAGTAAATTATTAACACGAGAAGCTATTGACAAATATATTTCTACTGAAATACCATCTAATGATAAAAAATTACAATCCATGTTATTTTAAAGATAAAAATATATGCAAAATAAAATTTCCTAAATCTTTTCAATTAGAAACAACATTTCAAAATAATGGGTATCCATTATATAGAAGGATAAACAACATAGATGATAATCATACTTATCATAATAAAAACAAAAATAGTCAAACTATTGCTGTAGACAACTCGATGGTAGTTCCATATAATATTACATTCAAATAAAAAACAAAATTAAAATAAATATATATGTTAAAAAATACAATACTTAAAACTAAATATGAATAAATGTAAGTATGAGTGACATATATTTATTTATAAATGAATTAAATAAAACATAAATTTGAATGTATAAAAAAGCTTAATTAACAAAACAAAAAAACGCGCCAATCTATTTACCTCCCGGGTGGTGTGGAAAAATAGAAAAACCTTAATAAAAACAACAAAATTTCATGATGTTCATTCTCTCGTACATGTGCGTATATTTTTTTCTTTCATTATGCTGCTCTACTGGGGATTTCGCTTCGCTGAACATTAGTGACAACTCTTTCCCATATAAAGCTTTCCCTTTATATGGGAAAGAGTTGTCACTAATGTTTAGCGAAGCGACATCCCCAGTAGAGCAGCATAGTGAAAGAAAAAAATATACGCACATGTACGAGAGAATGTACATGCACACAAATAACGTGTCCTGATATTCGCGAGACTTTTAGTGCACGCCCCCACTACTCAGAAATGCATGGGTCTGTGGCTGATAAGCCGCTTAGGTGTGCACACCTACGTACAATACAAATGGCCTATCCTGAGGACAGCTGTTTCTAACTACTATTAAGCCAACGCTTGGTTGCAATTTTAGCATGCGCGAACAGTCGTCAAGATGCTCTGATTAGAGCCGCCACTAGAGCGGAAGAGAGCCAATTTTGGGCGAATAAGGACATTTTTTCTCCTTGCTCTGACTGAAAATGGAGAAAGAAATTCTGCGGAAGGGAAAAGTCGCACTTGCCACAATCGATCCTGCGGACAGACCTTCAGTAGCGATATCATGGATGGTAATCCATTGGATCCGTCATACGAGTAGCGCGAGAGTATAAAACCTAGGCCGCGAAATACCGCCTGCCTCGTTATCAAAATTTATAGGAATAGATATAGGATATAGGCAGTAGGAAATGAAAATAGTAAGGAAAAAAAGAGGCCTCTATATGTAAAAGTCATCTTTCTCTGGGAAGGTTTGAGTGTAACTTCAAGATGTAGAAGCACACGGAGGTCCATGTGTCGAAGTAGTAGGGAGCGGATCTCGAATCGAAGTTGAGCCAAGCTCTTGCAGTACTGCAAGGAGGATCAGGATCACAAAAACCCAGCAAAAGGTCGTGCTGACCATCCTCAGCGTCAACACTCGAGTCAGCCCATCTGATCCCGGGTGAAGGCCCTGGACATGCGCCAAGGACCACTTTGTAGGTGACAGTAGTTCGTCCGCGAGGAGGCCCAGATCTACTTCACGGACAATGACGTTCGGTGTGAGGCACTTGGAGCGCTGCTGTTGAAGCCGGAGAACATCAGTTTGCCAACGCCTCCAGAAATCGTTAGTTATTTGCAGCGCCAGATGGTACCTCGGGACAACTAAAACAGATTATTGAAAATCGATGGCACCGAGGCAATCAAGCAGTGGCCTAATAAAATGGCTCAGACGGCCATCAGATTGAGTGGGCACAGCGGCCCCGAATTGAGGCAAGCTTCTATTTGTGTGGCCAGGGTGGCGAATTCTTCGAAGGAGAGCGTTAAATCGCGTAGCATTCATCGAATGTTGTGCTTACAGCAGTGACTGCGACATCCCAAAAGCTATCGGTATAAGGCGATCGAGGTGGAAAGAACTTCCAGCTTACTCCGTCCACCGCGATGGCCTAAGCCACCTCCTGGCTGAACTGAGACGTGGCAACGAACGGCCGCCGGAGTTCAGCACTGGCACCCTGAAAGGTGCTGCCGATGTCACTGTATATGACGCAGCAGATACGTCGTTGCGACAGAGTCCGCCAGAAGGCCGAAAAAGAGATTAGATATAATAGCCATTGTAAGACTTGTGTCCTCGACTCTTCGTCGCCCACAGTTAGAAAGCTCCGGTGTAGCCCAGTCGCGTATTGTACAGAATCGAGCTAGGGTTGCTCTCGTGCGGGGTAACACGGTCATCAATTGCAATTACACACAATCCACACAAACCCAAAACCCACAAACCCAAAACCCACAAACCCAAAACCCACAAACCCACAAACCCAAAACCCACAAACCCAAAACCCACAAACCCAAAACCCACATACCCACAAACCCAAAACCCACAAACCCGAAACCCACAAACCCAAAACCCACAAACCCAAAACCCACAAACCCACAAACCCAAAACCCACAAACCCAAAACCCACAAATCCAAAACCCACAAACCCAAAACCCACAAACCCAAAACCCACAAACCCAAAACCCACAAACCCAAAACCCACAAACCCAAAACCCACAAACCCAAAACCCACAAACCCAAAACCCACAAACCCAAAACCCACAAACCCAAAACCCACAAACCCAAAACCCACAAACCCAAAACCCACAAACCCAAAACCCACAAACCCAAAACCCACAAACCCAAAACCCACAAACCCACAAACCCAAAACCCACAAACCCAGAAACCCAAAACCCACAAACCCAAAACCCAAAACCCAAAACCCACAAACCCAAAACCCACAAACCCAAAACCCACAAACCCACAAACCCAAAACCCACAAACCCAAAACCCAAAACCCACAAACCCAAAACCCACAAACCCAAAACCCACAAACCCAAAACCCACAAACCCAAAACCCAAAAACCCAAAACCCAAAAACCCAAAACCCACAAACCCAAAACCCACAAACCCAAAACCCAAAACCCACAAACCCAAAACCCACAAACCCAAAACCCACAAACCTAAAACCCACAAACCCAAAACCCACAAACCCAAAACCCACAAACCCAAAACCCACAAACCCAAAACCCACAAACCCAAAACCCACAAACCCAAAACCCACAAACCCAAAACCCACAAACCCAAAACCCACAAACCCAAAACCCACAAACCCAAAACCCACAAACCCAAAACCCACAAACCCAAAACCCACAAACCCAAAACCCACAAACCCAAAACCCACAAACCCAAAACCCACAAACCCAAAACCCACAAACCCAAAACCCACAAACCCAAAACCCACAAACCCAAAACCCACAAACCCAAAACCCACAAACCCAAAACCCACAAACCCAAAACCCACAAACCCAAAACCCACAAACCCACAAACCCAAAACCCACAAACCCAGAAACCCAAAACCCACAAACCCAAAACCCAAAACCCAAAACCCACAAACCCAAAACCCACAAACCCAAAACCCACAAACCCAAAACCCACAAACCCACAAACCCAAAACCCACAAACCCAAAACCCAAAACCCACAAACCCAAAACCCACAAACCCAAAACCCACAAACCCAAAACCCACAAACCCAAAACCCAAAAACCCAAAACCCAAAAACCCAAAACCCACAAACCCAAAACCCACAAACCCAAAACCCAAAACCCACAAACCCAAAACCCACAAACCCAAAACCCACAAACCTAAAACCCACAAACCCAAAACCCACAAACCCAAAACCCACAAACCCAAAACCCACAAACCCAAAACCCACAAACCCAAAACCCACAAACCCAAAACCCACAAACCCAAAACCCACAAACCCAAAACCCACAAACCCAAAACCCACAAACCCAAAACCCACAAACCCAAAACCCACAAACCCAAAACCCACAAACCCAAAACCCACAAACCCAAAACCCACAAACCCAAAACCCACAAACCCAAAACCCACAAACCCAAAACCCACAAACCCAAAACCCACAAACCCAAAACCCACAAACCCAAAACCCACAAACCCAAAACCCACAAACCCAAAACCCACAAACCCAAAACCCACAAACCCAAAACCCACAAACCCAAAACCCACAAACCCAAAACCCACAAACCCAAAACCCACAAACCCAAAACCCACAAACCCAAAACCCACAAACCCAAAACCCACAAACCCAAAACCCACAAACCCAAAACCCACAAACCCAAAACCCACAAACCCAAAACCCACAAACCCAAAACCCACAAACCCAAAACCCACAAACCCAAAACCCACAAACCCAAAACCCACAAACCCAAAACCCACAAACCCAAAACCCACAAACCCAAAACCCACAAACCCAAAACCCACAAACCCAAAACCCACAAACCCAAAACCCACAAACCCAAAACCCACAAACCCAAAACCCACAAACCCAAAACCCACAAACCCAAAACCCACAAACCCAAAACCCACAAACCCAAAACCCACAAACCCAAAACCCACAAACCCAAAACCCACAAACCCAAAACCCACAAACCCAAAACCCACAAACCCAAAACCCACAAACCCAAAACCCACAAACCCAAAACCCACAAACCCAAAACCCACAAACCCAAAACCCACAAACCCAAAACCCACAAACCCAAAACCCACAAACCCAAAACCCACAAACCCAAAACCCAAAACCCAAAACCCAAAACCCAAAACCCACAAACCCAAAACCCACAAACCCAAAACCCACAAACCCAAAACCCAGAAACCAGATTCATAGGAAAGTGAAATCCTCATACCAAACTCAACAAGCCCAAAACCCACGAATGCAACACCCACAATCCCAAAACCCACAAAGTCTAAACCAACAAAGAGCCACAAATCGAAAATTCTCAAATGTAACACACAAAAACCACAAATTTCACAAATCGAAAAGAAACATACCAAAATCACACGAAACATAAAACCAAAAATCCAAAACTCATAAAATCAAAAATCCACAAACCCGACAACCACAAACCCATAAACCCACAAACTCAAAACCCAACAACCCAAAATCCATAAACACAAACCAAAGAAATCCAAAACACACAAACACAAACCAAAGAAATCCAAAACCCACAAACCCAAAATTCACAAACCAAAAAACCCAAGAACCTAAAACCCAGAAATCCAAAACTTAAAAACCATAATCCCACAAACTCACAAACCTAAAACCCTCGTACCGGAAACCCGCTAACCCAAAACCACGAACCCAAAACCCACAAATCCAAACCGCACGAAACAGAAACTCTCAAACAAAAAATCAACCAACCCAAATCCCAAACACCAGAATCCTGGAAACGTTAAATCTCCATTACCAAAATCCACAAGTTAAAAACCACAAAGCAAAACATAAAAACCTATATCCCACGAATCCGAAACCAAAAACCGAAAAACGAACATCCATATATCCAAAAGTAACAATCATAAACACATAAACCCAAACTCCATAGAACAAAACAAATAAACGGAAAAACCATAAACTATAAACACCTATACCCAAAATCAACAAAACAAAAACCCTCAACCACAAAACCCATAAACCCAAAACCGACAAACCCAAACCCCACAAACCAAAAACCCCCAAACCGAATTCCACAAACCGAAAGCCCATAAACCCAAAACCCACTATCCAAAAACCCACAAAGTCAAAACCCACAAACCCAAAAATCCACAAACCCAAAACCCACAAACCCATAACGCACGAAACCATAACCCACAAACCCACAAACCCAAAACCCACAAACCCAAAACCCACTAACCCACAAACCCAAAACCCACATACCCGAAACTTAAAAACCCAAAACCCACCATCTCAAAACCCACTAACTCAGCTCACCAACGAGCCCAACATGTACAAAACCAAAACCCACAAATCGAACCAAACAAACAAATCCCAAATCACTCAAAACTAAAACCAAAAAACCAAAACCCACATACACAAAAATCTACAAACCCATAACCCACAAACCCAAATCCGACAAACCCAATATCAATTAACCAAAAATCCCACAAACCCAAAACCCACAAACCCAAAACCCACAAACCCAAAACCCACAAACCCAAAACCCACATACCCGAAACTTAATATCCCAAAACCCACCATCTCAAAACCCACTAACTCACATATCGAAAACACACAAACCGAAACCACAAACCCAAATACCACGAAACAAAATCCCTCAAACCAAAAATCCGCAGCCCCAAATCCCACAAACCAGAACCTTAGAAACGTGAAACCCTCATAACCAACATCCACAAGCCCAAAACCCACAAAGCACAACGTAAACACCTAAAACCCATCATTCCAAAACCAACCAACCCAACACGTACACAACCAAAACCCAAAACCCATAAACCCAACACCCAGAAACCCAAGCCCATAAACACAAAACCCACAATCCCAAAACCCACGATCCCAAAACCCACAAAACCAAATCCCACAAACCCAAATCCCAAGAAACCAAAACCCTCAAACCAAAAACCCACCAACCCAAGTCCTACAAATCAGAATCTTAGAAACGTGAAACGCTCATAACCAAAATCCACAAGCCCAAACCCAAACCCAAACTGCAAAACGTAAAACCGTACAACCCATGAACCCAAAACCCACAGACTCAAAACCGACAAATGAATATACATAAATTCAAAGATCCACAATCAAAAAAGCCATATCCCACCAACACATAACACGCAAATCCAAAACCCTCAAACCCAAAACCAACAAATCCAACTCCCACAAACCGCAAACCTACAAAACGAAAATATAGAGACCCAAACCCACATACCCAAATCCCAAATACCCAAAACCCACAAACCCAAAACCCACATACCCGAAACTTAAAAACCCAAAACCCACCAACTCAAAACCCACTAACTCACATACCGAAAACCCACAAACCGAAACCACAAACCAAAAACCCACAAACCCAAATGCCACGAAACAAAATCCCTCAAACCAAAAATCCGCAGTCCCAAATCCCACAAACCAGAACCTTAGAAACGTGATACCCTCATAACCAACATCCACAAGCCCAAAACCCACAAAGCAAAACGTAAACACCTAAAATCCATGAATCCAAAACCAACGAGCCCAACACGTACAAAACCAAAACCCACAAATCGAAAATACAACACTCAAAAAATCCAAATGCCACAAACCCAAAACAAACAAATCCCAAATCACTCAAAACTAAAACCAAAAAACCAAAACCCACATACACAAAAATCAACAAACCCATAACCCACAAACCCAAAACCGACAAACCCAATATCAATTAACCAAAAAACCCACAAACCCAAAACCCACAAACCCAAAACCCACATACCCGAAACTTAAAAACCCCAAACCCACCATCTCAAAACCCACTAACTCACATATCGAAAACCCACAAACCGAAACCACAAACCAAAAACCCACAAACTCAAATACCACGAAACAAAATCCCTCAAACCAAAAATCCGCAGCCCCAAATCCCACAAACCAGAACCTTAGAAACGTGAAACCCTCATAACCAACATCCACAAGCCCAGAACCCACAAAGCACAACGTAAACACCTAAAACCCATGATTCCAAAACCAACGAACCCAACACGTACAAAACCAAAACCCACAATCCCAAAACCCACAATGTCTAAACCAACAAAGAGCCACAAATCAAAAATGCTCAAATGCAACACTCAAAAACCACAAATTTCACAAATCGAAAACAAACATACCCAAATCACACAAAACCTAAAACAAAAAAATCCAAAACTCATAAAACCAAAAATACACAAACCCGATACCCACAAACCCAGAAACTCACAAACTCAAAATCCACCAACCCAAAATCCATAACACAAACCAAACAAATCCAAAACCCACAAACCCAAAATTCACAAACCAAAAAACCCAAGAACCTAAAACCCTACAAACCCAAAACAAAAAAACCAAAATCCCACGAACCCACAATCCCAAAATCCTCGTACCGGAAACCCGCTAACCCAAAACCACGAACCCAAAACCCACAAATCCAAACCGCACGAAACAGAAACACTCAAACCAAAAATCCACCAACCCAAATCCAAAACACCAGAATCCTGGAAACGTTAAATCTCCATTACCAAAATCCACAAGCTAAAAACCCACAAAGCAAAACATAAAAACCTATACCCCACGGATCCACAATCCGCAAACCAAAAACCGAGAAACGAACATCCATATATATCCAAAAGTAACATTCAAAAAACATATAAACCCAAACTTCATAGAACAAAACCAATAAACGGAAAAACCATTGACTATAAACACTTATACCCAAAATCAACAAAACAAAAACCCTCAACACCAAAACCCATAAACCCAAAACCGACAAACTCAAACCCCACAACCCAAAAACCCCCAAACCCAAAATCCACAAACTGACAGTCCATAAACCCAAAACCCACTATCCAAAAACCCACAAAGTTAAAACCCACAAACCCAAAAATCCACAAACCCAAAACCCACAAACCCATAACGCACGAAACCATAACCCACAAACCCGCAACCAACAAACCCTTAACACGCAAACCCATAACACACAAATCCATAACCCTCAAACCCATAAACCAGAAACTAAAACCCACAAACCAAAACCCACAAACCCACAAACAGAAAACTCAAAGTCCGAAAACCCACTAAGTCAAATCCATTGAACCGCACAATCACGAACCAAAAACCCAAAAATCCAAAAAGCAGTATCCCAAAACCCGTAACCCACCAACCCATAACGTACAAACCAATAATATACGAATCCAAAGCCCACCAATCCAGATCACGTAAATCCAAAACCAACCAACCCAACTCCCACAAATTCAAAACCCACAAACCCAATATCCACAAACCGAAAATCCACAAACCGAAAGCCCATAAACCTAGAACGCACTATCTCAAAACCCACAAAGTGAAAAACCCTCAAACAGAAAACTCACGAACCGAAAACCCACAAAATCAAAAGCCAAAAATCCAAAACCCACAAACCCAAACCCCACATATCCAAAAACCACAGGCCCAAAACCCAAAACCCATAAACCCAACACCCAGAACCCCAAGCCCATAAACACAAAACCTACAATCCCAAAACCCACGATCCCAAAACCCACAAAACCAAATCCCACAAACCCAAATCCCAAGAAACCAAAACCCTCAAACCAAAAACCCACCAACCCAAGTCCTACAAATCAGAATCTTAGAAACGTGAAACGCTCATAACCAAAATCCACAAGTCCAAACCCAAACCCAAATTGCAAAACGTAAAAACGTACAACCCATGAACCCAAAACCCACAGACTCAAAACCGACAAATGAATATACATAAATTCAAAGATTCACAATCAAAAAAGCCATATCCCACCAACACATAACACGCAAATCCAAAACCCTCAAACCCAAAACCAACAAATCCAACTCCCACAAACCGCAAACCTACAAAACGAAAATATAGAGACCCAAAACCCACATACCCAAATCCCAAATACCCAAAACCCACAAACCCAAAACCCACATACCCGAAACTTAAAAACCCAAAACCCACCATCTCAAAACCCACTAACTCAAATACCGAAAACCCGCAAACCGAAACCACAAACCAAAAACCCACAAACCCAAATGCCACGAAACAAAATCCCTCAAACCAAAAATCCGCAGCCCCAAATCCCACAAACCAGAACCGTAGAAACGTGAAACCCTCATAACCAACATCCACAAGCCCAAAACCCACAAAGCAAAACGTAAACACCTAAAATCCATGAATCCAAAACCAACGAGCCCAACACGTACAAAACCAAAACCCACAAATCGAAAATACAACACTCAAAAAACCCAAATGCCACAAACCCAAAACAAACAAATCCCAAATCACTCAAAACTAAAACCAAAAAACTAAAACCCACATACACAAAAATCTACAAACCCATAACCCACAACCCCTAAACCCATAAACACAAAACCCACAAACCTATAACCAAAGAAAGTAAAAACTAAGTAACCCAAAGACCCTCAGAACCAAAATCATGAATCCAAAAAACCCGTAAACTCAAAACCCACAGACCCAAAATCATGAAAGCAAAAAACCCACGAACCTAAAACCCACAAACCTAAAACCCACGCACCCGAAATCACAAACCCACTAACCCAAATCCCACGAAACAAAAACACTCAAACCAAAAATCCGCCAACCCAGAACTCTCAACCCCAAATCCCACAAATCAGAATCTTAGAAACGTGAAACCCTCAGAACCAAAATCCACAAAGCCAAACACAAATAGCAAAACGGACAAACCTACAAACCATGAACCCAAAACCCACAAACTCAAAATCGAAAAACGAAAATCTAGAAATCCAAAGACCCACAAATCGTGTACCCGCAAAACCAACATTCACGAACGCAACACATACAAACCCAAAACCCCGAAACCCATAACCCACCAACCCAAATCGCACAAACCGAAAAGTCACAAACCGAAATCCCATAGAATCTAAAACCTACACTCCCCAAACCCACAAAGTCAAAACCAACAAATCGAAAACACAAAAACACAATCTCCGACAAATCTAAACCCATAACCTACCAACCCATAACACACAAACCCATAACCTACGAATCCATAACCCACAAAACCATAACCCACCAACCCATAACCCACCAACCCTTAACACACAAACCTATAACCCACAAACATTCGACCCACAAACCTATAACTCACAAACCCGTAACCCACAAACCCATAACTCACCGACCCATAACCCACACACCCACAAACCCATAACCCACGAACACATAACCGACAAACCCGTAACCCTAAAACCCATAACCAACAAACCCATAACTCATAAACCCATAAACCACAAACTCATAACCCACAAACCCATATCCCACAAACTCGTATCCCACAAACCCATATCCAAGAAACTCGTAACCCACAAACCCACAAACTGAAAAACCCACAATCCCAAAACCCACAAACCCAAGACCCATAAACGCAAAGCCAACAAACCCAAAACCCACAAACCCAAAATCCACAAGCCATAAACCCACAAACCGAAAACCCACAATTCCAAAACCACAAACTCACAACCCACAAACCAAAATTCCACGAAACAAAAACCCACCAACCTAAATCACACAAACCAGAATCTTAGAAACGTGAAGCCCTCATTACCAAAATCCACAAGCCGAAAATACATAAAGCAAAACATAAAAACCTAAAACTCATGAACCTAAAACCCCCAAACCCAAAGCCCAAATAACCAAAACCCAAAATCACAAAACAAAAATCCACAAATCAAAAATTAACAATAAAAAAACACGTAAACCAAATCTCCACATAACGAAACAAATACACACCTAACACATAAACTCTAAACCCTTATACCCGAATTAAACAAATTAAAAACTCACTTCCCAAAACCCACAAATCCAAATCCCACAAACCTAAACCCCACAATCCCAAATCCAACAAAGTCAAAACCAACAAACCTAAAGACGCACAAATCGTGAACCCTCAAATCCAACACTCAAAAAAAACCCAAATGCCACAAACTGAAAACAAACGAACACACATCACACAAAACCGAAACCAACCAACAAAAAAAATCGCAGACCAAAAAATCCACAAACCCATAACCCACAAACCCATAACACACAAACCCATAACCCACAAACCCATAACCCAGAAATCCATACACCACAAACCCATACACCACAAACTCGTAACCCACAACCCCACAAACTCAAATCCCACAAACCCAAAACCCACAAACCAAAAACCCATAAACCATAACCAACAAACCCAAAACCGACCAACTCAAAACCCTCAAACCAATAACCCACAAACCACTAACCCCCAAACTCATAACCCACAAACTCATCTCCCACGAACACATAACCCACAAACCCGTAATCCAGAAACCCGTAGCCGACAAACCCATGACCCACAAACCCGTGATCCACAAACTCATGATCGACATACCCATGAACCACGAACCATTGATCCACAGATTCAGGACCCACAAATCCATGAACACAAACCGATGACTTACAATACCATCACCCACAAACCCATGATCCCCAAAGCCATAACCCAAAAACCCATGACCCACAAACCCATGACCCACAAACCCATGACCCACAAACCCATGACACACAAACCCATGACCCACAAATCCATAACCCACAAACACATGACCCATAAACTCATAACCCACAAACCCATAACCCACAAACCCATAGCCCAAAAACATATGACCCACGAACCCATGATCCACAAACCCATGACGCACAAATCCATAGCCCAAAAACATATGACCCACAAACCCATAGTCCACAAACCCATAAACCCACAAACCCGAAGCCACGAACACAAATCCACAAATTCAAATCCGAATAACCAAAAACCCACAAACACAAAATCCACAAACCCATAAACCCGCAAACCCAAAACCCACAAAACCAAAACCCGAAAACCCAAAACACACAAACCCAAAACAATCAAACCCAAAACCCACAAACCAATAACCCACAAGCCCCTAACCCCCAAACTCATAACCCACAAACTCATCTCCCACGAACACATAACCCACAAACCCGTAATCCAGAAACCCGTAGCCCACAAACCCATGATCCACAAACCCATGATCCACAAACTCATGATCGACATACCCATGAACCACGAACCCTTGATCCACAGACTCATGACCCACAAATCCATGAACACAAACCGATGACACACAAACTCATGACCCACAAATCCATAACCCACAAACACATGACCCACAAACTCATAACCCACAATCCCACGAACCACAAACCCATGATCCACAGACCCATGAGCCACAAATCCATGACCCACAAACCCATGACTTACAAAACCATCACCCACGAACCCATGATCCACAAAGCCAAACCCAGGAACCGAATGTCCCACAAACCTATGACCTATAAACCTATGACCCACAAACCCATGACCCACGAACCCTTTATCCACAAACCCATGACCCAGAAACCCATGACACACAAACCCATGATGCAAAAATCCATAACCCACAATCCCATAACCCACAAGCCCCTAACCCCCAAACTCATAACCCCCAAACTCATAACCCACAAACTCATCACCCACGAACACATAACCCACAAACCCATTGACGCACAAACCCTAACCCACAAACACAAATTCACCAACCAACCAAAAAAATCCACAGACCCAAAAATCCACAAACCCGCAATCTACAAACCCATAAAACATAACCAATAAACCTAAAACCGACAAACTCAAAATCCATAAACCAAAAAACCCACAAACCCAAACCCGACATACTCAAACTGACAAACTCAAATTCCACGAACCCAAAACCCACAAACCTACAAACCATAAACCCACAAACCCGTAACCCACAAACCGATAACTCACCAACCCATAACCCACACACCCACAAACCCATAACCCACGAACACATAACCCACAAACTAATAACCCACAGACACATTACCCACAAACCCGTAACCCTAAAACCCATAACCCACAAGCCCATAACCCATAAACCCATAAACCACAAACCCATAACCCACAAACCCATATCCCACAAACTCGTAACACACAAACCCACAAACTGAAAAACCCACAATCCCAAAAACCACAAACCCAAGACCCATAAACACAAAAACCACAAACTCAGAACACACAAACCCAAAACCCACAAATCCAAAACCCACAAAACCAAAGCCTACAAACCCGAAACCCACAAACCCACAAACCGAAAACCCACAATCCCACAAACCATTAACCCACAAACACGTAACCCACAAACTCATAACCCGTAACCCACAAACCCATAGTCCACAAACCCATAAACCCATAAACCCGAAGCCACGAACACAAATCCACATACTCAAATCCGAATAACCAAAAACCCACAAACCCAAGACACACAAACCCAAAACCCCCAAACCCAAAACCCACAAACCAATAACCCACAAGCCCCTAACCCCCAAACTCATAACCCACAAACTCATCTCCCACGAACACATAACCCACTAACCCCTAACCCCCAAACTCATAACCCACAAACTCATCTCCCACGAACACATAACCCACAAACCCATAATCCAGAAACCCGTAGCCCACAAATCCATGACCCACAAACCCATGATCCACAAACTCATGATCGACGTACCCATGAACCACGTACCATTGATCCACAGACTCATGTCCCACAAATCCATGAACACAAACCGATGGCTTACAATACCATCACCCACAAACCCATGATCCCCAAAGCCATAACCCAAAAACCCATGATCCCCAAAACCATAACCCAAAAACCCATGACCCACAAACCCATGACCCACAAACCCATGACCCACAAACCCATGACCCACAAACCCATGACCCACAAACCCATGACTCACAAATCCATGATCCACAAAGTCATGATCGACAAAATCATGACCCACAAAGCTATGACCCACAAACTCATAACCCACAAACCCATGAACCACAAACTCATGATCGACAAACCCATGATCCACAAACCCATGACCCACAAACCCATGACCCACAAACCCATGATCCGCAGACGCATGACCCACAAACCCATGACTTACAAAACCATCACCCACGAACCCTTGATCCACAAACCCATGACCCAGAAACCCATGACACACAAACCCATGACGCACAAATCCATAGCACAAAAACATATGACCCACGAACCCATGATCCACAAAGTCATGATCGACAAAATCATGACCCACAAAGCCATGACCCACAAACCCATGACCTACAAACCCATGGCCCACAAACTCATAACCCACAAACCCATGAACCACAAACCCATGATCCACAGACCCATGACCCACAAATCCATGTCCCACAAACCCATGACTTACAAAACCATCACCCACGAACCCATGATCCACAAAGCCAAACCCAGAATCCGAATGTCCCACAAACCTATGACCTACAATCCTATGACCCACAAACCCATAACCCACGAACACATAACCCACAAACCCGTAACAATAAATCAATATCCGAACAAAGCCATAACCCATAAACCACAAACCCATAACCCACAAACCCATATCCCACAAACTTGTCACCCACAAACCCACAAACTGAAAAACCCACAATCCCAAAACCCACAAACCCGAGACCCATACACGCAAAGGCAACAAACCCAAAACCCACAAACCCGAGATCCATACACGCAAAGCCAACAAACCCAAAACCCATAAACCCAAAATCCACAAGCCAAAAAACTCACAAAACCAAAACGCACAAATCCAAATCCCAGAATCCTAAACCCCACAATCCCAAATCCAACAAAGTCAAAACCAAAAAACCTAAAGACGCACAAATCGTGAACCCTCAAATCCAACACTCAAAAAAAACCCAAATGCCACAAACTGAAAACAAACGAACACACATCACACAAAACCGAAACCAACCAACAAAAAAAAATCACAGACCAAAAAATCCACAAACCCACAATATACAAACCCATAACCCACAAACCCATAACACACAAACCCATAACCCACAAACCCATAACCCAGAAATCCATACACCACAAACCCATACACCACAAACTAGTAACCCACAAACCCACAACCTCATAACCCACAAACCCATGAACCACAAACCCATGATCCACAGACCCATGACCCACAAATCCATGTCCCACAAACCCATGCCTTACATAACCATCACCCACGAACCCATGATCCACAAAGCCAAACCCAGAATCCGAATGTCCCACAAACCTATGACCTACAATCCTATGACCCACAAACCCATAACCCACGAACACATAACCCACAAACCCGTAACCCACAAACCGATAACTCACCAACCCATAACCCACACACCCACAAACCCATAACCCACGAACACATAACCCACAAACTAATAACCCACAGACACATTACCCACAAACCCGTAACCCTAAAACCCATAACCCACAAGCCCATAACCCATAAACCCATAAACCACAAACCCATAACCCACAAACCCATATCCCACAAACTCGTAACACACAAACCCACAAACTGAAAAACCCACAATCCCAAAAACCACAAACCCAAGACCCATTAACACAAAAACCACAAACTCAGAACACACAAACCCAAAACCCACAAATCCAAAACCCACAAAACCAAAGCCTACAAACCCGAAACCCACAAACCCACAAACCGAAAACCCACAATCCCACAAACCATTAACCCACAAACACGTAACCCACAAACTCATAACCCGTAACCCACAAACCCATAGTCCACAAACCCATAAACCCATAAACCCGAAGCCACGAACACAAATCCACAAACTCAAATCTGAATAACCAAAAACCCACAAACCCAAAACACACAAACCCAAAACCCCCAAACCCAAAACCCACAAACCAATAACCCACAAGCCCCTAACCCCCAAACTAATAACCCACAAACTCATCTCCCACGAACACATAACCCACTAACCCCTAACCCCCAAACTCATAACCCACAAACTCATCTCCCACGAACACATAACCCACAAACCCGTAATCCAGAAACCCGTAGCCCACAAATCCATGACCCACAAACCCATGATCCACAAACTCATGATCGACGTACCCATGAACCACGTACCATTGATCCACAGACTCATGACCCACAAATCCATGAACACAAACCGATGGCTTACAATACCATCACCCACAAACCCATGATCCCCAAAGCCATAACCCAAAAACCCATGATCCCCAAAGCCATAACCCAAAAACCCATGACCCACAAACCCATGACCCACAAACCCATGACCCACAAACCCATGACCCACAAACCCATGACCCACAAACCCATGACCCACAAACCCATGACTCACAAATCCATGATCCACAAAGTCATGATCGACAAAATCATGACCCACAAAGCTATGACCCACAAACTCATAACCCACAAACCCATGAACCACAAACTCATGATCGACAAACCCATGATCCACAAACCCATGACCCACAAACCCATGACCCACAAACCCATGATCCGCAGACGCATGACCCACAAACCCATGACTTACAAAACCATCACCCACGAACCCTTGATCCACAAACCCATGACCCAGAAACCCATGACACACAAACCCATGACGCACAAATCCATAGCACAAAAACATATGACCCACGAACCCATGATCCACAAAGTCATGATCGACAAAATCATGACCCACAAAGCCATGACCCACAAACTCATAACCCACAAATCCATGAACCACAAACTCATGATCCACAAACCCATGACCCACAAACCCATGACCTACAAACCCATGGCCCACAAACTCATAACCCACAAACCCATGAACCACAAACCCATGATCCACAGACCCATGACCCACAAATCCATGTCCCACAAACCCATGACTTACAAAACCATCACCCACGAACCCATGATCCACAAAGCCAAACCCAGAATCCGAATGTCCCACAAACCTATGACCTACAATCCTATGACCCACAAACCCATAACCCACGAACACATAACCCACAAACCCGTAACCCTAAATCAATATCCGAACAAAGCCATAACCCATAAACCCATAAACCACAAACCCATAACCCACAAACCCATATCCCACAAACTTGTCACCCACAAACCCACAAACTGAAAAACCGACAATCCCAAAACCCACAAACCCGAGATCCATACACGCAAAGCCAACAAACCCAAAACCCATAAACCCAAAATCCACAAGCCAAAAAACTTACAAAACCAAAACGCACAAATCCAAATCCCAGAATCCTAAACCCCACAATCCGAAATCCAACAAAGTCAAAACCAACAAACCTAAAGACGCACAAATCGTGAACCCTCAAATCCAACACTCAAAAAAAACCCAAATGCCACAAACTGAAAACAAACGAACACACATCACACAAAACCGAAACCAACCAACAAAAAAAAAATCACAGACCAAAAAATCCACAAACCCACAATATACAAACCCATAACCCACAAACCCATAACACACAAACCCATAACCCACAAACCCATAACCCAGAAATCCATACACCACAAACCCATACACCACAAACTCGTAACCCACAAACCCACAACCTCATAACCCACAAACCCATGAACCACAAACCCATGATCCACAGACCCATGACCCACAAATCCATGTCCCACAAACCCATGCCTTACATAACCATCACCCACGAACCCATGATCCACAAAGCCAAACCCAGAATCCGAATGTCCCACAAACCTATGACCTACAATCCTATGACCCACAAACCCATAACCCACGAACACATAACCCACAAACCCGTAACCCACAAACCGATAACTCACCAACCCATAACCCACACACCCACAAACCCATAACCCACGAACACATAACCCACAAACTAATAACCCACAGACACATTACCCACAAACCCGTAACCCTAAAACCCATAACCCACAAGCCCATAACCCATAAACCCATAAACCACAAACCCATAACCCACAAACCCATATCCCACAAACTCGTAACACACAAACCCACAAACTGAAAAACCCACAATCCCAAAAACCACAAACCCAAGACCCATTAACACAAAAACCACAAACTCAGAACACACAAACCCAAAACCCACAAATCCAAAACCCACAAAACCAAAGCCTACAAACCCGAAACCCACAAACCCACAAACCGAAAACCCACAATCCCACAAACCATTAACCCACAAACACGTAACCCACAAACTCATAACCCGTAACCCACAAACCCATAGTCCACAAACCCATAAACCCATAAACCCGAAGCCACGAACACAAATCCACAAACTCAAATCTGAATAACCAAAAACCCACAAACCCAAAACACACAAACCCAAAACCCCCAAACCCAAAACCCACAAACCAATAACCCACAAGCCCCTAACCCCCAAACTAATAACCCACAAACTCATCTCCCACGAACACATAACCCACTAACCCCTAACCCCCAAACTCATAACCCACAAACTCATCTCCCACGAACACATAACCCACAAACCCGTAATCCAGAAACCCGTAGCCCACAAATCCATGACCCACAAACCCATGATCCACAAACTCATGATCGACGTACCCATGAACCACGTACCATTGATCCACAGACTCATGACCCACAAATCCATGAACACAAACCGATGGCTTACAATACCATCACCCACAAACCCATGATCCCCAAAGCCATAACCCAAAAACCCATGATCCCCAAAGCCATAACCCAAAAACCCATGACCCACAAACCCATGACCCACAAACCCATGACCCACAAACCCATGACCCACAAACCCATGACCCACAAACCCATGACCCACAAACCCATGACTCACAAATCCATGATCCACAAAGTCATGATCGACAAAATCATGACCCACAAAGCTATGACCCACAAACTCATAACCCACAAACCCATGAACCACAAACTCATGATCGACAAACCCATGATCCACAAACCCATGACCCACAAACCCATGACCCACAAACCCATGATCCGCAGACGCATGACCCACAAACCCATGACTTACAAAACCATCACCCACGAACCCTTGATCCACAAACCCATGACCCAGAAACCCATGACACACAAACCCATGACGCACAAATCCATAGCACAAAAACATATGACCCACGAACCCATGATCCACAAAGTCATGATCGACAAAATCATGACCCACAAAGCCATGACCCACAAACTCATAACCCACAAATCCATGAACCACAAACTCATGATCCACAAACCCATGACCCACAAACCCATGACCTACAAACCCATGGCCCACAAACTCATAACCCACAAACCCATGAACCACAAACCCATGATCCACAGACCCATGACCCACAAATCCATGTCCCACAAACCCATGACTTACAAAACCATCACCCACGAACCCATGATCCACAAAGCCAAACCCAGAATCCGAATGTCCCACAAACCTATGACCTACAATCCTATGACCCACAAACCCATAACCCACGAACACATAACCCACAAACCCGTAACCCTAAATCAATATCCGAACAAAGCCATAACCCATAAACCCATAAACCACAAACCCATAACCCACAAACCCATATCCCACAAACTTGTCACCCACAAACCCACAAACTGAAAAACCGACAATCCCAAAACCCACAAACCCGAGATCCATACACGCAAAGCCAACAAACCCAAAACCCATAAACCCAAAATCCACAAGCCAAAAAACTTACAAAACCAAAACGCACAAATCCAAATCCCAGAATCCTAAACCCCACAATCCGAAATCCAACAAAGTCAAAACCAACAAACCTAAAGACGCACAAATCGTGAACCCTCAAATCCAACACTCAAAAAAAACCCAAATGCCACAAACTGAAAACAAACGAACACACATCACACAAAACCGAAACCAACCAACAAAAAAAAAATCACAGACCAAAAAATCCACAAACCCACAATATACAAACCCATAACCCACAAACCCATAACACACAAACCCATAACCCACAAACCCATAACCCAGAAATCCATACACCACAAACCCATACACCACAAACTCGTAACCCACAAACCCACAACCTCATAACCCACAAACCCATGAACCACAAACCCATGATCCACAGACCCATGACCCACAAATCCATGTCCCACAAACCCATGCCTTACATAACCATCACCCACGAACCCATGATCCACAAAGCCAAACCCAGAATCCGAATGTCCCACAAACCTATGACCTACAATCCTATGACCCACAAACCCATAACCCACGAACACATAACCCACAAACCCGTAACCCACAAACCGATAACTCACCAACCCATAACCCATAAACCCATAAACCACAAACCCATAACCCACAAACCCATATCCCACAAACTCGTAACCCACAAACCCATATCCCACAAACTTGTCACCCACAAACCCACAAACTGAAAAACCCACAATCCCAATACCCACAAACCCGAGACCCATACACGCAAAGCCAACAAACCCAAAACCCACAAACCCGAGACCCATACACGCAAAGCCAACAAACCCAAAACCCATAAACCCAAAATCCACAAGCCAAAAAACTCACAAAACTAAAACGCACAAACCCAAAACCCATAAACCCACAAACCGAAAACCCACAATCCCAAAACCAGATCTCACAACCCACAAACCCAAATCCCACGAAACAAAAACCCACCAACCTAAATCACACAAACCAGAATCTTAGAAACGTGAAGCCCTCATTACCAAAATCCACAACCCGAAAATACATAAAGCAAAACATAAAAACCTAAAACTCATAAACCTAAAACCCCCAAACCCAAAACCCAAATAACCAAAACCTAAAATCACAAAACCGACAAACAAAAATCCACAAATCGAAAATTAACAATAACAAAACACGTAAACCAAATCTCCACATAACGAAACAAATACACACCTAACCCATAAACTCTAAACCCTTATACCCGAATTAAACAAATTAAAAACTCACTTCCCAAAACCCACAAATCCAAATTCCACAAACCTAAACCCCACAATCCCAAATCCAACAAACTCAAAACCAACAAACCTAAAGACGCACAAATCGTGAACCCTCAAATCCAACACTCAAAAAAAACCCAAATGCCACAAACTGAAAACAAACGAACACACATCACACAAAACCGAAACCAACCATCAAAAAAAAATCACAGACCAAAAAATCCACAAACCCACAATATACAAACCCATAACCCACAAACCCATAACACACAAACCCATAACCCACAAACCCATAACCCAGAAATCCATACACCACAAACTCGTAACCCACAAACCCACAAACTCAAATCCCACAAACCAAAAACCCACAAACCAGAAACCCATAAACCATAACCAACAAACCCAAAACCGACCAACTCAAAACCCTCAAACCAATAACCCACAAGCCCCTAACCCCCAAACTCATAACCCACAAACTCATCTCCCACGAACACATAACCCACAAACCCGTAATCCAGAAACCCGTAGCCCACAAACCCATGACCCACAAACCCGTGATCCACAAACTCATGATCGACATACCCATGAACCACGAACCATTGATCCACAGATTCAGGACCCACAAATCCATGAACACAAACCGATGACTTACAATACCATCACCCTCAAACCCATGATCCCCAAAGCCATAACCCAAAAACCCATGACCCACAAACCCATGACCCACAAACCCATGACCCACAAACCCATGACACACAAACCCATGACCCACAAATCCATAACCCACAAACACATGACCCATAAACTCATAACCCACAAACCCATAACCCACAAACCCATAACCCACAAACCCATAACCCACAAACCCATAACCCACAAACCCATAGCCCAAAAACATATGACCCACGAACCCATGATCCACAAAGACATGATCGACAAAATCATGACCCACAAAGCCATGACCCACAAACTCATAACCCACAAACCCATGAACCACAAACTCATGATCGACAAACCCATGACCCACGAACCCACGATCCACAAAGCCAAACCCAGAATCCGAATGTCCCACAAACCTATGACCTATAAACCTATGACCTACAAACCCATGACCCACGAACCCTTTATCCACAAACCCATGACCCAGAAACCCATGACACACAAACCCATGCTGCAAAAATCCATAACCCACAATCCCATAACCCACAAGCCCCTAACCCCCAAACTCATAACCCCCAAACTCATAACCCACAAACTCATCACCCACGAACACATAACCCACAAACCCATTGACGCACAAACCCTAACCCACAAACACAAATTCACCAACTCAAATCCGTACCACCAAAAAGCAACAAACGAATAATCCAAAAACCCTCAAACCGAAAATCCACGTAGTAAAACGTAAAAACCTAAACCCATGAAACCAAAACCCACAAACTCGAAACCGACAAACCCAAAAACCCAAAACCCACAATTCCAAAACCCACACATCGAGAACCAAAAAACCCAACAAAGAAAACACATACATCCTAACTCCACAAAACCCACAAACGCGAACCCAAAAACACAAATCGCACATACCCAAAACATAGGAACGCAAAACCCACAAACGGATAACCTACAACCCCTAACCCACAAACTCATAACCCACAAACCCATTACCCACGAACCCATAACCCACAGACCCATAACTCACGAACACGTATCCAACGAACCCACAGCCCACAAACCCGTAACCCACAAACCGATAGCCCACAAACCCAGGACCCGCAAACCCACAACACACCAACCGACAACGCACAAACCCAAAACCGTACAAACAGAAAACACATAAGCCCACACTCCATAAACCCAAATCTATATACACAAAATTCACAAACCAATAAACCCACAAACACAAAATTCACAAACTCAAAAGCCACAAACTCAAAACACACAAAGCCACTACACACCAACCCACAACCCACAAACCCAAATCCTACAAACCCTAAACTCACAAACCCAAAACCCACAAATCCAAAACCCATAAACCCGTAAACCCTAAACCGATAAACCTATAACCCAAAACCCGTGAACTCAAAACGCATAAACCCATTAATCCATAACCCATAACTTGAAAACCTATAAACCCAAAACCGCCGTATCTAAAGTTTTTTAATATTAAATCATTTTTTTTAGTAGCAGGAAGATATGGGCTATTTTACTACAGGTGACACAGTTGGTATAATATAAATGGAAGTAGAGGGTATCGGGGCTAGACATACAGCTTCTGTTATTGCTACATATATTTCAATATTTAGAAACAATAACGTATTTGGTATGTTGCACCAAAAGAAATATTGAATCTACTAGGTTCGTGTAAAAGAATATCCAAAAATAATGGAGACGTATTTTTTTGCCATTGGACGATTATTCACCGAGATACCTCAGGTTGGTTAATGGTCCTATTGAGCTTCAATTTGTATTAGGATTTAAGACAAAAGAAAACGTTGATTTTTACGTGACAACCTAAAATAGAGCATTTGGGCTCAATAGGAACCTCTTCTTTTATACGTAGAGAAATAATCTTATAATATGAAAAGTGTTTTCAAATATGTATTTGATGATCGAATAATTAACAATATGGATTTATAATACAGCTATAGTCGCACCAGTGTAAGTATTGTTATTCAAACATAAAAAAAATCTCTTAAATACAGATTTATGTCTAAATCTTAGACTAATTATCGGTATAGAATTGAAAAATTTAGCAATTTGTACATAAAACTAAGATTTTATAGAATTACGTATATACTGCGTGGATAATTGTATCAGCGTGGTCATTTAGATTGAAACGACATTTCCACTTTGCATAAAAAAACTTCTTATTTCTATCGAAATAAAAAAATTTTATTTTAATTGAAAGTTTACATCCACTACTAATGTTTTTAAAAAGAGAACAGCAAGAAGTAAGAATATTCTGAAATATAAGAGGTTTACATTTAATCAGAAGTGATTCCAGTCTCCCATAAGTTATTTCCAAGTGTCACTATGTATGTAAATAACTGTTCTTTGCTTTATTTTCATGTAACTAGTAAGGATATGTGTGGATCATTAAATTAATAATTTTGGATTTCGGATGGACTGCAATATTAGGCTATACTTTTTGATTTTCTATTGTACTATCAGAGCAGTACTTGCAATATATAACATTATTAAGTGATTGCATCTGACATTATCACCATTGAGGTGCTGTGCGGTAAAACGGTACATTTCGAGAAATTGAATTTCGGGAAAAATGTGAAAAACGTAGGCAACTATGTTAAAAGAAAATTGCATGGGGCTTAAATAACTTAATAATACACATAGGATACATAGATCAAGATTATACAAACTTAAAAAAAAACACGCTGAATGAAATTAAATGTTTGAGTTATATCGTTTTACAGTAGGTCCGTTCCATATATCTTATTGTATTACAGATTTTTTTAAACAAAAATATTTTTTATTGTAACGTACGCACACTAGCGTACGTTGTCACACAGATATGAGGATCTCATGTCTGCTGAGAGCAGCGCACAGCGCTGACACGGACAATCCTTATCTCGCGCAACTTCTCGCGCGAGAGATGAGCGCATCTCTGGACAGACGCGCACAGGGAGTTCGAGAGGACCCGCGAACCTGTAAGCATACGAGTAGATTGCGACAGACACCTCTCTCTCCGAGTCATAAACGAACATCAACCCTATCCTTTGTCTTTTCTCTCGAACGTCCCAACCTCGTCGAGACTCGACACTTAACTGTGCCGAGCAAGACACGCGACGAACCCCACGCACCGCATCTATTTCTTTCCGTTACACTGGCATCCCTTGTGTGTTTCGCGTGTGAGGCACACGGACTGTTCGCTGAGTGGAAAGTGATTCCAGTTATTCATCGGTGGTTAAAAACCGCCGAGCGATTCGAGAGACAGGAAGGAAGGAAGGACGCGCAGAAGGTTGTTTTTCTTCCCTCAATCCAATGAGAGACAGGAAGGATGTCTAGTTGCCGGCTTGCCATCCTCTTCACGATCGCCTTAATGTAAGTACCTGTGCATACTAAGTTATATATTGTCCCCCGTTGGGTTGTTCGCGCTCGGACATTTTTATTTACGGAAAAATTATCAGTGTAGTAACTGAGCCTCCTAGTGCGATTGTTCGGATTGTTTGAATTCTTTCTGTCGTAAAATATTTTCTCGTATTTTTCGTTTTTCTCATCCTCTCGCAAAATTAGTATATCGTTCTGTAAGCAATATGTCCCTGTCAAACCTTTTCGGGCGTAAAACTGACAAGAATAAGCAACCGCCATCAGTAGTGCCGAGCAGAAGCTCGAGTGAATATAATTTAAGGGAAAATTTAGATCAAATCTGAGCCCTCGATCCTGCATTACGTGAAGCGAATCTATCGCAGACTAGTTTCAGCTCGCCTCCACAAATGCGATCCTCAGACGCGCTGCAGGCAGAGGCAGGCGCGCAAGCGGCGTGGCCGGCAGCGGCGGGAGCGCAAGCTGCGTAGTCGGCGGCTACAAGCGCGCAAGCCACGCGACCGGGGGCTACAGGAGCGCAAGCTGCTTGGCCGGCGGCAGCGAGCACGGCAAATGCTGTGTATGTGCAGTCCTCAGCGGCGTGGCCGACATCCACAAGCACGACGGGTTCGGCAGCAAGCGCGCTCGAGGATACAATCGCGCGTAAATACGCACAGGCGCGAGCGCAATTACTTGCTTTAGATCCTGTTCAATTCATGGAAAGAATTGGCAATTTAAATAACGATATTCACTTACCCAGCGCGACACGCGAGCATCTTACTAGCCACCAAACATCTGCAACACCCTTTCCGGACCAGTATGAACAAGACCGGGCCACGAAAAATATAAAATCAGTGAATACGACTAATACCGCGCATAACACATCACGCACAGCAGCTGTGTTAGACAGATTTCGTGACAGCGAGCCCATTCGCCCTAGTTTAAATAATACAACGAACAACGTGCTCTACAGAACACCACAGTCCACCCACACTTTTCCAGAATATAACCCCCCAATACACACACATACCTCTCAAGACGCACACACTCTTCGTACAAACCGACCATCTCCAACACAAAATTATGACACTGCACACAAAAATCACGTAACTTGGGACACGAACGCTACACAACGCACATTTTATACACCGCAACAATCACCTGACTCGGCAGAAGACCCACAGACTGATAGAACTATTCCGGCTGTTGTGCGAAGCGGCGCGCAGCACAGCCACGCTCCGGTGCTTTTTGATTCACCTACTTCCGAGCCGCGCGTTAAGGGGCTTACTTTTTCACAGGCTCTGAACCTGATTCCAAGTTTTGACGGGAACCCGGAGAAACTAAATTTATTCTGCTTAGCTGTACGCCAAATCAGGGCTAATTTCGGGCCTGATTTCGAGTCTTACATTCTCTTAGCATCAGCAGGCAAACTATCGGGCCGCGCGGGAGATGCATTTTCGGCTCAATTATTGAATTATGATACAGTAGAAAAATTATTAGCTGATTTAATTTTGCAATACAGTAACGTGGCTTTAGCGGATGATATTTTAACGCAAATTGAAATAATAAATCAGCGACCAGGCGAAAAAGCGGGTGATTATGGGCTTAGAGTGCAAAGGCTTTTAAATCAATTAAACACTATTTTCGACTCGGCACCAGATCTTGAATGTGGCGATCGTAAATTCCGGAAACGAGGAGCGAGCCTTGATACTCTTCAAAATTTTATGTTTGGTCTCACACATCCTTTAGATCATCAAGTACGCAGCGAACGCCCGAAGAACTTAAATGAGGCTATCAGGATGGCAATTAATTTCGAATGCAAACAGAACACTCGTTTGGCCATTGCGCAAATCGCGGCACAACCTCCCATGGCCGCTCCCAAAGTTAATTTTTTGGCGACTCAGCACCCTCCTGACGCACACGTATCTCACCTGTCCGACTTCGAGGACAGACTCATTGAAAGAATCGCGGCGAGTATTAACCCTTTCGTGCACATAAGAGTTACAGCTACGGTGCGGGGAAACTGTTTACATTTCATAGGGTCCCGTGCCGCGCTGAATCCGAATCCGAGGTCAGATTTTGAAAATTCAAGATGGCGGATCCAATAAGACGGACGGGAAAGTAAAAAAATCGAGATTTTGAATAACAAAATTTTTTTTTGTATTCTACGTGAAAACGCAAATAGATACTGTTTTTGGTGTTTTTTCGATATCTCTCTTAGTTTTTGGGTAAAAAATTCATAAACTTCGAGCCGCGCTGAACCCGAATCCGAGGTCAGATTTTGAAAATGCATTTTTTACTCAAGAACTAAGAGAGATATCCAAAAAACAATAAGAACAGTTTCTATTCGTGTTTTCACGTAGAATACGAAAAAAATTTTTGTTTTTCAAAATCTCTATTTTTTACTTTCCCGTCCGCCATATTGGATCCGTCATCTTGAATTTTCAAAATCTGACCTCGGATTCGGATTCAGCGCGGCTCGGGACCCTATGAAATGTAAACAGTTTCCGCGCACCATAGCTGTAACTCTTATGTGCACGAAAGGGTTAAATTAGCATCAGCAGCGCCCGCGGCAGTAAAGTGCAGTCACTGCGGCTCAGCGGCGCACAGTGTAGATAATTGCGAAAAGAAAAAGCGCGACGCGTTAAAATGCAGCTACTGCGATAAATCGGGGCACGAATACACGAGCTGCTTTGCTCTGGAGGGAGATATAAGAACCAAGCGCGAGCGCTGAAAGAATACAGATTATCGTAATGATAACTGGAACAATCGTGGCGGCTCCAATAATTATAATAGGGGGCGCAATAATTATAATAACAAAAGTAATTATAACAATGGCAACCATGGGTATAGCCGGCGCTCAGATTATCATGATCGCGACAGCGACTATTTCGACAGAAATAAAGACACGAGAAGATCAGATGACGCTGCTCAATACGGTGCAAACGCAGGAGAAGATAAAAACGAGCAGCCTTTAAACTCGTAGCGTGCTCGGTGCAGTCCTCAGGCGCCGAGCAGGCTGGCTCACCTGCTAAGGGCGAACCAGTGCCGCTCCGTACAGTTTATATAAGATTTGCGAGCACTGGGCTTAAGCCGCCTGTTGTGATTTTAAAAAGTGCAGACTTAAAAAATGCAGAAGCCAGCTTTCATGTAGACACGGGTGCAGAAATATCCGTAATTAAATTGAATTTTTTAAACGCGAATAAACATATCAGGGAGGATAATATTCTTGCAATTACAGGAGTCATTCCCGGCGAATGCCGGACGTTAGAGAAAGTTTTTGTGGTCGTTTATGGCCGTTTGTGCGAAATGCACGTTGTCCCCGACAGTTTCCCCATTGATACAGAGGGACTGATCGGTTGGGATGTTATTGAAAAGCACGGAGGCCGTATTGATGCCGTTCAGAAGTGCGTAATCTTAGATTTTATCACGATTCCATTTATGCAAGACGAATCCTTTTTTATACCTGCGAAATCGCGTTGCATTATTTATGCAAAAGTTAAAAATATTGACATGGAAATTGGCTGGGTCCCATTACAGGATATTAGGCCAGATTTATTGTTTGGCAATTTTGTAGCACAAAATCACAGCGGCGTATTATGTGCTGAATGCATAAACATTGGTAATGAGCCGGCTACAGTGCAGGTGCCGCAAGTCGAACTAATACCATGCGAGACTACTAAGCTACATGATATCCTTGATGTCGGCGAGGACGACAATATAGAGATAAAAAATCGGGTAAAAATCATGCGAGCAAAAGGGCAAGATAAATGCCATAAGCCAATTCGCGTGGCAGAAAAAAATAAATTGCTCGAAAACAATCCAGACCTGCGCGAAGAGTGCGTCAACACAATCATGAACTTAGTAGATACGGAGGGGTGTGTAGAGCACGAGATAGTGCATGTTCGCGAATTAATTACGGAATTCGCTGGGGTTTTCGGGCTTGAAGGAGAACCGCCGCCAGCCACGAATTTACTCACACATGAAATCAAGCTCACGACTGATACGCCGTTGCGAGCCAAGCGATTTAGATATCCACCGGCGCTGAGCGAGCAGATTCAAAAAGAGGTTAAAAAATTAATTGAACAGGTAATTGTTGAGCCTTCTGACTCTCCGTACACTAGCAAGCTCTGGGTGGTGTCCAAAACACCAGATGCACAGGGCAATAAAAAATGGCGGCTTGTCACTGATTTTCGGCCTTTAAATGAGATCATGGTGGGTACTTGCTTTCTCCTTTCATTTACGAGCGATATACTTGAAACGCTCGCCTCAGCCGAAATGATCATGACGATGGATTTAAAACAGGGTTTTCACCAAATACCCATCCATCCAAATTAGGCTCAATATACTGCATTTGATGCACCACTTGGGCAAAATTCATTTGAACATCTGCAGTATCGGAGAGTTGGCATGGGACTAAAAGGCGCAACTGACGTCTTTTCAAAAGCAATGGCCATGGCAGGATTGCAGGGTAAAGAAGTCGCCATATATTTGGATGATTTCATGATCCCCGCGAATAATCTTGAAGAGCATGGCATTCGCTTCAGGCGAGTCATGAGAAGATTTTTAGACGCCAATCTCACGGTCGAACCCAAGAAGTGTCAGTTTTTGGAACGTGAGACTTATGTCCTTGGACACATAGTGGGAGGAGACAAGATACGGACAGATCCTAAGAAGCTTGAGGCAGTGGAAAAATACCCGGTGCCGACGAATGCGAAAAAAGTCAAACAATGGCTTGGCTTTGTTGGGTATTACAGAAAGTTTATACCCAAGTTCGCAGGAATCGCGCGGCCACTGGCAACACTGCTGCGGAAAGGCGTCAAGTTCGAATGGGGAGAGGCACAGCAGTCAGTTTTTGATGAACTGAAAAGGATCTTGTGCAACGAGCCAGTTCTAGCTGCAACAGATTTTTTCAAGCCATTTATTGTCACGTGTGATAGCTCCGATTACGCACTTGGGACGGTGCTTAGCCAAGGAATCATCGGCTCAGATACTGCATGTGCCTTTGCGTCCAGACCACTCAAAGGGAGTGAATTACGATACATCACGTACGATAAGGAGTTGCTGGCGATCGTATTTGCGAAAGACCAGTTCAGACCTTATCTGTACGGCAGGAAATTCACAGTCGTTACAGATCATGAACCGCTCAAGCACTTTCATACCACTAAAAAACCAGACATCCGTTTTAATAGATTAAAAGCTGCATTGCGTGGCTATACATTTGACATAGTTTATCGGCCGGGCATCATAAACTCGAATGCTGATGCACTATCACGCAATCCCGTTTTGGCAGAAGGAGAGGAGAATCCCGAGCGCCCAAGATTGGAGGTTTATGAGCTTGCAGATGCGCAAGAAGAAGGGGACAGCGAGGCTGAGCTGGCCCAGAAACCAGCAAAAATTTTTGCCTCACGAGCCACAAAGAAAAAAGGCATCGACAAAGACAGAAAAATCAAACAAGTCAGATCAGAGTCAGAAACATGATAAAATAAAAACTTGCAAGAAGAACCACAGGAGCAGTTCACTTCTATATAAGCAAGGTGATGTGTTAGCTGTGAGAAATACCAAAGACGGCTTCTTTTTATGCTTGACTACCGGCGACATTTTCAGAGAAGACGGGCTGATAAACATACGCTGGCTGACGCAGCTCGAAGGTAAGGAAGACATTTATAAGCTTGACTACACAGACGAAATACAACTCGCCTGTGTAATGACAAATGTGTATATAGAGGCGGCTGGAAAAAATAAATTTCGTCTGGGCCCGCACGAACGTGGGAAAATTTTAGACATCCTACGTGCCTCTATCGAAGCATACAAGATAGTCAAGCCTTCAGAAGCACCGGCTACAGATATAATACAGTCACTCACTAAAAATACGAGTACCTCAAATTACAACTCTGTTACTCCTGAATTAAGGAAAGCAGAAAAACCCAAATACACCAAGGAAAAACAAGCGCATTTTTTGCCTTATAATTTAAACAAAGATAAAGAGCAAATACTTAGTCAGGCAAAAGCTGGCGATAAATTTGCGAGGTTACGCAAAGAAAAAGGCCTGCACGAGGGTGTGAAAATTACAAGCACACCAACTACAGCCGTTGCAGAAGTTCTCAATGAGCAGCGCAGGCTGGCGAAAGCGATCAAACCACAGTCACTTAATCGCTCACTGCCTCAATTTAATTTCACACCAGAGAGTGAAATCGCTCCAAATCAAACCATGCCGCCTTTAGAAATCATAAGTGTGCAGCCCGGAGTTATGGACACTGCTGAAATAGTGCAAATTGCACCCCCAAATTTGCACAAAAATTCTTATATACCAGAAAAATCGGTGAACAGCTGCCTCTCACACTCTCGAGAGCAGGAATATAACGGCGAGCCCCGCACGCCAATTAAACAAATCTTGCCAGATTTCCCAAATAAATTACGTGCAAGGCTAATTGTCGATATACAAGAGCGCGACATTAAAGGGAGAAATAGCGTACAGATAAATGTATGGGAAGCCGACACAGAGCCCGGCAGCACACCCGACTTCAATCGTCTTGAACGCAAGAGCTCTGGTGGCAAAACGCCAGATGCACAGCGAGCACGGTGCGAGTCGCCGACGCTTGACGAGAAGAATTCTGATACTGATATCAGTATGCAGATAATACCTCAGCCGAGAAAAACGTCACCGCTAGATCAAACTAGCGAAGCTGCGAGCCATCTTCCACATGAAATAAATGCACCCGCATCAATACCAATAATAGATTTAAGAGAGACACAGGGAGTTTTCTCTAGAAAAATCATTACGGAAAAGCATGAAAATGCTCTAAGAATTGCAAGGGAAATCGAGAATAAAAGTAAGGCAAAACTTACTCCTACCTCAGATATGGAGAGGGAAGAGCAATCGGAAGAAAATGAATTTCCCGACATTGGGCCGTATGAACAAGGAAATACAGATGACTTTGCATATGGGCCTCGAAACACCAATGACTCAAAATTTGCTTCTGATAAGCTGCCATCAGCTGAGTCATCATACAGAGGCGATATTCTAACTTACGAGCCGAGAGAATGGTGCGCCGACCCGCACGCGACCTTAGTTCGCAGCGACGATATACCGTCACAGCCACCCGGCAACTGCTTGTTTTACTCCTTGATAAAAGTCAAACAGCTGAGCATATCAGCTGTGGAATTACGCAAGCTTCTGCTTCACTCTCCAGTGCTACCGACATGCGGGAATGCAGAGGAAGCGCGACAGATTTTAAGCTCAAAAACCAAATAGGGCAATGCGGACTGCGCATACATTTTTGCACAAGAATTTAGTCAAAATATTTGCATTCACCAGCACTTAAGCAATGGGAATGTAGATTTTTGGCACATTATAGTAAACACCACTGAACACTATATACATCTGCACATGTATGGGGATCACTTCACCCCCTATATTCGAACAGATGCAGAAACAGATGCAAAGAGCATAAATAATGGGAAAAATTATGATGGTGGCAATGAGTCAGATAAAGGCTCAAGACAACCCCCACAAATGGAAAAGAAAACTTCAATTCTATCGAAGATAATTTTGAATCGCCTTCAAGCAAAGAGCCACACTCCGGCTCTCACTCTGCAATACATGCACAAAACTCCGGTAGCGTGCAATCGGATACGCGCAGCGCACGAGAGGTAGGCATTCTCGCACGCGCGCACACAGACGCGCTCGAACAGTGTCTCGTTGTCAATGCAAGGCCACCTCGCGAGAAGCCGCCGTGTGCTCTGCTCGGCGATGAAGAGCCATCTCGGTTCGCAAAGTTAAAAGCGCTTGATGAGCACCCTTTTAAATACAAAGAAAATATTGTTTATCTCTTAATCACCGACCACTTTTTCGATACTGAAATATTACAGATATTGAGGGAACGGAGATATATAAGTACCAACGAGATTCCCAAAATACATCACAAAATTGCCGACGTGCATGTATCGCAATGTAGAGACATCAAATTGCTGGGACTATTTGTCAAAGTTAGCATTAATGACAAAGCACTTAAGTCCAATTTAAATAAATGCTTAAAAACATTAAAAAATCAGATTTGTGGTAAAAACATAAAAAGTCTTGGTATAATAAAAGATTTGGCCATTTTATCTATGTCTGAATGGACCACCTTCATTGATTTGTTTGAAAATCAAATGGAAGGACTGCCGCTGATAGCGATTTTGTTTTTAAACAACTTGCCTATTCCTCCTGTAATAGATCGCTACAGACTGATCAAAGAGTATCACGAAGCAGCGATCGGTGGACACAGAGGCATAAACAAAACTTTCAGCAAAATCGCCAAAGACTATTATTGGCGCAACATGCGTGTAGATATACGCCAGTTTGTGCTAGGATGTGTAGAATGCCAGACAAATAAGCTTGTACGGGTAAAAACACGACTACCACTAGTAATAACGGACACGCCGTCCAAATCCTTCCAGAAAATGTCTATGTATTTTTATGGTCCACTTAAAGACTCGGAAGAAGGTTACAAATACATTCTTACATTGCAGGAATGCCTAACAAAATACACCATCCTAATTCCAGTTATGCGTGCGAGCGCTGAAGAAGTCGCACGCGCATTCACAGAGCGAGTCATTTGCTATTTTGGACCACCCGCGGCCCTGCTAACAGACCAGGGCACGCACTTCCAAAATAGGCTGCTGAATGAATTTTGTCATATCTTTAGGATAGACAAATACTGCACCACGACATACCACCCGCAGTCGAATGGCGGCATTGAGCGCATGCACCATACACTGACGGAATATTTAAAGAAATACACGGAAAATCGCAAGGACTGGAGCAAATGGGTGCCTATTTGTCAGCACGCCTATAATTGCACAACGAACGATTCTTCAGATTTTCCTCCACACGAACTCGTATTTGGGCAAAAACCACGCACACCTTCAAGCTTTCCACGAAAAGAAAATTTTCTTATGTATGGAGATTATATGGTTGACCTAAGTAACAACCTCTCCGAAATACAAACACTGGCTGCCATGAATTTGGTCCAGGCCAAATTTAGATCTAAATATTATTATGACAGAAAGCTGAAGTGCAGTATTTTAGAGAAGGCGAGATGGTTTATAGGCTTAAAGAGCCACAAATGGGCAAATACGACCGTGACTATGAGGGCCCCTATGAAATTATTAGCATTGACTATACTTATAAAAAGGCAAAAATAAGAAATGACAACATTACTAGAATTATCAGTTTAGATAAACTTAAAAGGGCCACAACGATAAAAGATCCGCCACAACAGGTAGCCATTCAAGAAGTAGAGAGTGACAGTGAGGATGAACCATAGTCCTTTGTTCTTATGTTTGCGGCCCCCCTGAACGTAATACATTCAGGCGTCGAAAAAGAAAATCTCGATAAACTTATTCAAATACTCAAGATTACACCAACATAAAGAAGAAGTCAAATTTTTTTTAACTCAAGTGTAGAAGCACCCTTTCAAAGGAAATCAAACGACAAAAAAATCAATCAAGTTAAAAAGGCAAAATTATTTAAACGCCAACAATATAGATGGAAAAAGTCAAATTGGTTATTAGAAATGTCAAAAACATTCGAATAGAAAAAGCAGAATAAAAAAAAAAAATCAGTCCATAAGGACAGAAAAAAAGGAAAAACCAAAAAGAGACTTCAAGGAGGCTAGCAGTCAATCTGCAGAGAATGCAGAGAAACGAGATCGCACAGCAGCGTCCAAGTTGCCGCGGTGTCTTGTGGCTTATCGGTGCTGACGTCACCGCGCAAGCTACAGCGAAATCGCGCAAGCCGCGTCGTAGCTTTGAGGCTTACAATGCCAGTGTGCATGCGGCCGTGAAAATTTACCAGACTCACCAGTCCTGACGTCACTGTATCACTGTATCACGGTCCGCGTAATGGCCCAGCATTAACAAATGCCATGGTAACGCACAAGTGCATCCTCGCAACAAAAAAAAAGAGGGAAAATATACAAGCACATCAAAAGGTTTAAGATAACGAGTGTGCTTCAGAAGTCACATTCAAGCAAAAAAAAAACGAGTATCGAGAATACTAGATTTCGATCATTCTGATCATTATTAACAAATATTCCATCATGATGTTGACGGGCCCTTGCAAAGGGTAAGGTACGCATATTTTCTATGTCTCTCCGTTACAAAAAAAAAACAATAACGTAAATACACAACTATAATCGCTCAATTGAATCGCACGGGTACAAAAACGTGCCCCATTTGCTGTATTGCCGAATTAAAAATACACGTAGGGAAATAACAAGTTAAATAAATTATTCGTGAGCCTATAGAGCTCATGTAAAGGCGGAATTTTTCTGGGTTATCGGCTCCCGCTTAACTCCGCCAAGATCTCTCCTGGAGCTTTTATTTATATGCTTAATGCCCAATTATTAGAAATAACTAGGAAGCACCGAGGGCTGCGCGGCTTGCCGCTTAAGTAAGAAAATCACAAACAATTTTTGATTAAATACTCTAAACAATCAAATTTGTCACACGTACACGGAATAATAGAATCATTTCTTTTGTCGACATTCCATACAATTAAGTGAAATTTTAGAAACACACATAACAGTATACTTTTTTATTGCAATACACAAAATAATTTATTGAAAACAACAATAATCAAATTTTAGAAGCTATCGGTATAGGAATGACAACCTAATTCAGTACCTACCCAATGCACACGCAGAGGGCTAAACGTTTAGAGCACAATAACCAACACTAGTAAGCGGCAAATCAACGACCTTCAAAATTAAAATAATAATGACGCGGAGTAAAATTAATATATAATCGAGAAATTTAATAATAACTTCATTTATGGCCCAATATCTTTCAAAATTGAAACTACACTAAGTTAATCTATGCGCAATACTACTAAATAACCTACAATCCCTTTGACGTCTCATACTCTTCCCTCTTCTATTATCAAAAGCAATAAAATTAAATGCAACCTTGCAAATTGATCGCTACAGGAGTAACAATTGCTATATTGATAATTTGTAAATCGATTTTTCCTGGGGGGAAGGGGTGTCCCCTTTTTTCTAATACGTTTAGAAAGTTTCAAAGTCATCAGCAAAGCGGACCCGACATAAAAACCGAATAAAGACTTTTAAATAAAAATAATCGGTGGACAACAGTCTTTACAACCGATAAAAGAACCAGTGCCTAGCTGCACGCCAGTGGAGGATCTGGCTATCATTCCGAGAAGGCCATCATCTGGATCAGTGACGTGAAGCCGAGGAATGCGCTCATGGGAGCGCCTTATCGCCTGCAAGGTTGTGCCGACGACAGCACCACACGCGCAAAATCGTCAGCACCTCGCCGAAGACATTTCGCACACAGGAGTGTAAGGGTATGGCCACAAATAAAGGCCTTATATTAACAAAAAGAACTGATAAAAATAAGATGCAGCAGAAGCAGAGACAACAAGGGCGCTTCAATCGATCAGACACCGATTTTAGGGCACGCAGGAGCCCGCCGCTGCAGCCAAGCTCAAAAGGAGCTCAGAAAACGCGCAAGCTTTTAGTGCAACTAAATGGCCGTAACGACATCAAGATAGGTTCCAAGAATTTTGTAATAATCAAAATAAAAGAGGACAAACATCAACAAATAAAGTATTGGCAGAGCTACAAAGACCACATCAAAATCAGAAGTGAATCATTTATTATACAAACATCAACAAGCTTGCCTAAAGAAAAAACGAAGTCATCATACACGAACGACGAAGCGCCAGGGCCATTGACCGGCGCGACGCAAGCTTCCGCTTTATCAAGATGCCGGAAGACAAGTGCAGTGCAGTGAAATTAGTGCGCGCGTGCTAATTCGTTCTGTATGCACAACGAATGATGAGAGGGCATGTAGTATGCAAGTAGGAATGTTGCAGCTAAATATTTTTGTATTTTCGAATATCGATACAATTAACTTCTAGAAATAAGTTTTATGAAAATTTTATTCTATAACATTAACGAAATTAACTTGTCTGGGCAGCTTCTCATGAAATTTTATTCGATAACATCAGTACAGTTATTCTCTATTATCATTGCATTTTGTATTTTAGTACTTTGGTTGATTAGAATTTCGAGTAGACTATCAATAGCAAAAAGATATGTATCCAATTTTATATAATAAATTAGTCACACTTAGTAACTATCAAAATAACTAGTACAGTATAGAATGGGATATGAGTGGATTGTGTATTATTATTATTAAAATTATATTACAACAACAAATGTCATGAACTATATCAAATGTAAAATAATCGCACATACAAAATTTTATAATCAAAATAATGTATAATCTAAATATAGTATAATCAAATCGACAATGTAAACGAAGGAAAGAAGAGAGTGACACACATACTTTTGTATACACAACGATTATCTAACACACAACATTACACATACACACACACGTCATAGAGCCACTGAGGCAGTGGCGCGGCCCCTTGAACGTGTAACGTACCCACACTAGCGTACGTTGTCACACAGACATGAGGATCTCATGTCTGCTGAGAGCATCGCAAATCGCTGACGCGGACAATCCTTATCTCGCGCAACTTCTCGCGCGAGAGATGAGCGCGTCTCTGGACAGACGCGCACATGGAGTTGGAGAGGACCCGCGAACCTGTAAGCACACGAGTAGATCGCGACAGACACCTCTCTCTCCGAGTCGACTAATAAACGAACATCAACCCTATCCTTTGTCTTTTCTCTCGAACGTCCCAACCTCATCGAGACTCGACACTTAACTGTGCCGAGTAAGACACGCGACGAACCCTACACACCGCGTCTATTTCTCTCCGTTACATTATAAACAATAACTGATAATGCATATACTATATATAGTGCTATTATGTTCGATATATACATAAATATGTTTTTTTATACAAAAAGTATAATTCTTCCGCTTTACCGAACAGCCCCTGTATTAAAAGGCAAGATACTAAACGCTTAACTTTTAAATTAAATATTTACAATCACAGTTTTTTTTTATGTTCTCTTAATACACAGAAGAAAATTAAAAAGAATTTTACGATGATCTATTATTTTTTGCAAAAGTTGTAAGAGCTGACTTGATGAATAACTTTATTTGTTACAGATGTAATGACTTGTTAAAAGTTATATCCGCCATTGGATTCATAATTTTAATCCCCGATAAATTAGAAGAAAAAAAACAATATATAGGTCATAGTGCAAAAACGAAAATAAATGTGTCTGATTATATAAGAAAATCCTTAATTGTGACGTAGTAATGCATGTTTTTTAAAAGGAGCAATAGTAGAATGATATAAACGCGGAAAAAGCCAGTCAATAAATTAAGAACTCAAAGAAATTAATAATTATTTATTAACGGGGGGTAATTCGCGCGTATGTATCATATAAAATCTTCGACGGAAACAACCGGCGCGAGAACACGCGGGCATACTGCACTAGAATAGACGGTGCACTACGCACTGCACCGCGAACCACTACACTGCACGTGACTACGCATGCACTCCAAAGGCACGAAGAAGTCAGCGGAAGAAGCAGACGAGACCACCAGAATATCCCGTCAAGAAAAGAAACCGCAGCCGCCAGCACAAGACCCGCAGCACAGCTGACCAGTGGGATCTAGGTGAGGGACAGCCAACACACACGCAGAAGTGATCGTGCTCGCCTACGCCTGTACACGTATCACGTACACGCACCCATACTAGCTCCACCCGATCTCGTGCACGTACGCAGAAGCGACCGGGGGCGGAGAGCCGTCACCACACAACACCGGAAAACCGAGAAAAAGCCAGTGGTTGCTCGAGCACAGCGTGAATGAGCTGCACAGCGAAAAGCTACCGAGCGCGCACTTGAGTAAACAGTAGACAGCTTCAGGCGGCAACAGGATCAGTTGACTACAGCCACGCAAGATAAGAACCAGCAAAGGAGAGAGAGAGAGAGAGAGAAACGACGACGGTGGCAAGAGCCGCGTGGAAGAGACAGAAATAGAGAGGGAATGGTCGAGAGAGGCAGATAGCCTACGAAGCCGGCGATAAAGCCTCTAGAGTCGCGATATACTATACAGCGCGGCCGACACGCGGATATGTATATAGGTATACTGGCCGTATGTCGGCGCACGTTTGACTCAAGATACAAGACGCTGCGCGCGTCCGTATATACCTATATATACGTCTATATGCCGGCGCACACATTTTAGCTCGTATACATTAAATATTTTTAATCACGCGCGCACGTAGGTGGAGTCTAAGGTATCCCACGCACACACGTTCAAGTCAAAGGTCAATAGTTCACGACTGGCTACAGAGATAAGGGCTTTGACTTGAGGGATGCTGCGAACGTCGAGTACCGTCACTTGATAGTAGCCACTCTGTTCCTGTATAGTAGTTATACTCCAATTACACAAAAAATTGACTAACGACGAGAACACACCTCTCACCTGCAAAATTGCATCGAAGACGATTTTTAATTTACTGCTTAACAAATCGCACTCTAAACGGATAATCATAGGTCTAGAGAATCGCGGCGGATTATACAGACCTGATGGAAAACGCGGTGGGGCATGCTTGAGGTCTTTCCTTCTTTGTCTTGTCCGCTGGCCCACGGCATTATAGCTCTCGCAGTAGAGTCTGTTGGGTGACACATATATATATATATATATATATATATATATATATATATATATATATATATATATATATATATGTGTGTGTGTGTGTGTGTGTGTGTGTGTGTGTGTGTGTGTGTGTGTGTGTGTGTGTGTGTGTGTGTATATATATATAGCCTATTTGAGTCACTATTACAATGTAGCTCTCTCTCTCTCTATCTCTCTCTCTGCCTGTTGCTCTCTCTCTCTCTCTCTGCCTGTCGCTCTCTCTCTCTTTCTCTGTCTACCTGTCGCTCTCTCTCTCTCTCTCTCTTGTCGTCTGCTTTCTATGATATACAGTGTGCTAAAAGCTCCTACTTAACATTGTTGGATATAAACTACAAAGTCAATTTTCATATTTGAAAGTGTGTTAGTGTCGTAAATTAAAATGCCAGTAACGAACTAAGATAATAATTTTGACTTTTGTTGATGCTGCGAGATGGAAATAGCCTATGGTGAACAACATGGGAAATGAGACCTCACTTTGTACGCTTATAAAAGAGCTAAGGGTACATAACACCGGAGCAAAAAGCATAAAACCTTGAAGTTGTCACTGAGAAAGTAACTACATTACTTTTTCCTGGTGAAAACGGTCAATTTTCAATTAGAAACACTTAACTGAAAAACTGCTGTTTTCCTACAAACTCATGTATCTTTGTGTATAAAGCTGTTCGACCCAAACTTTCGCGTCTACAGTGAAACGCTTGGTGCGCATACGCAGTTGTACTCAAACTTTGGGAGTCTACATCAACTGGGCTATTGCGTTCAACTCTAAAGTTCCACATCCCAGTCAATAAGAATTGAGGAACATAGAACAAGGAAATATTGGCTTAAGACCCCAACACAGGTCTATATATAAGAAAATAGGAACGAAGAACCGATAAGAAGCTAGAAACGATACAGAAATTGATACACCACATCTTTTATTTTTTATTTTTTTCAATGCACTTCGCAATTACGCCATTGGCCACATTTCTTCATCTACATCGTTTCCATCAGTCAGATTCAGATATCTATTTATTTTTATTTGTATTTCTTATTCCTAATAAACTGCTAAAATGGCCTCTTCGGAGGGAGCTGGGCCTAGAATGTGCCGTGGATGTAATAAGGAAATTAAGATTATTAAGTATCATATATGTGATAAATGCACCCGCAATTATCACATGTCATGAACCTCTCTGCAAACTGTGATTGGTGATTCAGGTCAGATAATGTCGGTCTGTCATGAGTATCTTCTTGATACCAACTCTCTTTCTATCAATAGGAATCATAATAGCTCACTCTCTAATGTCCTTGCAACTACAGCTGGATCTGGCCCCCACTCACCACCTGTATCACAGACAGCCAGCCCCCAAATTATGGAAGAGTCCCCACTCATGCAGCAAATACTTGCTAAATTAAACAAGCTTGATATTCTGAACGGATTACAAAAGACGATCGGCACGCATGTGAGAGGATTGACTAATTGAATGTCTGCAATGGAGGAAAAGCTTACCCCACTGAAGAATCTTCCACAATTAACACAGAGTGTTGAGGCGACTGAAAACTCTATCCGGAGTCTACAGACAGAGCATGCTAACATTAAGCAAATTGTTGATAAACTCATGACATCAGCTTCCTCCACCTCAGCTGCTGTCACCGATGATCCATCTGCTGCTTCTCGTATACAACAACTTGAACAAACCAATGCTCAACTTAGCAGCAGAGTGCAGAGTCATTTGACAACATGCAGGCGAAGCTATTATCTCATCAAGTGCGCTAACTTACGCATTATTGACAGCAAAAATAAACCTGAGAAAGCTTCATATAGCTCAACTGAGTGTTGACCTTCTTAATCAACTCAAGCCAATGCTCTCTCACCTCAACCAGCGCTGCTTATCAATATCAACAAGTTCCTGCCAGCTGACCTATATCGGCTTCGTACGTACGTCAGAATAGCAGCCAAGGCAAAGAACTACTCCTCGTTCATCCGCAATGGAAAAATATACGTGAAGAAGAGCAAAGAAGAACAAATTTTCCGAGTCTTCGTGTAGATGCACGAGAGTCTGCCATTTCATTGCTAACTCTCTTGGGGCTCACATGGAAATAGTTAGACTCTTTCTATCTACTCGACCCTTCTTTCACATAATTGCGGTCACTGAGACCTGGCTTCATTTATCCTCTGTATCTGTCATTCAGTTAGAAAATGATGTCCTTCACCGCCGGGATACCAATATAAATGAAGGTAGTGTTGCTTTCTTTATTCATAATTCCCTTACAGCCACCTTCCTATGCTCATCTGACGGCAAATGGTCTGGCAAACCAGGTACGCGCGAATATCTTCTCTGTCAAGTTTTTGCCAAGAATCACCCTCCTATTTTTGTTGCTGTAGTTCAACGCCTACATCAGGCACCGTTTCTTCGCGAAAATGATTTTATTGATACACTTTCAACTTTCATGCATAACTATAACACGAAAATTATTCTTGGTGACTTCAATGCGGACCAAGTCTCTTCTTCTAATGATGCCAATTTTATTCGTGCCCTTGATGAAGAGCATTTACTTTACATTGTGCCTTTTGGTGCCACACATCACATATGTACCTCTGACACTTGGCTTGATCTATGTTTGGTTGACCAGCAGGATCACCTATTCTCGTTCTGAAAAACTGACACACCATTTATTGCTGGACATGACTTAATTACTGCTGCACTTGATATTTAGCTACCTCGTCCCTCGTTCGAGTCATTCAGTTACCGTAACTTTAAGGCCATTAATGCCGATTCCCTTAATAAATACATTACTACTTGTGAATGGTCATTTGTTGACACTGCGTTTCTTGAGGAATGTGTCGTTGTTTTTCAAGAACATCTCACTAATACCATAGTCTCTTGCCCCCCTCAGGACTGTCTCGTCTAATAAGTGGCATCTCTGGTTCACTCCTCACGACTGTCTTATGATCTACAGCAGTATAGACAAGCGCGAGATCATGTACACAACTTAGTTGAAGAAGCGAGATTAACTTTTTATCACATGAAAATCTCCTCACTAACTGATTCTAAGTCCATCTAGAAGGAACTTAGGCACCTTGGCATAGTAGAGTCCAAAAAGTCAGCTCAATGAGCATTTCAGTACTGTATCCTTCGATCCTCTCACGCCTTCCGTTGCTGACTTTTTGCATTCACTGGTAGTCTTGACTATACTGCACATTTTGCATTTAGTGAAATTCATATATCGGATGTATATGCTACGGTAAATCACTTTAAGACCCAAGCAAGAAGATATGGTGGCATCCCGAAGTCAGCAGTCAATCTTGCCTTTTCGGTTCTTAATATAAGTAATCCTTCCTGTCTTGGTGATTTTCGCCTTATTTCCTTGCTATGCTTTCTTTTCAAGGCTCTAGAGTGGATTGTGTACAGGCAGATTTCTGCGTATCTTGAGCCAAGGCTTATGCTAGATCAATTTGAGACTGGTTTTCGTACTGGTCACAGTACACAAACTGGACTGCTAAAGCTTACTGATGACATAAGGCTGGGCATCAACAGTGAGCTTTTAACACTGCTTTTACTATTCGATTTCAGCACAGCATTTGTCTCGATTTGTCACGCCAAACTACTCAGGAAACTCATTGGTTTTGGTCTCTCTAAGCAGATGATACGTTGGATTGCATCCTACCTCACTGGTCGAGAGCAGGCGGTCATTAACAATAACAAAAAACTCTCTACGTTTAAATAACTCAATACAGAACTACCACAGCGATCAGTTCGTAGGCCACTACTATTCTCCCTATATATCAAAGACCTCTCTCTCTGCCTTGACCTGGATGTATCTCACATTATCTATGCCGATGACTTTCAAATATATGTACGCTGTCCTTTGTAGGAGCTTAACTCCTTCTCTGGCAAGATAAGTGCAAATGCCAACCGTATAATTAGCTGGGCTCCCCATAATTACCTTAAGCTTAATGTCAACAAGACGAAAGCTATAGTCATTGGTTCCCCCTTTTACATCAACAAACGACCTTTGGTAGCCAACAGCTTTATTGATATTGAAGATGTTAGTGTCAACTAGAGTCATCAGTGCATAATCTAGGGGTTGTGCTTGATTCCAAACTCTCTTGGAAGGAACATGTTGCCCAAATATGTAAACGCGCTCATGCTCTCATCTATTGCCTTTACTTTTTCAGAAAAATAACCAACCTCCTATTACGTAAGCATCTTATTTTGATGTTACTCTTTCCACTGGTTGATTACTGCTCCCTTGTCTATTGCGATATCTCTGCGGAGTTAGACACCAAACTTCAGAGGTTGATGAATGCCGGTATTTGTTACATTTATGGTATGAGAAGAGATGAGCATATAAATCCTTTCAGACATGAACTGGGATGGCTCACTACTGCCACACGTAGAATATATTTTGCTGACAACTTTTTACGGAACATTTTTAATACAGCCCTGCCTCCGTATTTACTTGCGTTCTTCAACTTCATTGTTGCTATTCAGCCTGTTAGGGGTAATATGACTCCCTTGGATATACCAAGCTTTAGCACGGAGACTTTACGAAATTCATTTCACATCAGGTCTGCATATTTTTGGAAGTCATTACCTTCTCATTTACGTAATGTCATCGCCATCCCTATTTTGAAAGCTCGAATTCATCAACATCTCCGTTACGTTGAAATTTCATGATCTCATTTTACTTTGTCCTCTTATATTCATCAAATGATCATTCACAGTCATCCTCATGCAAATAATTTTTAATCTATTTTTGCTAAGCAAACTATTGCTATTATAATTAGAGATACTATCACTTGTAATTATTTGGAAATATTATTACTATTATTTGTAAATTTTGTACAACATAATGTATAGCTATAAACCAAATTAATCTAATCTAATATCTCTCTATCTCTCTCTCTCTCTCTCTCTCTCTCTCTCTCTCTCTCTCTCTCTCTCTCAGGACAGGACTAGTGAAGTCACCGTTCTGCAAGCTAACACAATTGCAGTTTTCAATATCAGGTGCATTGTGCTTGCAGAATAATTAACCAACTTAACCGGTGCTTCGAATTTGAGGTTAGGCGATCAACATCTTCCGCACGCCAGTTTAAATAGGTCCTGCGCATGCCCCGAGTCACAAGAGCGACAGGTACGTGCGAATATTAACACCGCGGCAAGCGAGACGACGTGTCTTAGCGAGAGCGTTGCGCTATAGAAGCCAGCACTCAAAGCTGTGCTGAATGTGGTTTGCCTCATAGTAAAGGCATATCATACAAGTACTGCTGCGTTAAATGTAGCAAGTCATGTCACGATAGATGCATGTTCTTGCAAAACAACGCAGCGGTGAAGCGTACGAGCAAGTCGGCCCACACACAAGATGTGACGTTACGCCGTACAATAAGTGTGCGTGTCCCCACCGCGCTGTCTACATCTTCGCTGCCTACTAATAATCAGAAAATTGCAAGCGCGGTGCATACACGGGCAGCTCTCACTTCCACAAGGACTCTCTCCGGCACGAACACCAGCGTAGAAGCAAGTAACAGCGCTGCTTCGCTTTGCCAGAAAGAGTTGAGAAAAACCTCTCTATTTTAAAATAAGTGCCAGGGCTGACAAAAGAAGTACGGTATTTAATTTGAACTTGGAAGTCATGGAAAGAAAACTATCTTATCAGAACTCTTTACTGGATGAGTTCCAAAGAAGACAGACCTTACTAGAAAACAAGAACAAAGAGTTAACCGAGAGATTGCTAACTCTAGAGAATAAAATAGATTATAAGCAAAAAATAAATAATAACCCTCCGGCGGTTCTAGAGATTGACTCGCTGGGCTCTGAAAAGCCCTGCGTACCTCTCTCCGGAAGGAATCAAACCCGGGCTCATTTACGTAGGCCGCAGGGATGTCATGATAATATTAAAAGCTTAGGGGGGGAGGGGGAGTTGCACTGTATGTCCGCGACGGATGCAGGGTTAGAACACTAACTGAATCAAACACTGATGGACTGGACAAACCGAAAATGTCAGAGTACATTATGTGCGAGATACAGTATGGAGAAATGGAGCCTGTCTTCGTCGAGGTCATTTCCAGGGCTCCTGCCATTGCATTTCTAAAACATTGGGATCTTGTCGACAAGTTGAGAGAATATTGTGACTCTTACAGTCATAAGATTATAATGGGTAATTTGAATGCAGATTTGTTGGCCGATGGTGATGATGCAAAGTTTGTTCGCAAGCTTGCAGCTGAACTGTCACTTCAAATCGTCCAGCACGGAGTGACTCATTACATCGACACGTCGCACACATGGCTTGACACCATACTAGTGGACATTAACGACACAGTAGTAGATTACAATAACTTTGCACCAACCTGGTCAAGCAAACAGAACATCATTGACTTGGCCATAAACGTTCAAGCTCCTACTCTGTACAATCATCCCTTTACATATAGGGACTACAAAGGAATAGATCCTTTAGAATTGCAGTCCCTTTTGTCAGGTTATGATTGGTCAGTCTTTAACGAACATCACATTGACTTAACTACATGGTTGGACTGCCTTAACTCCAACCTATTAGATGCGATTAACAACTTAGCACCATTAAAGCGAGTTACGCCTCGCATAGCAATCTGGATAAATGATGAAATTGATCAGTTAAATAAAATACGAGATGCAACTTATAGACGGTACAAGAGAACTGGTAATGAGCAATTTCATAGTGACTTCATAAAATTGCGCAATAAATCTTTATCAATGATCGAACAGGCCAGGATATCATATTACCAAGGAAAGCTGCTAGGCAAACAGCAGAGTGACATCTGGAAGGAATTGCGCAATCTGGGTCTCCTACCTAAATCCAGGGGAGGTTTACACGGGTTCACGGCGGAGGAACTTAATACCCACTTTGCGGGAGTATCAATATCAACTGATGAGGATAGTACCGAAATTGAGAACTTAGTGATATCAGCCAGTGATGAGGGTTTTAAATTTGAACCTATAGGGCTGGCGGATATTATACTTGCGGTCGCGCATTTCTCCTCGCAAGCGAGGGGCGAGGATGACATCCCGCAGAGTGTGGTAGCGAAGTCATTGCAGGTCATTGGGCAACACGTAGTGAATTTGTTCAATTCTTCCCTGGAAACTGGTGTATTCGCGGACCTATGGAAGAGAGCAAGAGTGCTGCCGCTAGGCAAGTGGACTACACCATCGTCGACGTCGGACTTTCTACCTATTGCACTACTGTGCTTTCTTTCTAAGGTCCTGGAAAAAATTGCTCTTGACCAGATTCTAAAGCACATGACTGAAACCAAACAACTTGACCCTATGCAGTCCGGCTACAAGAAGAACAACTCGACGCAGACTGCTTCTACTAAAACTGACGGAAGATGTGAGGACAGGAATTGCAAGAGACTTGCGACTTTACTGTTACTGTTTGACCTACATCAAGGCTTTTAACACGATCTCGCCAGCTAAGCTCTTAGCAAAGGTGTGAGCTCTGGGGTTCTTCAGGGATGCATTAATTTGGATTAAATCTTGAGCTTAATAAAGAATTCAAAAAGGACGACCCGCTGCGTGTTAAACATATACTATACGCAGACGACCTTCAGATCTACATCCAGATACATCCTGATAGTGTGGACGAGGGAGTGGAGATCCTGGGTCGTGTTGCGCAAGCGGTTGTCGGGTGGGCAGATGGCGCATTACTCAGACTGAATAAGACCAAGATTAAAGCTATTATTTTCGGCTCCTGTAAATATATAAACAGTCTTGAGTCACAAGGTATGCCGAAGATCAGTCTAGGTGATAGCGTCTTTGTCCCATTCTCGCCGACCGTTACAAGCCTGGGTGTTATACTTGATTCTAAACTGACGTGGACAACACACGTTGAAATGATTGCTAAAAAGGTCAACAGAGTATTGTATAACTTGAGATTTTTTAGAAGGTATACCACTCAGGACCTGCGCAAGCACTTAGCTATGACCTTTGTTTTCCCGAATCTCGACTACTGCTCTCTGGTGTTTCTGGATGCATCACTTGAACTGCGTAGCCGGCTGCAAAGACTGCAAAACTCATGTGTACGATACCTTTTAGGTGTTAGGATGGACGAGCACATCACCCCCTACAGGGAACAATTAGAATGGACTCGGGTGGACTCTCGAAAAGTCGTTTTCATGGCTATAACAATGTATAAAATCCTACGGGTTAAAGAGCCAGTCTATCTCGAGTCGCTTTTTATGAAGCACAAATCGAAGCGTACTTGCAACGAATATTGGCTCTTTATATGTGTCGTCTCACTCCGTCCAGTTTTTGAGGTTACCGCTGCTCCTCTATTTTGATAAAGCTTAAGAGAATACACGAGGTCTACCGTGTAGCTTGAGTTTTTGTTCTTCCCCGCAAGAGGGCAGCACGTGATGGAGCTCCTTGCATGTAGTATCTGCAAGCGCGTCCCGTGGTGCATTAAAGCTCTCTTGCCTTGCACCAAATGCAAGCGCAAGTGTGATGCGGCATGCGTGCGGGCCATCACAAAAGACTGAGTGAAGAAAAACATATGCATGAAGTGCAACGAACGCAAGCAACGTGTAAACAGATATATGCGAACACAGCGTCGTAGTGTGGCCGAGTGCGCTACTATTGCTACAATAAAACAGCAAAAATATTCCGTACAAGACAAGAAAAACAACAGCGTAAGAGAAAGCACGAGCGCGCTGGCTTCCGCTGAGACATCCAAAGACGCGGGCTTGAGTGCTCCTCATTCTAATGATGACGTCAGGCGCTCCACTGCTCTATCGCTGTCTTGCCTCTCTCTCTCTCCAACTCTGAACAGCTAAGGGGGGACCCGTCGAGCGCCGAGGAGAGCAGCAGCGCGCATGGGCCATGCGTCGACATCAGCAGGAGCGAGTGTGAAGGAGAGCGTTGCAACCACGCAGACGCATGGGCCACTGCTCTTGTCGACACCAGCAGGAGCGAGTGCGACGGGGCGAGTTGCAGCCACCCAGGTCCAGTCGTTATTACGCAGGCCCAGCAAGAAGAAATTTCTTCTTACTAATAATGCGCAAGATGCATATGTAGATATTACAATTGAAGAGAGTAGAATAAGAATTAAATACTACACCAGCAATATCTCGGTTATTATGGAAAATGTTGTGCCGATAACGTCTGAAATCAAGGAACATCTGACTATATTACGATCAGTTCCAGGGCTGATAAAAGATGTTGGAGTGTTAAGATTGAGCTACGGAAAAAATAACTGCTGATCAGAACTCCGTGCTGGAAGAGTTCAAGATCAGACAGTCCTTAGAAAATAGAAATTCAGAATTCACCGTGAAATTACTCGTTATAGAAAATAAGTTACATGTAAATAATCCTACAGTGACCCCTGATTCAGTTTCCTGTGGTTCGAAAGAACCACGGAAATCAGGAAGGATTCGCGCGCAGGTTCATTGGCGTCGAACGCACAACCTTCGTGGTGATAATGACGATAACATTGAATCAAATTTAGATACGGCTAATGAACCTGCGTTGAATCATTGCTCTTCGTCTGCCTTTGAAGGAAGCAGTGATAGCCAAGAGAGAAGGATAAGCAGCAGCAGTGCGGGGAGTATTGAGCTCATAGTCTCAGGAATAATCGATTGCTCTAGAGCTAAAGCTGATCCTGTTGACGTGGCTCATATTGTTCTTAGCAATGTTCTGCCTTTTCTCCTAAAAGATGATTATTAATATTAGGCCACTAGCTCCCACTACGATGAGGAGTGGCACCTCCAGAGTGGAAGCCGCACATGGAATGAATGTTGTTGCAAGTATGAACAATAAATCGCCCATAAGATCACCACCTTTGCTTGTCCATCTCACAAGCACCAGATTAGATCGAGATCATAATTGCTAAAGCTTTGTTAACGTGCTTCAACATAGCTGATATAGATCTCTCTCGTCTGGGCGGGAGGCTGGCAGATAGTCCATTCTACGCGAACATTTTCATTAATCAATCCTTGAGTACTCAAAGTAATAGCTAAGGACCTTGGCTTTAAATTCGTGTGGCACAGATATAGCAAGTTTCTCGTTCGATGAAGGGAGGGACTACGAGCTCATACGTTCACTACTGCTTCCGATTTATTGATAATAGAAAGATTATATAACACTAATAATAATTGTAATCAAATTAAATCACATGCTAAAAACCTAGATAGTAATGTCAATAGTAATATCAATAATAATAACAATGGCAATAGCAAACACAATAACACGGGTAAAAACGAAACAGCAACATCTATTCATACACCACCCACACATAGAAATAATCATTGTCACAGTAGCGATAATCAGTATTCAACATCTACGAACAAATCGGATTGACTAGGCTTAAATAACGCTCATGAAACGGACTGCAAGGGAGTGAATTTGAAAGCGGGCTTTTTCAATGCCAATTCCATTGGGCATTGACCATCGGAATTAATCAATTTTGATTTTTGTAATACATTTCGTTTTTCTACAAAAAACAATTATGACTATTGTTTCATTGTACCCCAGTATCCCCTATATAAGCATCATTTAGTAATTTTTTTAATGAATACGATAGTATAATAGTGATAAACGTCAGAGAAAATTACACATTTAGATTTGCTTGCATCTTCAAAATTTTTCTCATAAAAAATATTCAGATAATCAAAATTTTTTCACATAATTCCACTTAATAACATCTGAATTAAAATCTAGTAAAACTTAAACATCAAATTTTTAACGGTATACATTTGATAAGCAAGTAAGCAACTCAGTCTTTAGGTCAAAATAAATAAGCATAAAAGTATACAAATAATACGATTTTATAAAGCTTATTCATTGATTAGTACCATATAATAATACTTAGTAGCTTATATGAATTTTTGCATGTTTACCTAATTTATTTAAATAAATATGGAATATTAGTAAACCTTTTTGAAAATATCCTATTCTCTCCTGTGGATATCTATAGATTTTTCAGTTATAAGGTTTAAGATCGATTAATTAACAAACTAATACAATCAAGTGGGGATCAGAAACAATAATTAGTTTAGACGCTAAGTAGGGTTTGTAGCCGATTCAAGATCTATGGTTCTAACTAGTTTAAGGAACTGTATGTTAATTGATCTTCTAAACACGAATTTTGTGGGTGGAGCTCTACTCAATTTTAATAATAAAAGATTTATTTTTATTCACTTTTCTCTTTCTTAAAGTTTGTAACGAAAGAAATATTTTAAGACTAGTTAGATGTCAGAATTCAAAAAATTAACAAAGTAGCAGTTTCAATAACTTAACTAACATTAAGTTGAATGCAAAATAAACAATTTTAAATGCCTTTTTCTTGAAATACATTTTTATAGATTTAAACTGATTCAGGCGTCAGTCATCTTAACTTTAAGTCTTCAAACAATTTATTTAATTTCGTTGTACTATAAAAAAAACCAATTGATTTTTTGTTATTCAAAATGTATATGTCAAGATATACTTACTCATGTAATGAAACATAAAATTTTTTGCATTTTTTTTGTTCACTAAAACTGCATTGTATTATCAAAATGAAAAGCCAAGTAAAAATTTTCAATTTAGGGTACACAGTAGTAAAATGTTGTTATTTTTAAGGAGAAAAAAGTGTATTTCTACATACAACATAATAATTAGTGCAATAGGGGTACTTTAAGTCATTGAAAAAGTTTTATTTTTTGATAACGAATACCACTATCAGTTCTTTTCGCGTAAAATATTAAATTGAAAGATTTACAAAAATCAATAGAACTGCACCTTAAGATATCGAAAATTGCCTACATAAATTGAAAAGCTAAGTGGGAAATCGACTAATACCATTTGTTCACACAGCCCTTCAATTATTATTAATAATTATTAATTAATATTTAAAAAATTAATATCAAATTGGGATAGAAACATTTGATTTGACGAACAGAAAATTCTTTCTGCTTGCAACTTCTCTCTCTACTCATCCACAAAGGAACGATATGGTTGATATCGACATGTGAAGCGACTACCACATCGTTCCTATCTAGATCAGAAGAGAGAGAAGTTCCAAGTAAAAAGAATTTTGTGCTCGTTAAATCAACTATTTCTATCCCAATGTAATAAAAGCTATATAACGAACGTTATCTTCCTGTAATAAAAAAATTAATTTTTTTCAGTCGATTTTATATTGAAACGGTATTAAGATTTCTACATAATATACAATGCAAATGTTTTGAATAAAAATCACCTTTCTTTTAAACTATAAACCAATATTGTACAAACTTGTAAATAGGGTTTTTTCGATTTAAAACTAAAAATAAAACAAATTTCCAAATGTAAAAAGTGAATTTTAAAAATATAAACAATGTGTTAAAATTGTTAGTAACAATTTTCGTAACCATTTTTTACTATTTTAATTACAAAATCTGTTTTCATGGGGTCAAAATCATCGATATTTGATAAATTCTCAAAGACGTGGTGCAATAACCCCAGAAAGGAGACAAAAGTGAATAAGATTAATTAATTTGAAATTTGATTCTGAATGACAAACAGAAACCTAACTTTATAGTTAAAATATTATAATCTAATTTATTAGAATGCTGTCAATCACTGTATCTGGAGCGCTGGATTTTGAGACCTGCAAAAGTTTCAAAGAGATACATCGCATAATTACCTTATATATAATAGATAATACAAAATTCTGCTAATGCTTTCCACCCTTGGCAGCTTAACTTTGATAATTGGCTTACTATTGTTTAATCACGCGCCGCGCAGGTAGACAATGAGTCAGCGACAGCTGTTCCGACCGTCCTCTCTCTATTGTATCCTCGTCCTTTTATACCTGGATTATATTCATACAGGTATAAATATTATAGTTAAAAGTGTACGAGGATTATGAAGAAGCTGAAGGAATTTTGTACGCAGCAGGCATAGCTGATTAGTGTAAATATCATTTTTCTATTAAAAATCTCTTATCAAAACTTTAAACGCGTCTTTCTCGAAACCACTTTTTTGGTCGCGGGGGAAGCACTCAGTTAATTTTTTAATAATTAATTAATTTTTTTAAACAATTTTGTCATACAAAAATCGCGAAAAAAAAATTGTTTTTTTCAAAAGCTCGCCGTGAATAATATGTGCATATTAAAGGTTTCAGTGATAGCGACAAACCTACAGAATAATAATCAATTTGATTTTTTGCTTTCAGATCACCGCTGGATCGTGGGTGCTCCCCCCCCCCCGCCTTCGTCTTTCTTTCGAGGAGTTAACTTTGGCCGTCTGAAACATGAAAAACAATTATAAAAGTGTATCACAAAAAATGATTTGTACACTTTTGAACACTAATAATAAGATATAAAAACTACAGAAAGATCGTACATCATTTTCTTTTCAAAAAAAATTCATGAAATAACGTAAAAAATATGAGCGTCACACAGGTCTAGTACCTTAATACTTATAGGTATACTTGGTGTAAATTTTCTCTTTAAAGGCTGAGTTTAACTGAAAGATCTTTCTGTTTTACTGTTGGTCGAGCTTGAAGATTAACAAGTTGTGGACGTTGAGCTCGTAGGCACTGACGTACGCGACCAGGAAGCACAGATATTTGTTGAAGACATCCTGATAAGAAGGCCGAGAAGCACTTACAGAATTACTTACAGCACTTATTAGAATTTCTAATGAAACTTCTTTCAGAACTACGAAAGAGATTGTCAGACGATGCGAGGCAGGTGCTGGACTATCTTTAGAAGCTCAGAACCACCGCGCATGTAGAGTGTGGACAACATTATATCCATTATGAATATAATCACTAATCTCCAGAACTTGCGGATAAACACGTGAAGTTTCTTCAGGACATTGTAAGTGCTTCTCGGCCTTCTTATCAGGATGTCTTCAACAAATATCTGTGCTTCCTGGTCGCGTACGTCAGTGCCTACGAGCTCAGCATCCACAACTTGTTAATCTTCAAGCTCGACCAACAGTGAAACTGAAAGATCTTTCAGTTAAACTCAGCCTTTAAAGAGAAAATTTACACCAAGTATACCTATAAGTATTAAGGTACCAGACCTGTGTGACGCTCATACTTTTGCCGTTATTTCATGAATTAGGTCAAAGCTGCGAAACAACTCTAATTAAATAATTATATATGTAATTAAAAAATATTTCAGCTGTTTCTAAATTAATATCCGAAAGCGTAAAAGCACACGAGATTGATCCACATTTTTTTTGTATAAATTAAACAAAATCCAATTGACAAAATTAATCATCTCTGAATATAAATTTCAACAGATCATTTTTATAAATTGCTTACTTTCAGTTTGATAATGTTATATTTATTGCCTATCCTTAAAGAAAGCGCAGGGCCCAGTATACTCGTCCAAAATGCACGTCAGTTGTGTATACGTTTTGCACCATAAATTTAAGTCTTTACTTCTGTAGGATATCTTCAACCTTTCAAATTCCAGTCGCCGCTGGTCGTGCCATGGGCGCGACGAGAGCTGATGAATATAGGAATACTGTGGAATTACCAGATAAACTATTTGTAGGTATATTTGGGAAAATCGGGTTATCTGACCAGCTGACGATTGGTATTAGCGGGACCGTGCATACAGGCAAAGATTGGTTGTGACTAGTCGATACTGTAGGAACAGCTAGAGGATTGGCCATCATATCGAAGGCATTTTCGCGGCCCCTGTTTTCAATAAATGTCTGATGTCCGACAAAAGATAGTCCGTCCGTTAAAGGCGCTGTTCTATTGCTAGGAGTTGCCGTTGCGAAAATACCCACTCGCATAGTGCAGTTGTAAAAATTCTGCAAGTAGGTGAACTGTGCCGTTATTTCTGTTAGGCTCGCGGGAGTATATATCGGTGATTTCATTACAAGAGGCCCGGTGGCAGAAAGCACACATACCGGAACTCCCCTGCCAGGGTGACCGTACTGGGATCCGGAAAATGTCACATGATGACCGGTCGCGAGATTTAGAAAAAATCCCTGCCTTCCGGCACCTGGAGATGGCTATAAGTGATAAGCATCGATATGGTCCGTCCAAGCAAGGTTGAATTGATGAAAGTGAATCTGATAACACATTAAGCAATAACGTTGTTTCGTTACGCTACCTTCCACGTTCAGATTCAACGCGCACTGTGTAACTTCCACATCGGGGACTGGCATCGTATAGACTCAGTCCATTATCGCAGCACCTCCATCACCTGACATGTTGGAGTAGAGTTGCGACAAAGAGCAAAAATAACTAGCCACGCCTAAATATGCTTCTAGCACCCCACAACCCTTCTCGATATGCGCTCACGGGACAATTGCGGAAAAACAACCAACACTGTCGATAACTAAAAAGAAACTGCTGATGTATCAGAGGGTTTTTCCTCGTTATATCAAAAAAATAAAATGGCTTAATAAGACACGCTGTTAGAAATAGAATAAAGATCCTATCTAAAAAGATCGTGGTTTCGCTATGATTGAGTTTCCCTTCTTTAGATAGAGAAAACGCTAGAGAAAAAATAAAAAGAATAATAATATTCATAGACACTAATCCAAGGAAATAATAATAAAAAAAATTAACAAATCTTGTGCTAATAAAAAAAGTATTGAAACTAATTGATATATTTTGTCACGGACCTATTCCTGTATCTGTGCTCGCTGACATAGGTGTCCTGTGCCAGCCAGATAACGAAGCATGCGAAAGCTAAGATGCTGAGGCGGCATGTGTTTTGAGCAGCTCTACCGCGCAAACACACTCTCTCTCTCACTTCTGCTCAATAAACACACGATCTACTGAACTCCTCGTTTTTTTGGTTCTCTCCTCCAGTACACACCAACCACACAAGAATCACGTGCCCCGAACGGCACGTGCAAAGAGCGCGACTTCCCATTCCTTCTCCCTATCTTTCCCCACGTAACATTTGGCATCCCTTGTATATTCGCGTGTGTGGACACGGGTGTATTTTGAACAGTGACTCTTGGTGACGTTAAGTCACAATTATAAGGGGAAGGACGGGGTGAGCAAACTCACATACATTGGAGAAAACAATAAATCGGCCGCCGAGCAATTTTTCAAGCAGCCTTTTCGGCTGAGCCACACAGTAACAGGTAGGACAAGAGGCTTTTCCATTCAAGTACAGAGACGAGAAGGATGCAGAGGCCATCCCAGGTCGCATTGAATGAAGGAAGGAAGCTTTGGGAGACCTTTCTTAAATCTTTTGCAGAAGAAGAAGAAAAAGTCAGCGCGGATTTTAGCCCGCGTGCTCAGTTTTCTTCTCCTGTAAGTAATTATTTTAATGATAAATTTTGTTCTCCGTAGGGTAATTCGAGCCCGGAAATTTGTATACACACGATATTATTTGTGCAGCAGATGACCTAACGTGCATTTGAATTTGAAGGAAAATTTAGAAATTGTTAATTCATAGCCTAGATCTCAGTTATTTTCCCTCGATTATAATTCTGCGAGTTGAAAGCGATGAACCTATAACTTTGGCGGCAATTAATATCTTATTAATTGTGAATTTTAAATTTGAACTACTTTCATACTAATTGAGATCTCGCCAACGCATTTGTCTCATTAATAAAATTTTGTCACCTCATTTAGTAGTTTGCGAAGGAAAAAGATACAAATTGAACAAAATGTCGTTGAGAAATTTGTTCAATTTAAGTACCGACAAGGAAAAACACCGGCTACACGCGAGCAACTCCAGCTTGCATAGCAAAACAGCCTTGATAGAGGTGTCGGACCCCCTAACACAGGCAATTTTCGTGAATTTAACCCCGGAGCAGCGCGCGGAGTTTTTAAGTCGGTGGACGTATAAACACAGCGCGCCAGCAGATATAGAGTAGTAGTAACAAACGCTGCAGAATGATCCACCAGGCGCCCCTAGCGCAAGCGCGACCCCTAGCGGAATTGTGGGTGATAGGTATGAGGTGTCAAAAGCACAGGGATTTTCCCTCAACCCCACCCCGGGAGCGGATAATGCGGCTAGAAATGTTTCCGTAATTAATGTAGACAGCCCGGCGCGATCTCCCCTATTAACAACTTCCCAATCGACATAAGTAGAAGCGACACCTGTTATCGAGCACTGGAAAAAAGAGAGGCAAGCTCAGTTTGATCGGGTGCTAAGCCAGTGGCAGATTTCAGAGTCACATAATGTCGGATCGGAGTTAAATGGAATAGGCAACGCGACTACGGTTACGCAAACCCCGAGTTCCCCGGCACAAGCAACGCTCGATAAAGTAATGAGAACAAACTACACCTCTCATGTAAAACAACCAAGCACACAACGCATAACTTGGGATAATAGGGTCACGCGACAGGTATGTACACCACAGGGTTCACCCGCAGTAATCATCGAAGCACAGAGACCCGATGCACACACCCCCGTGCCCCATAATCCGTCGGAACAAGTTACACAGGTAGTAGCCCCAATTTCTAGTATTTCGGGTATAACGGGTTGAACGCGAGCGGTCAATGTTTGACGTTCTCGCAAGCGCTGAATCTAAACCAGCTGTTGACTATTTATGACTCAGCCCCAGATATTCACGACAGTCACAGGGAGTCGCGCAAGCGAGGGGATAACTCGGACGCGCTCCAGTATTTCATGTTGGGCCGAACCCACACGCTGGACCATCAGGTGCGAAGTGAGCACCCACGTGACCTTTCTGAGGCAATCAGAGTTGCAGTTAACTTTGAGTGCAAGCAGAGCACTCTCCTCGCGTGTGGATACCTAGCAGCGCAGCCTCCTATGACTCACGCGCGGATAAACCTTGTAGCGTCTCAAAACGCGCTGAACCAGCCGCTCGTGAATTCTCCTCCTCGGCAGGAGCAAAATCACATGCAAGCGAATACACGCGCCATGCCTGCAGCGGCGGTGGCCGCGGCGCCGTGCAACTATTTCGGCGATAACCGACACACCGATGAGTTTTGTAAGAAAAAGAATTTTCAGACAAAAACATGTGATTATTGTAATAGAATGGGCCTCACGGATGATAAGCCTCTGCGAGCGAAGCGCTTTAAATACCTGCAGGTTCTTAAGGAGCAAATTGAAGTAGATGTCCAAAAGCTCGCAGAACAGCGCATTATACGACCCTCGAGTTCGCCATATTGCAGCAATCTCTGGATTGTACAAAAAAAAGGATGCTGACGGCAATAAAAGGTGGCGATTAGTCACTGATTTTCAGGCACTAAATGAAATTACGGTCGTCAGCTGCTGGCTGCCCCTTCACGAATGACGTAGTTGAGCGACAGGCTCGCACTAACATAATCATGATGGTAGATTTGAAACAGGGTTTCTACCAAATACCCAAGCACCTTGCCTCAGCGCCCTTTACTGCATTCTCAACTCCTGTGGAAAAAAACTCAGTCCAAGACTGGGAATTTGAACGCATGAGTATGGGTTTGAAAGAAGCGACGAATACCTTCGCGAAATGCATGTCACTGGCCATGGCCGGGCTGCAGTGCGAGGAAGTCGAAATATATCTCGATGACTTCATAATTTTTGCGGAAAATCTTCAAGAGCACGGAGAGTGGTTCAGATGTGAAGCAAAAAGATTAATGAATGCGAACCTCACTGTAGAGCCCAAAAAGTGTCAGTTTCTGAAACGTAAGGTGTCTGTCCTCGGGCATACAGTAGGGGGAAGCAAGATCCGCACAGACCCCAAGAAACTGGAGGCTGTGGAAAAATACCCAGAGCCAACTAACGCTAAGAAAGTCAAGCAATGGCTCGGATTCGTAGGCTACTACAGAAACTTCATACCTAAATTTGCAGACATTGCATTACCGCTATCTAACTTACTACGCAAGGGAGTCAAGTTTCAGTGGGGCACCGAGCAATGGATGGCTATTGAAAAAATGAAAAAGATATTCTGCAGTGAACCAGTCTTAGCTGCGCCTAACACAGATTCTTACGTGTGATAGTTCAGATTTTGCCCTTGGGTTGGTGTGTTATCATAGGGAACCATCGGCTCAGATGCCTCGTGTGCATATGCATCCAGGCCGCTCAGAGGAAGCGAGTTCCGTTACATAACGTATGATGAAGAGATGCTTGCAATTGTATTTGGAAAAGAGCAATTCAGGCACTATCTATATGGTAGAAAATTTACGGTCGTAACGGACCACACTGCCCTGAAACACTTTCATACATCCAAAAAACCAGACTGTAGGTTCAACAGACTAAAAGCGGCATTGAGAGGCTATGCGTTCGAAGTAGTCTATATGAAAGGGATAGTAAATGTGAATGCTGACGGGCTCTCACGCAACCCGGTCATTCCAGAGGGTGAAGAAAACCCAGAGCGACCCAGAGCAGAACTTTACGAGCTTGCGGATGAGCAAGAGAAAAACGACAGCGATGCAGAGTTAGATCAACCCCCGGCCAGAGTACTTGTCACTCGAGCAATTAAAAAAAAGAGCATCGATCGAGACAAGAAAATTAAACTACCCAAGATAGATTCGGAGAAATCCAAAACAGCGCACACATATAAAAGGAAACGCATGGCGAGAAACCCATTTATTCCAAGTGTGAGTTCCTAGCTTTGCGCAATACCACAAATGACTTTTTCCTGTGCCATGTGCAGCATGATGTTTATGAAGCCGACTCACAATATATATATATATATATATATATATATATATATATATATATATACGTTGGTTCACGCAGCAAATAAGCGATAGTACAGTATATCTCCTTGATTATGAGGATGACATATACCTTGCGTGCGTATTATCCAACGTACAGCTAAGTAAAATTGATAACGGTAGGTTTCAATTTAGCAATGAAGAAAAGTTGCGCATTCAAGTGGTTTTGCAAGAGTCCCTTGAGGCAAAAAACTTGCAGATAGGCAGATAGCCACACCGGCAAGTTTCGCTTACTGTCAAGGAGAAAGGCGGCATAGAGCAGAAACGGGCCATTGTAATATCTGATTCTGAAGAGTCATTTGGAGAAGATATTACGAATGACCCTTGGATCTTTAATAAAAAGAAGAAGAAACTGGGAAGGAGAAAGATAGGTAGTCGTCATAAACCGTATAACGTCAAACCTGCCGACGGCCTCGATGACCCCATTATCAGCAAGGCAGAAAGAGATCAAACATTGGCTCACTTACGCCAAGAAAAAGGATTAGCGGAAGGAGTGAATATCACCAGTACGCCAACAGCAGAGTCAGCGGAGTTGCGTCGACAGCAGGATAGGGATGCAAAACCACTTGAGCCGCAGGTTTTAAATGAGCCGCCCCCGGAGTTTAAATACACGCCGGAGGACGAGGCTATGCACTATCAGGGATTAGCTTCGCTGGAAATTATCGCTGGGCAGCCCGGCCTAGAGCACAGGCTGCAGGCAGTCAAAGCTCCACTGCCGACACACACAGCAGCGAGCGTGACGACACATGAGCCGCCAGACAGTGCGTCGCCGCTGCAGTGCGCGCAGGCAGCTTCGTCGCCGACACACTCGGCAGCGAGCAGGTCGTCACACGGACTGGCAGATTGTGCATCGTTCGAGCAGTGCGCGCAAGCGGACAAGAGTTCGCCGCCGGTCCGGCCGACGGTGAGCGTAATGACACTTGAGATGGATAATGATATGCCGTGCTTGCAGGCGCGGCGCAGCAACTCTAAAATACATTCGCCGTAAAAGTCGGTCTTGACAGATTTAGCAGCTAAACTGCGCACTCGATTAATAGTGGATATTGTTGAGTTTTTGGACAAAAACGCAATGCAGATTAATCTGTGGGAACCAGAGGCCGAACTGGGCAATGCGCCGGATTTTAATAATGTATAGTGCAAGGATTTTGGCGGGAAGAAACCCGAGATGCCGTAAGGTTATCGAGCAGCACCGGCTCGAGACGAGGTGGAGGCCGCAAACGGCCGCGAACTTTCGACAGTGTGTGGCTTCCTGAAAGAATGCGAGGAGCCGATGAACGTATCTACATTTGACATATCAAAACATATTTCGGACGTCGAGACCCCTGTAATTGATCTAATAGAAAACAATAAAAACGCCAAGGTGCCCTCCACTGATCCAATAAAAGAAATTGCTACAGATCGTTATATTTTTTCGGGCATTGGCCCCTATGCCCAAGGGATGTCCGATCACTTCGAATACATCCCCCGCAACGTCGATCGAATTGAGTCAAGGACGGAGGATTTAAAATCCTCAGTATCATCGTATAAAGGGGACCTTCTAGTGCACGAAGCAAGGGAATGGTGCGCCAGCCCGCACGCAGTCCTAACTTAAGACACAGACATCCCCTCACGTCGACCAGGGAATTGTCTCTTTTACTCTCTAATTAAACTACTGAAGCTGAGTATTTCAGTCAGGGAATTACGCAGGCAACTACTAAACTCCCCGGCTTTCCCGACGTGCGGCGACACCATTGAGACGCAAGAAATTTCGTTATCTGAAACAAAATACGGGAACGTGAATTGTGCATATATTTTCGCACAAGAGTTCCAACAAAATATATGCATACATCACCACTTAGAAACAGGAGGAGTCGACTTCTGTCATATAATTGTCAATACGGCTGACAATTATATCCACTTGCACTTATCCGGCCGACACTACACACCATATATGTACAGCGAGTCTAGTGTTGAAAGACACGCAGCACAGAGCCCTGACTTGGAAGAAGATAACGATGCAGAAGGAGAGGTGGCAAGCGGCGCCGGCAAGTCAAGTATCAACTCTACTCAGCATTTTAAGGCAGCTGAGGAGCCGCCGGTGGATAGAAAGGCGGGAGGCGATTCGCCGCCACTTGACGAAGCCAGCAGAGATGAACAGTCAGGCCGGGAAGCGAGCGACCCCTCCCCCATCTAACGCAGGCATGCACAGCAAGGTTGCAGCATACATTGAGGTAATAAGCGTGCGGGACAGGCAGATAAAGGCGCGAGCGCATACTAGCGCTCTCGATAAATGCCTATTTAGGAGCGCGAGGCCTCCGCGCGAAAAACCCCCATGGGCTTGAGTAATATTGCCTCTTTTGGCATAGCAAGAGACCTGGCCGTTCTCACGTTATCGGAATGGACATCGTTCATTGATTTATTTGACACAATATTCGATGGATTGCCCGTGACGGCAGTATTATACTTAAATAACTTGCCGATTCCGCCAGTGTAGGATCGTTACAAATTACTGAAAGAATATCATGAAGCGGCCATAGGAGTGCATAGGGACGTAAATAAAACATACAGCAAAATTGCAGCAGACGAATAAGCTAGTGCACATAAAGACACGGTTGCCCCTTGTAATCACAGATACACCGTCCAGACCGTTTCAGAAGTTAAGCATAGATTTTTACGGCCCTCTCAAGGACTCGCCGGAAGGCTTCAAGTACATACTTACGGTACAGGACTGTCTAACTAAGTTTTGCATCCTTATCCCAGTCAAAAAGGCCACGGCGCCAGAGGTGGCACGGGCATTTACCGACAAAGTCATATGTTACTTTTGCCCTCCAACGGCCCTATTGTCGGATCAAGGGATGCACTTTCTGAATAAAATGCTTAATCCGTTTGCGCATATTTTCAGAAAAAATATATAGAAAAAGTTGACAAATGGAGCGAATGGGTGCCTATATGTCAGCATGCATATAACTACACGTGGCACGACTCTTCAGATTTCACGCCCTTAGAGCTGGTGTTTGAAAAAAAAGGCAAGAACACCCTCTTGTTTTCCCCCGAGGGAGCCGCTGCTGCCATATGGGGAATACATCTCAGATTTAATACACAACCTCTCCACAATGCAAACTCAAGCAGCATTGAATTTAGTACAAGCGAAGTACAGATCGAAATACTATTACGATCGAAAACTTAACGTTTTGCACATCAGAGAGGGAGAAATTGTTTATAGGTTAGAGGAGCCCCAAAAGGGTAAATACGACAAGGATTATGAGAATCCTTACGAGATAATTGAGGCAGATCACGAGATCAAGAAAGCCAAAATAAGGAATGGTGAGGCAATTAATGTACACCACAGGGTTCACCCGCAGTAATCATCGAAGCACAGAGACCCGATGCACACACCCCCGTGCCCCATAATCCGTCGGAACAAGTTACACAGGTAGTAGCCCCAATTTCTAGTATTTCGGGTATAACGGGTTGAACGCGAGCGGTCAATGTTTGACGTTCTCGCAAGCGCTGAATCTAAACCAGCTGTTGACTATTTATGACTCAGCCCCAGATATTCACGACAGTCACAGGGAGTCGCGCAAGCGAGGGGATAACTCGGACGCGCTCCAGTATTTCATGTTGGGCCGAACCCACACGCTGGACCATCAGGTGCGAAGTGAGCACCCACGTGACCTTTCTGAGGCAATCAGAGTTGCAGTTAACTTTGAGTGCAAGCAGAGCACTCTCCTCGCGTGTGGATACCTAGCAGCGCAGCCTCCTATGACTCACGCGCGGATAAACCTTGTAGCGTCTCAAAACGCGCTGAACCAGCCGCTCGTGAATTCTCCTCCTCGGCAGGAGCAAAATCACATGCAAGCGAATACACGCGCCATGCCTGCAGCGGCGGTGGCCGCGGCGCCGTGCAACTATTTCGGCGATAACCGACACACCGATGAGTTTTGTAAGAAAAAGAATTTTCAGACAAAAACATGTGATTATTGTAATAGAATGGGCCTCACGGATGATAAGCCTCTGCGAGCGAAGCGCTTTAAATACCTGCAGGTTCTTAAGGAGCAAATTGAAGTAGATGTCCAAAAGCTCGCAGAACAGCGCATTATACGACCCTCGAGTTCGCCATATTGCAGCAATCTCTGGATTGTACAAAAAAAAGGATGCTGACGGCAATAAAAGGTGGCGATTAGTCACTGATTTTCAGGCACTAAATGAAATTACGGTCGTCAGCTGCTGGCTGCCCCTTCACGAATGACGTAGTTGAGCGACAGGCTCGCACTAACATAATCATGATGGTAGATTTGAAACAGGGTTTCTACCAAATACCCAAGCACCTTGCCTCAGCGCCCTTTACTGCATTCTCAACTCCTGTGGAAAAAAACTCAGTCCAAGACTGGGAATTTGAACGCATGAGTATGGGTTTGAAAGAAGCGACGAATACCTTCGCGAAATGCATGTCACTGGCCATGGCCGGGCTGCAGTGCGAGGAAGTCGAAATATATCTCGATGACTTCATAATTTTTGCGGAAAATCTTCAAGAGCACGGAGAGTGGTTCAGATGTGAAGCAAAAAGATTAATGAATGCGAACCTCACTGTAGAGCCCAAAAAGTGTCAGTTTCTGAAACGTAAGGTGTCTGTCCTCGGGCATACAGTAGGGGGAAGCAAGATCCGCACAGACCCCAAGAAACTGGAGGCTGTGGAAAAATACCCAGAGCCAACTAACGCTAAGAAAGTCAAGCAATGGCTCGGATTCGCGAGGCCTCCGCGCGAAAAACCCCCATGGGCTTGAGTAATATTGCCTCTTTTGGCATAGCAAGAGACCTGGCCGTTCTCACGTTATCGGAATGGACATCGTTCATTGATTTATTTGACACAATATTCGATGGATTGCCCGTGACGGCAGTATTATACTTAAATAACTTGCCGATTCCGCCAGTGTAGGATCGTTACAAATTACTGAAAGAATATCATGAAGCGGCCATAGGAGTGCATAGGGACGTAAATAAAACATACAGCAAAATTGCAGCAGACGAATAAGCTAGTGCACATAAAGACACGGTTGCCCCTTGTAATCACAGATACACCGTCCAGACCGTTTCAGAAGTTAAGCATAGATTTTTACGGCCCTCTCAAGGACTCGCCGGAAGGCTTCAAGTACATACTTACGGTACAGGACTGTCTAACTAAGTTTTGCATCCTTATCCCAGTCAAAAAGGCCACGGCGCCAGAGGTGGCACGGGCATTTACCGACAAAGTCATATGTTACTTTTGCCCTCCAACGGCCCTATTGTCGGATCAAGGGATGCACTTTCTGAATAAAATGCTTAATCCGTTTGCGCATATTTTCAGAAAAAATATATAGAAAAAGTTGACAAATGGAGCGAATGGGTGCCTATATGTCAGCATGCATATAACTACACGTGGCACGACTCTTCAGATTTCACGCCCTTAGAGCTGGTGTTTGAAAAAAAAGGCAAGAACACCCTCTTGTTTTCCCCCGAGGGAGCCGCTGCTGCCATATGGGGAATACATCTCAGATTTAATACACAACCTCTCCACAATGCAAACTCAAGCAGCATTGAATTTAGTACAAGCGAAGTACAGATCGAAATACTATTACGATCGAAAACTTAACGTTTTGCACATCAGAGAGGGAGAAATTGTTTATAGGTTAGAGGAGCCCCAAAAGGGTAAATACGACAAGGATTATGAGAATCCTTACGAGATAATTGAGGCAGATCACGAGATCAAGAAAGCCAAAATAAGGAATGGTGAGGCAATTAAGATTGACAACCTTGACAAATTAAAAAGAGCCTCGGCCGTAAAGGACCCACTTCAGCACCTGGGTATGCAAATGGATAAGTGTGGCAGAGACGTGATTAGCCCTTTTCTTTTAAATTTTTCTTTTGGCGATCCCACGAACGTATCAATTTTTGATACGTCGGGCATCGCATTAAATAATTATATAACACTACAAAATGCTAGAGCTTCAATAACAAATAAAAATATAACCTTAAAGCGTTAATTAGTAAAACTAAAAAAACGTGTCGACGTAGATTGTGCATACCTTCGTCGTAAGATGCGAGTACGCGCAGCAGCGAACAACGCCGAGGCACTAACGCAATGACGTCACGCCGCGTGCTTCGGTTTGCACCGCGTTATCGCGTGCGTTAGGGTAATTTTAAGTTGAGGCATACCCTAGTAAATTGAACACATTTTTCCTTTCGATATCTTGTTACAGGCTTTCGAGGCTAGCCCAAGCAGAGCCGGCATTTTTTGTTGAAAAATTGATTGATAATCCGGGTCTTGTTTCCGAAGAGATAGCCCCGCTGGCCACATCCAGTACGAACTGGAATATCATACAGAAGATGGACCTGGCACCTTATTTTCTAAGAAGCGAAAAACTAACGAGAGTCTGGAGGGATGTATTGAACCAGTGCATGAGCATTCTAAATGGATGCAAGTATAAGATGATTCTAGACAGTGCAAATACAGGATGCATTAAAACAAACAGGAAGGATTATAGGCTTAATTTCATAACATAAAACTGCGGCCGGAACATACGCGCGTAGATCAATACTTCCAGTAATAGGCAGAACTAGCCGCTTTTTGTTTGGCACCCTTGACGAAAATACGGAAATCGAACTGAAAAACATAATAAAAAGCGTATCAAACGATTCTAGGCAGGCAACTAAATTATTGGCCAATTTAACCGAACTGACGAGTGCGCGATTCGATCTTACCGATGACAAAATTGCAGCATAAAATAGAAACAGAGACAATAACAAACGTAATTTTGTTTGCTTTGCAAGGCGTTGTGCACCCGCGATTTATGCCGCCGAGCTTGATAGAAAACACTTCACTGCTCGTTAAGGACACTGTCTTAGACGCGCGGTTCCCGGAAACCGACGAACCAATTTCGATACTAAAAATCGTTAAAATATCAGACCTCTCCATATTCGTTTTGGATTTCCAATTAATATATCACTTGTCTATACCTCTATTATACTTACAAAATTTTGTTCTGTATAAAGCGTCGGCAATCCCAATAAGGCAAAATTACACGAATAATACAAATACCTAGCTTATATTTTGCCTGAATCACATTATTTCGCAGTAAGTGCCGACGAAAAGGCTTACGTGCCAATTTCGGCCGAAAAATTGAGAAAAATGCAGCGTGTGAAATCAAATTTGCAATTAAGGACAAATCTATGAATATTGCAGAATGTAATGTAAATATTATACAATTAAATGACACGTATTGGATAAAAATGCATGAAATTAACACATGGATTATTTCAACATCCGGTTCAGAAATTATTTTTGTGCAGTGCCACAAAGCAGTGAAGAGTACTTTCGAAATAAACGGTATAGGGATTTTGAGATTAAGACCGGGATGTGCAGCGCACACGAACAATACGCGAATTTCGGTTTCTAGGGAATTTATGATGATATCATCGGGAATAGCCTTCGCAAAAATAAATCTAGATGTGCGCGCAATTTTTGAAAACTCTTCTGGCACTCAAAATTTGTCACTTTTTATAGAAAAAGCAATTAAGGAAGACGTTGAGAAAAAGGCAAAAAGCTTACATGGTGTCCACAGTCAAACGCTTAAATATGGGACCAATTTCAGTGAAATTATGCAGAAAGCAAGGGTCCTGGCTGAGTACAGGTCACTGGGCGACCAGGTCAGCTCGGTGCAGAACACAGCCATATTCTTTTCATATGCGACAATAGCGTTTATTATTATCTCATTAATAATATGAGTATACATCTGTCCCGGGAGTACCGTTGTTTTAATCGGTGCAAGAAAGTTGCAGGGACATCGGTACCGGCGGAGATAGGGACGATCCGCATGCAGACCTTCGAGATTGCGAGGCTGCATCCAGCTTATCATACTGCAGGTACGCCGAGGGTGTGGTACGCGTCAACGGATGACCTGGCTTTTATGGCAGGAGTCACGCGCGCGACAGTGGGCGAAATAGAGCCCAGGAGCACGCCGTTGCCGGATCCGTAATTGCAGCAGAGCCGCGCGGGCAGGGGTCGAAGTTTTCCCGCCACTGCCCGCCCCCTCAGAGAGAGAGAGAGAGAGAGAGAGAGAGAGAGAGAGAGAGAGAGAGAGAGAGAAAGATACGATTGATATGTCAATTTTGGGAAAAATACATTACATAAAAATTCTTATTTTGTCATTACATTAAGTCTTTAATCACTATCACAGTTCGTCAGTGTATAAATATCAAAATTGTTGCACAAATTTGTCATTATCTAATATCACAGTTTGTTTATATCACAGTTCCATAACAATTTCTGAAAGTCTACTCATTCTTGCGTATACGTACACCCATCACGTCACAATTTAAAAACAATTACAATTCAGCCGATACATACACTCATCACACACACAGATATTTTTACTCTTTATTAAAATGTACTCTTTATATTTTGTACATTACAACATTTTTCACGACTAAGAATACAAAACACAGGAGAACGGATAAATTAAAATCAAGCAAATTAAAGCAAGCAAGCAAGCAAGCAAGCAAGCAAGCAAGCAAGCAAGCAAGCAAGCAAGCAAGCAAGCAAGCAAGCAAGCAAGCAAGATAGATAGATAGATAGATAGATAGATAGATAGATAGATAGATAGATAGATAGATAGATAGATAGATAGATAGATAGATAGATAGATAGATAGATAGATAGATAGATAGATAGATAGATAGATAGATAGATAGATAGATAGATAGATAGATAGATAGATAGATAGATAGATAGATAGATAGATAGATAGATAGATAGATAGATAGATAGATAGATAGATAGATAGATAGATAGATAGATAGATAGATAGATAGATAGATAGATAGATAGATAGATAGATAGATAGATAGATAGATAGATAGATAGATAGATAGATAGATAGATAGATAGATAGATAGATAGATAGATAGATAGATAGATAGATAGATAGATAGATAGATAGATAGATAGATAGATAGATAGATAGATAGATAGATAGATAGATAGATAGATAGATAGATAGATAGATAGATAGATAGATAGATAGATAGATAGATAGATAGATAGATAGATAGATAGATAGATAGATAGATAGATAAATAAATAAATAAATAAATAAATAAATAAATAAATAAACAAATAAATAAGTCAATAAATTAATAAATAACTACCCATGTATATGAATTCTCCGTCATCATGAAAAAATGTCAACTTAGTCACCGTGCAGTTGACTGAGGTGCCTGCCTAACGCCGTTTTAAATTTACATAAGGATGGCAGATACCTCACACTGCAGGGGAGGGTGTTCCAGAATCGCGAACCTTGGGCTCTAAACGAATAGAGACCCTTATCAGTCCGCGATCCCGGAACCGAGAGCTCGGTAAAATCTCGGTAGGGGCAAAATAAATCGTACGATATGCAACCAGTATTTGGCCAATATTTCTGGAAAAAAGTAATGATAAAATAAACTTACGAAGTCGTACCGTAGACACTCACACACACACAGACACACACACATACACACACACTCAGATGTTCACACTCGTCAGCTCAACACGCGTACTTAGGTAGCCACTGAAACAAACGTTTCGATTAGACACTGCACGAATCTTTCGGGCGTTAGGCTCACCGGAGTCTCGTAATGATACGAGCACTATCGGCATCGCGCACCACGCAAAACTTGAGTTGGCTGCGACGCACTACAAACTTCTCCTGTACAGATGTGTACGCGCGATCTGAGGTACGGGACGAGAGCTGGGGAAGAGTGAAAAATTATTACTCGCGTAACACTGTCTTGCGTGTGTATGCAACGCGAGCTCGAATGGCTATGGCGCGCACAAGTTGTCGGCGCGAGCTGTTCCGGTGTTCTTGCGTCACGCTCTGTCTCTCTCTTGCCTACTACTCCGTGCCTCGCGCCGGCGCTCGGGACTACTTCGCTGCAACGTGGCCGTCAAGTTGCTTCCGCCACGAAGCCTCCCTCGCGGCCGTGTGCCAGCGCACAACGAGAATTATCGCAACGAGAAAATGATTTTAGTCAACTTAAACAGTATAGACAGAAATGATAATATAAATTGAATGACCTAGAGACACTCTACTCAGAAATAATCAATTGAAAGAAAATAGATCTTTCTTTCTTTACAAAGTATAAAATTTTTCATTTCCAAAAAAATAATATATACTAAATAAAGATCCCGCAGGCACCTATCTAGATTCTACCCTAAGATAACTTATATAATAGCCCTCGCACTCCATCTCGTTTCCATTCGAAGAAATTGAAGTTTTGAGAAAGCGCAAGAGGAGGAATTGCGCTGGTGCAAATTTCACCTCCCACAATGTAAACACACTTTAAAAAACTTATAGTTCGTTGGTAGAGCGAGTCTTGTCCTTGAATTCGGTGCCTGGAGGCAATACCGACATTAATAAGTTATATACGAAAAATATTTAAGGCGAAACGATTTGAATGATCGCGCGCGTGAGATACGATGGATTGCGCGTTTTCAGAGGTCCGGGTCCGACCGTTAGGCGGGGGCAGCTGATTGGCCCCGAACTTGGCTGCGCCGTCGTCATCGAAGAGTCGTTGCGCAGGGCGTCTCTCATCTCCTCAACATTTCCTTCTCTCCCACTACTGCATACGAGCCATGGTAAGGCACATTGACTAGCAGTCTCGTGAGTCATGATTCCGCGAGAGAATTTCAAATAATATGAATCCCCTAGAAATATAATACTCATTTAAGATCTTTAAATGACAGAAAATAGTACATTATATACCAATAGAATAATCAAATTTATTTCCGTGTTGCATGTACAACTTTATTCCCGACTTAACTGTGGCCACTTTATTGACTTGAAAAGTGGGACTTCCGGTAACAACTAGAATTTATTGAAAATTTATATAATAAAAGAAGTAGATAAAAAAAAAGTAACGCTTTTTCCCCTCCCGGTAACAGAGTAGATAAGAGGGAATCAAAAACAACTTTTGTCCCACTTTTCAGGTGAATAAAGTGATCATTGCAGTTGAATCGGGAATAAACAATATTTTTATTAGGTTATTCGGGTCTACTATTATATTAGATGCCATAACCTCCTCTATATACAATATTTTTTACCCGGGTGTACGTAAAGAAGTTAAAGTGTGTGTAAAGTGTTAATTTCTGAGCCTAATAGTACATCATGCAACAAGGGATTATAGTAAATGGTCAACTTTATTCCTGTTTTGTATACAGAATTTTATTTTCAACTTAACTCTAGCACCGCAGACGCCCTCGATGATCATGAGTGCTCAGAATCACCATCCGAGTCTAGAAAACCCTTTCATGATGGTTGAAAAAAAAACCTTCTGCCATGTTACACACAGTATTTTTTTAACATGTTCATGTAAGGCCTCTTTTATGCATCTGAGTCTGAAAAAGCCTTTTCCAACCGTGTTACACACCCGGTTAAAGACATAGCCGAAATCAGGACAATAATTCGGCTCTGGGCGGGGGGGGGGAGGTGTTATAACGAGCATCTGCTCGTAAATTGAATACGCGAATTAGACAGACGGTGTGTGAAAGTAACAGAAGTGCGCTTGGTCTTTTGTACTGCAGCGATTTGTAAATGAAAGGGCGAGGCCCAATTACTTTTATCCGAGGCTTCAGCGCGACGGCGCTGACGGAAAACGACGGCCACGCAGGTTGTGGGATCGTTCTCTAGCACGCGTGTCGGCGCGAAACTTAAGCAAGCAAGCATACCGTGGGATCCTCGCCCCCGGTCTTTTATGTAATTATACGAATGTCCCATATACGCTTAATATAAAACCATTCATTTAATCATTCACATGGAATATCCTCTTCCTTCCCGCTCACCTCCGCTAACGCGGACTTTCAGACGCGCTCGTAGGTTAACGCTCGCGATGATAGCCGCGCGTGGCAGAAGGCGAGTTTCTCGAGCGAGGACTCGGAACCTCGCACTTCGTGTTAGACCGCACGAGCCGGGGAAATACCATGAGAAGAAGAACCCCCCCCCCCCAATCTTGCTGTTACAAACTGGACATAATCCTAATATTTGTCCAAATAAATGAATAAAAATTAAAGTTTGTGAATATTGCGTTACTCCAGGTAATATCATGCAATTTTGATCTGAGGTAACTTGTAAAATATGCAATCAAAAAGGCCATACTATTAAATTTCGTAAAACAGGTGAAGATAAGCTACGTTTTCGCACTTGTACATTTTTTGAGGAAAGAGGTTATCAAAGTTCAAATCCAGTGTTCATTTTGTAAAAAGGTAGGTCATAGAATTAACATGACGGTACGATCGAATCTATAATAATATGATCGATAATCAATTTATATTGTAGATTAGTGGTATGAAGTGTATTTAGAAATAATTTAATTACTTGGTAATGTGTAGGATAATAATTCCATTTTAGTTCGTGTGTTGTTAGAATTATATAACACGAGAAATTGCAGCGTCAAAACTTCAAGCTTAATGTTTATAGCTAAAGTTTAGTATTTAGTTTGAGACGGCACGCAAAAGTGCCTAAACGCGCAGCACGCGGATAAAGTTAGATTTGCGCGAAATCGAAGCGCGCGCGTGTATAGATTGTTAGTGCGAAATCGAAGCGCTCACACAGGGGCTCGATGACGAGATTCAAGGAGTGAGAGAGATGCGTAGACGACTCGCAGCTATAAATTGCTGGCCGAACGCGGGCTCAAGAGCAGTCGTCTCTCGACAGTCCCGGATCAATCGACGAACTCGCTGCTTGTTACCTGGCGAAACAGAGACACTCCTTTCTCGTTTTTTCCTATCCATCCCCGTACAACACACAAGCCCAGCTTTAGTGTTGCGAAAATTTTCCATCTCTCTCATTTCACATTCGGCATAGGGGCGTAGAGTTTAAGGGGTGAAATGACATTTTTTTCGGCGTTTAATATAAGATGCAAATAAAAAATAAAATTACCAGATATAAATTTACACATTTTTTATCTTGTTTTGTCCGCCCTCTTCGAATACATACAACCACTCCCAACCCCCTTTCGAAACAAAAAAGTTGAGGTTCTGATCGTCAGTCACCGAGCGAACGATCCACGAACACCTCAGAGGTTCAAGCTGGCACACTCCCCCTCACGTGATCACGCTGCGTAAGTGAGCGCACTCAGCGATTTCCCCATCGTCACTGGGCCCTGTTGTAATTCCGCAGCCGGGTGCATCGACGTAAATAATATAGAAAAATAAAAGCTATTCACCTCTCGTTTTTCCAATGGTGTTCGACATATTATCCAACGGGATACCTAGAGATCATCACCGGCACAGGACAACAAAATTCACCCGCGGCACAGCGTGATCACACCCGTGCTTTACGATGAAAGGGGTCAACACTTGTAACTACGACAATCTCGGGTCAGTACGCGAACCACGAAATTTAAATATTTATCAGTTTCTTCCTTACTTTTTGAGGGGCATCACGGCATAAAAATTAGGAACGTAACAGTAGTATGTCAAAGGCTTTAGAAAGGAAGGTTGATAAATTTTGTAATTTATGTAAAGGTCATACGCTTGGTAATTGTATTAGATATACTGGGTTTCCACAAGCAAATTTTAGAAACATTCAAACTCAGTCTCTCGCTGCTCAAGCAGAAAAACGCTTAAATGAAGCACACGAGACTTTTATTCAACGTAGAATTTTTTATGCTTTGGATGACAATAAGAAAAATATTTGGAAATAACTCCGCAATCTTGGACTGCTGCCACAGGAGATGCATGGCTTTACCCCGGACGAATTAAACATCCACTTTGCAGGGGGTTTCCATGTCCCAGACTGAGTGTGTTGAGGATATAGACGATATTTTGTTGAAGGCCAGTGATGACGGTTTCATTTTTCGTGGAATCACTTTTTCTGACCTTAGTCCTAGCCGTCGCGCACTTCTCATCGCAGGCAATGGGGGGAGGACGGAATACCGAAAATTGTAATAGCAAAGTCTTTAACGGTTACTTACCATTACTTGGTTAACATCTACAACTTTTCACCAGCGTGTGGTATCATTTCGGATGCTTGGCAGTGGGCTCAATTGATGCCTCTTGAGGAGTCAGTTCCAAATCTTTTTTTGATAAAAACGATTTTTCAAAAATCATAGATTCTTGTAGTAAATATACGTAAAAATGCTATAGAAACTATTATTTTGGTCAGAAAGTTCGAGAACATGTCGAAAAATGCGAAACAATATAAGGGTCTTGAGGGCACTGAGAATATATCTTGCGCGTCAACCGTACAGCTGCTTTGTATACCTGCTTCTCGGTCCCCTCTTCGTGTATTTTGGATAGCTGCTCAATCTTGTTTATGTTTTGAAACAGTGTACTGTAAGATTCTGCATCAAAAATCGTGTAAGATGGATAGAAAGAGTACGAAATTAGGGAATCCAAGAGCAGATCGTGCAGGAGAAGAACATTTCATGGGAATCAACATACATATGAAGACGACACAAGCCATACGAGTGCATTAGCTGAAAAAGATTCCAGAACAGACACAAATTTTCAAGTGAATGTTGACCAAAGTGTGCGCTACAGCATTATAAACTTAGGTTTATTTTTTACTTTAGAGAGCGTTCAAAAACTATGCAAAGCTATTTTTCGTGATACTTGACTTTCACCTCTCGACGTCATACAACATCATATTTTGTTAAACCCCCATCCCCTCCCTTCAACGTGATACAACCCAAGGAAATTTCAAAAAGTATTTCTATATTCTATAACGTATCGAAAATGTATGTCTAATAATTCAACAACATTATTTTTAATGTTAATAACATATTACAATCTTATAAAATAAAATAAAAGAACGTTTAAAAGTACGTTAATTAAGTGTTTCATTTAATCTACTTTTATGATATTATTAGAAATCTTCTGTTGTACAAGGAGATACTATTCATTCTAGAATATGTTTCGAATAGCTAGAATACGTAGATTCTAAGGTTGTAAACCCACCGTTCACGAACAATACAATACAAGACCCTACTTTTTTCGTCTAAATTTCAGTTTTGAATAAATATCTATCTGGAACGTTGTTGTCCGAATTAAAAATAACTTTCAATATAGATATTTACTGAAAAATGCGATTAAAGTTTTTTTAAGTCGGATTAGCTCGCTCAGGTAGATACGTTCAAAGGATGAAAAAATACAGTTAGACTGCTCGGATCGTCTTGAAATTTTAGTATGATATTATTACATACATATACTTTCGAAAAATGTAAAAAAAATCGATTTTTTTAAAGTTCCAAAGTAGAATACTGCCTTAAGGAATCAACTTAATAATTTATATTTAGATTTACTGAAACAAAGATGTGAAATTGGAAGAAAAATCATTAAAAATTTCTTATCCATATCCACACTTTCCCCAGATAAATTTACTTTGAATATTATATACAAACCTGGATATATTGCAAAATTAGCTGGAGAAGTAGTGTATCTGGTACAGTGCATTCACAAAAACGTAAAACTAATACATTTAAATGAATGTTATAATCAGCTTCCATTATTCTTAGAAAACAAAACATGGTTTCTGACTCCAAGAACTCACATTCTTGTCAAACGAGAAATTCAAGAATTGTAATTCAATTGTAGCAACTTATTATAAAATATCAGGCGAATTGATAAAATTTATCCCTAATCCAACAAAAAGAATTGCACCGAATATCTGTCAGCCAAGTACCAAGATTAGTTGAACATATAAAACCGTTGATTCCTTAGCGACAAGTGGAGTCTACTCTCAAATAGAATTGGATAGCAATTGCTGCTTCCCTTGGATGAATCACCACTTCTCAATATCATCGTTAAAAAAATGCTAGGAGAGTATTTGGAATATGCTTATAAACAAATTAATAGCATGCGGATCTGTTTCATCAGCAGTAATAATGATTGTAATTATTTTACATATAATAAAATTAGTCATTGATACTATGATTAGAGGATATACGATTTACAACATTTTTGGCTGGTCATTACACCTGCTTGGAGTTATATTTAGTTCTATGACGCATCTGTTAACTTACTTAACAAAACAGGCTACCAAAAGAAAGTGAAAATGCAGACAAATGAAACAATCTCAAAATATGAAGAAACTGAACTACAGGAAATTAAAGTGGAGTCGCCAGTTTCTCGCTAAGTACCATTACTAATTTCGCATTCAGTAACATTTCAAATATCAAATGAACTACCATCATCAAATAAAAAGTTACCCTTACTACTACAATGACCTATACCTAATAGACAACCAATCTTAGAACTTTCAAAAACAAAAATAAATAAAGGTATATTTTCTTTAAACTTTGAATAAATCCTCAAATGTTTGTCTATTTCATGTACGATCTTGGCGGGCATGAGTGCGAATGATAGTCATTCACTTCTTTTTATATATATATATTTAGGAAAAGTTTACAAAGCCATAAATTCATATTTCTCAATTATTTTTCAATATTTCTTTCATTATTCATATTTTTAATTCTTATTTTCAATGATTCAATAAATGTATATGTACACTATTTCATTATTTGGAATTTTTACTATGAAAGGGATACAATACGAGACGAATGGGAAATAAATAAAGAAAAAACTCATAAATATGGTAGACCATAATAAAAGGAATGCATTTTTAAAATACAGGCGCGCATCAGTTATAAATCGGGCAATGTAACATCGCATCGTAAGCGTTTCATAATATCATTTGTAATAGACATACTTGCGATATTATATGTCTTTTAGAAATAATGTTTCCTTTAAATGTAAAATATTGCATATTTTTAATCAATAAGAAATACTGTATAAAAGAATATGAACGCGTAATTAAGCTTAGGTCGTTCATACGGCCCACAGTAGGCTGTTTTGCTGCTCAATCAAATAGACAACTGAAACATATACATCTATTATAAATTTATAAAATATCTATTAAAATTTAAATCTATTTTTGTCAACCTTTCAATAAAAATACAGAAAATCGATTTTACAAATAGACAAAATTATATTAAAATATTCTTAAGTATATTACGAATCAATTAAAGAGCGACACAATTGTTGCAATTATAATAATTTATGCAAATTAATAAATAATTATAAGTTTTTATTGCGAATTCAAGTATTGGAAAAATGTCAATTATCGACCCTCAACTTGGCTGTACTCCAGAAAGCAGCTATGCAGATCCAACACAGATTAAAAGTAAGGAGCATCAAACTTTAAAATTCTATAAAAATATTAGACAGGTTTCTGGTAGTTAGAGTATAAGATTACACGGTAGGTTTACGACTAGACTATTAGGGGAGATGCGGCTAATGTGGCGCGGCGGCTTGGTTGGGGCACTCATGTTTTAAGTATATACCTTGAAATTAAATACATCAAACTAATTTTACTGGACTCAATACAGAACCAGAAAATTTTCGCAAAGATTGATCACAATTTATGAAGATTATTGTTAAATATCAATTTTAGGTTAGTGTACTATATAATTTAGCTGAAACAGAAATATTTAGAATTAATGTCTTGAATCCTAAATAAATATGAATAATAAGTTTCTATAATCTGAAGCATACCATTTGTTTAATAATACTTTGGTTTTTAGATTTTGATACATATATTTACTTTAAAAATACTGTTCGTCAAACATCGTGCTCCATTTTGGGAGATCATACTGTACACTCTACAACAAAATTAACGCAACACCTAATTCCGACTAAAAAAGGGCGCCAATGCAAAGATCGATATCTCAGGTAAAAAATCTCGTAAGGGGGTCAATTTTTTTTTAAATTAAAGGTTGAAGTGTACTTTAAGATAGTGGAACTCGATTTTCGATTTGACGCAACCCCTACTTACGTGACTTTGAAATTCAAGGTCATTTTTTAAAGCTCAAAAATCGTAAACATTCGCAGTGCGCTCGCGCGTGGGTGATTTTTTTTTCGATAATTCTGATCATTGCATCTTAACCCTTTCGTGCACATAAGAGTTTCATAGGGTCCCGAGCCACGCTGAATCCAAATCCGAGGTCAAATTTTGAAAATTCAAGATGGCGGATCCAATATGGCGGACGGGAAAGTCAAAAAATCGAGATTTTGAAAAACAAAAATTTTTTTCGTATTCTACGTGGAAACACAAATAGATACTTTTTTGTGGTGTTTTTTCGATATCTCTCTTAGTTTTTGGGTAAAAAATTCATAAACTTCGAGCCGCGCTGAACCCGAATCCGAGGTCAGATTTTGAAAATGATGAATGAATGAAATTTACTCAAGAACTAAGAGAGATATCGAAAAAATAACAAGAACAGTTTCTATTTGTGTTTTCACGTAGAATACGAAAAAAATTTTTGTTTTTCAAAATCTCTATTTTTTGACTTTCCCGTCAGCCATATTGGATCCGCCATCTTGAATTTTCAAAATCTGACCTCGGATTCGGATTCAGCGTGGCTCGAGACCCTATGAAATGTAAACAGTTTCCCCGCACCATAGCTGTAACTCTTATGTGCACGAAAGGGTTAAAGTACAACTCTTTCCCTTCAATTTAAAAATAAATTTCCCCGTTACGATTTTTTTTACGATTTTACAGCATTTTAAAAATAGTATTAAAAAAACGCGTTTTTCGTGAAAAATTTGATAATTTCGATCCACCCTACGATTGAATCAGCGGTGTAGAATGACTCGACTTCGTAGATCGATATCTCAGGTTAAATATGCCATATGCACGGGTTCGAATGTTATTTCTTGGTTGATGCTGATCAAATCGAAATGGAAAACTCGTATCCGAGCGATATGAATATTACCGTCGATTTTAGCGTTACCCAATAAGCACCACGAGGAGGTTGATTAGATTTAACTCAAGCTAAATGTAAAAAACAAATTCTTAAAATTTGTAAACATCATTATTTTATAACTTTTATCTTACATCGAATATCTCTTAAAAAATAGGAAGTGTACAAATTTATCAAATTTGTCATCTGTTGCATATTGTTTCCTGAAAACAGTAATGTAAAAAAAAATTTTCAAGTCCATCTCTGACCGTGTCCAAATTTTAAGGAATACGTTTTTTTTACAAATCTACCATTCTTTAAAAAATACCGTTTGGCGAAATTGTAAAATTTTTTCAGTTAAGGGCTATGGGTTTTGATTTTTACGGCAGTATTTTAAAACTGTTCAAATCGATTTCTTGACAAAATAAAAATGCCTCCGTTGAATGAAATTCAATCCGCGCAAATTATTGCACTTTCTGAAGCTGGACTTAGTCGACGTGAGGTAGCAAGCCGAATGGGGGTTCAGTTTTTGACTGTTTCTCGAGTTCTGTCTCGATTCAATGAAACAGGTGCTTATCGCAGAAGGACGGGGCAAGGTAGGAGACGCATAACAAATGCTCGCGAGGACCGTCGTATAATACGAGCAACCTTACGAGAACCGGTAAGAAATGCGCAACAAATTCATAGCGATGCCTTGTCACACAGGCAAATCAGTTTGCAAACAATAAGGAGACGCCTTCAGGAAGCAGGTTTAAGATCGCGAATTCGTGCTAGGGTACCGTTTCTCACAGCAAGACATCGTAGATCTCGTCTGCACTATGCTAGAACTTATGGACAATGGACGGTTAGACAGTGGAGGAACGTCTTGTTCACAGGCGAGTCACGATTTTGCCTGTATGGTAATAATGCTCGAATACGAATTTGGCGTCGTAGGAGGAAGCGTTTTGAGCCAAACCATATTCAACCGACCAGGATTTTTTCCGGTGGATCCGTCATGGTATGGGGAGGAATCTCTTTAAACGATCGCACTGATCTTATTGTGGTTCCACCTCCCGGGTTAACAGCTAGACGCTACATCGATGAAATTTTGGAGCCTCACGTGCTTCCAATGAGTCGCCGCATAGGTCCAAATTTCATTTTCATGCAAGATAATGCACCTCCCCATTCTGCAAGAATTACTCAGGCTTACACCCGAGAACACCACTTGGAGATACTGTCGCATCCATCGAATAATCCGGATCTTAATCCAATTGAACATGCATGGGACGTGATGGGTAGACGATTGCGCAGTAGGCAGAGACAGCCAAGGAATCTTGAGGAACTGGGGCTAGCTCTAAATGAGATATGGCACGAGATACCTCAAGACATGATAAGAGCTTGCATTAATATGCCTACAAGATTAGCTGAGGTTATTCGACGCCGAGGTGGCAACACAAGATATTAAGGGCTTTCGAATTATCGAAAAAAAATCACCCACGCGCCGGTGCACTGCGATAGTTTACGATTTTTGAGCTTTAAAAAATGACCTTGAATTTCAAGGTCACGTCAGTAGGGGTTGCATCAAATTGAAAATCGAGTTCCACCATCTTAAAGTAGAGACTTCAACCTTTAATCTAAAAAAAAATTGACCCCCTCACGACATTTTTTACCTGAGATATCGATCTTCGAATTTGCGCCCTTTTTTAGTCAGAATTAGGTTTTGCGTTAATTTTGTTGCGGAGTGGTATGATTAGCAAGTCGAGCAATTGTTTACGTTCTTCCCATCATCTTGCGTTGGATTCGAGGAGGATCGAGCAGCTGAGCTGAAGGCGTGGGGAGACGGGAGGAATGCGAGAGTATCGCCGAGTGCAACTGGACAGAGACTAACAAGCACTTCAACGCGGCACACGTAATTAGGGCCGCGCACACCTTGTCGCCTTTTCGGCCATTTTCCTTGCCTTTTCGGCCGTTTTCCTCGCCTTTACGGAAAGCATCCGCTTGTCTTCGTGGTACGACTCACTACATCATGCATTATTTGTAACGAGCTCGTTCTCTTTTATCCGCACTATACTCACACACACGGACACCGCTTTAAATAGGTACACACCAAAGAGTAGCAGAATATACGACTAGGATTTACATAACAGGAAATAAAAGTATTTTATTTACCTGCTTCCTTGCTCCATCTAACTTAATACCGGTAGCTTTCATTTCTCAAACGAAAGCTCGATTTTACCTTTTCTGGGGATACGTTAAAAGTAGATTCATGGTCCTTTGGGTTTTTTTTTATACGGATCAGACTTTCGCAGTGAAACAATAAGTCGGAGTGTAGTGTCGGTACGTGTATGCGAAAAATTTTGAATCTCGCGAAGCATCGAGCCATTCGCACTTCCTGTGGGCAGTGCTTTTTTCACAGCTGTCGCGCAGTGCTTGTCAGTCTATGTGAAAGGAACATCAGCTTGTTGCAGTTACATTATTAGACTTGAGCGTGAAACAGCGAAAGAGGTCGGCCATTTTCAAACGAGGGGATGCGTTCTTTCGACATCAAGGAGCATTCCACCCGGAAACGATGTAGTCTAAAGAAGCTCTCGAAAATCTGACGCCAACGGAAAACGCAGTGACGTTGTCCTTGATGTATTTTTTAATTGGAGCGTTCACATCTGAAAATGCAAGTATGGTTGTTCTAGTCACCTTGAATAAAATTTTGGCTCAACCGCAGTGCGACATATGACGCTGTGACGTCATTAAAGCGCAGGAACATAGGCTTTCTGATACTTTTCCACTTTCTTGTGCTGGCATAGTGAAGCCTCGGAGCGCTATTTGCATTTAGCAATAAAATTTCTATTCTTTTTCTATCAAAAGAAACTATTTTAGTTGCGATTTGTTTTTTCTTCTTGCTGTCGATTTTACTAGCGTGATTTTATTTAATCAACTTGCACCGCTAAAATCGACATGCCTCCGCTGGTAGTAGATACTATGCGAGATCAGAAGGAGCTCGCAGGTTGGATTGCCAATTTCTGGCAAAATATTTTAAGAAAAGGGAAAGATAACATAACACTCGGTTATTTGCAGCATAGGTAAAAAAATTAGATGAGTATTGGAGTACATTTGTCGATCGTCATGGGAAAATTATGGTAAGCTCAACGAATACGGAATCGACTTATATTACGGATAAAATATTTGAGAAAACTGAAACTAATTATTTCGATATTGCCGGTGCCATTACCGATGCAATTCGGAAGAAGGCGCCAGCAGCTCCAGATCCAGTGTATAACGTACAGCAGGCGGTAGCCCCAGTTTCAAAATTAGCGCATCCAGCAAAAATTGATTTGCCAATTTTTGACGGCGATTGGCTCAATTGGCCGAGTTTTAAAGTGCTATTTGAATCGACGGTGCATTCGGATAGAGATATTCCGAAGGTGTTTAAACTGCAGCATTTGAAGGCGCACTTGAGGGGTGAAGCATCAGAGCTATTACAAAATGTTTCAATTACAAATGCAGGTTATGATGGAGCGTGGAAAGATTTATGCGATAGCTATAAAAACTCCCGTTTACTTTTATTTAAATATTTGAAATATATGGTCGAGTGCTCTCGAGCCGCAAAATCTTCCGCTGCTGAATTGAAGCGTATCACTTCGACGTTTAAGCCCACAAAGCGCACGTTTAAGCATGAGAGCACCGTGTCGACAAATGGAGTGATTGACTTCTGTTTCATGCAGTCGAAATCTTGGAGGTAACTACGCGAATGTCTTGGCAAACTTCGCTTAAAAATAGCAAAGTAATTCCCACTTTTGACGAGTTACTTGAATTTGTAGACACCCGAATTCAGACGCTTACGGTTACCTTTAGTAACAACCAAAAAGGTAAAGATGCTTCGTCATCAACCATTTCTAGCAAACCCACCCCTCAAAGTCGACCGGTAGTTGCACATTACACTACAACTTCATCATCGAAAAGTAAGCCCAATTATCTTTGCCCGCTTTATACAAAAGGTCACGCTCTAGGATACTGTTTCAAATTTAAAAACTAGCACCTCAGTAACGCCTTAATCAGGCAAGAAATTTAAACGTTTGCTTTAACTGCCTGCACAACAATCATTCTGCAGATAAATGTCCTTCAAAATTATCTTGTCTGAGCGGTGACTGTTGTGAGAAACGTCATACTTTATTGCATCAAGCTTTAATCAATCCATCGGGTAATTCATCTCAGCGGCTCATTCTTAAATCAACTACTTATCCCACATCGATAGATGGCATGTTCTGTTCCATTACAGACCCTTCGAACGTTGTTTCAGATAGTACTTGTCCTTCTCTGGTTGCATTACAGACCGGTACCAAAAACCGATTTACTTTACTAGCCACTGCGCGCATCCAGTTAGAATCGCTTGAAGGGAAAATTATAACGATTAGAGCGTTGCTAGATAACGGATCAAAGTCGTCATTTTTATCGAAATGGGCAGCACAGTAGCAGCAAGCGACTAGGCGCTCGTTTAATGTGCCGGTATTGGGATTACAAGGCACACCAACTAGGGTAGCTCGTTCTGAAGTTAATATAATTATTCGTTTATTAAGTCAAAAGGATTTTCGACTCCCAATAATAGGGCTGGTTTTATCGAGTTTAAGTTTTCAACTTCCAGCTAAACGAGTTAATTATGCAAATTGGCAGCACTTTACTGGACTTTCGTTAGCAGATCCAGAATTTGCAAATCCGGGTCGAGTAGTCGCGATTTTTGGAGGAAATATCTATTGACGGCTTCTATAAGGTGCTGCACAGAAAGGACCACCAAATCATCCCAGTGCAATCTCTACTGTCTTTGGTTATGTTGTATCCGGTCCCACTGATTTATCCGAAATTTCTGATAAGTAAGTGTCTACTCTGCATTGTCTTACCGATGAACGCCTGTCCAATAAACTTCAGAAGTTGTAAACCTTTAGAACTTCTAAATCTGTTCGAGCGGATGAGTCTATTTCCCTAGGAGCATCTCGTCAAGTTGTAATGCAACTTTTTTATCCACTGTACGTAGATTGTCAAACAATTTAGAATCAAAGAAAAATATTCTGCTTTTATGAGAGAGTATTGTGAACTCAATCATATGGAATTAGTTCCACTTGAGGATTCTTTGAGTAAAGACTTCTTTTAACTTTCTCGCCACACTGCATATCGGACTAACAACAATAGTCGTAAAATACGCGTGGTTTTTAACGCTTCTTTTTGTACTAGTTCAAAACTTAAGCTTAACGAAAAACTTTTGCTTGGACCGAAGTTACAATCAGAGCTTTAGGCAGTACTTACGCGTTGGCGACTTTTTGAAGTGTCTTTTATCAACGACATTGTTAAAATGTTCTGGCAAATTCGCATTCATCCGAATGATGTGGATTTTCAAAGAATCTTTTGGACATATAGCCCCGATGAATCACTTTCAGAGTACCGATTTTTAACAGTCACATACGGTACTGCTCCTGCCCCGTTCTTAGCTCTTCGAGTACTTTTGCAGTTGCCGGAGGATAGAGAGAAGACCTTTCCTATGCGTGCCGAGACTATACGTCGTAATTCGTATATGGACGATGTATTTTCAGGAGCAGACAGCTTAAAGCAAGCATTATAAGTTCGACGTCAGGTAATTGGCATCTTTGGATCTGGTAAATTCCTCTTGGGTATGTGGGCAGCCACTAGTGCCGAATTGTGTCCGGAAGGAGAATCTGAATTTATTTCATTGGATGAGTTTGAAGGGGTCTCAACACTTGAATTAATTTGAAATCCAAAAACAGATCTTTTCTCCTTAAATGTGACACCTTTGCCAATATTCCAACCCCTACTAAAAGAACAGTAGTTTCGAGAGTTTTGAAACTTTTTGATCCCCTAGGGTTGGTAGCGCCAATTATAGTCATTGCGAAGATTTTGATCCAAGACCTCTGGATTGCAGACGTAGACTGCGACGACCCTTACCAGAAGAGTTCAAAGAAAACTGGTTGACTTTTCAACATTCGCTATCTGATCTCGGGTCGTTAAAATTTCCTCGATGGATATCCCTTTTATATTCTGAAAAGGATCGTGTCGAACTACACGGATTTTGTGATACATCTCGAAAAGCACTCGCAGGTTGTGGATTTCACGAAATTGAGCAATTTCAAACTCATTATGCGTGACAGATAATTACTATTGAAGATTTCGATAACGAGTTATTCGAATCTGGAGAGCCACCAGTTTCTACAGTCGACCGCTGCTACGAGATGCATACAGTATAGATTCCCAGGATATAATTAATCTTTGTTACGATGCCCGTGAAAGTCATTTCGATACAATTTTAAATTTACTGGGAACTGTGAAAGTATTTTTTTGTACACATTGTACATATGCGTTATCAGTATGTGGAGCAGCACGAATGTTTAACTATATGTCCGAGTTGCTCCGTACCTCCTGCGTGTGAGCAATTGACTGCGAAATCTTGAAATGTAATCAATGTTTGAGAAGTATTTGGGAATACACGCTTTATAAATCATAAAACTCTTTGAACGTACAAACCAAGCAATAAAGAACTTAGCGGCCTCGTAAGAATTTGTCGAACTTGTCAGAATCGCGTTCATGCATACCGAGGTAAATACTAATATAGTTCGGTTACTGCAAAGCATGTAGAACGAGACGTTCGGTGAATGTCTTATGCTTTATGCAGCCCGTGAATAATATTGAAAAAAAGGAAAATGATGACAAAAAATATATATATATGCGTTTTTTATAATCTAGAAACGCGTCAAGATGAAACGTGTAAAAAGCATCCGAATACGCGACTAAATCTACCAAACTTGTGCGTGGTTCAGTAATTGTGTACCGACTGTATCGATTGTGAAAGCGATTTAAGTCAACGCTGCAACACTTGCGGTATACGGGAATTCGTGTTTCGCGAAAAAGTCATAAAACAATTCGTGGATTTATATATTCGTGAAAACTCTGTTTTCGATACAATGATATGCATTGCTCATAATGCCAGTGATTTTGACGCGCAACTAGTATTAAGGGAATTAGTCGAGGAACGTAAAATTATTATTCCACAATTAATACTTAACGGGAAAAACATAATTTTGATTCAATGCGGTCGCACCAAGTTTATGGACAGTCTGAATTATTTTCACATGCGGCTGAATGCATTAATGAAAACATTTGGTCAACCACAGAGTGTGAAAAAAGGATATTTTCCACATCTGTTTAATATCGCTAAAGAGCAAAATTACGTGGGCCACTGTCCGGTCAGCATTATTACGTAGCAAATTATATGTCGACGAAAGAGACAGAGGCTTTTTTTCATGGCACAATGAGATCGCTCGTAATTATGTTTTCAAGCTTCAGAAAGACCTTGTAGATTATTGCCGCGCTTGTGTACAGGTTTTAAGACTCGCGTGCGTCGTTTTAGAAAAATTTTTTGAAGTAGGTAAAAATTGTACTTTTGTCGAGGCAACGACCATAGCGAGCGCGTGTTCTCCCCTTTATAGAAAAAAATTTGTAGCCTCGAACAGGATAGGTATTATTCCGTCAACAGGGTATCGTCTGGGTGATACGCATTCGCAAAAATCTATAGAGTAGCTGCTCCAGTGTGAGCGCGAATTCGGACGAGCAATCATTCACACTGGTAGAGCGTGAGGGTTTAGATTATACCCAATGGTTTTCTCGTAGACGGATTCTTACAGCCGACGCAGGATGGCGAAAAAGTCAATGTGTTATTAATAAATTTTAATAAATATTAATTAATATTCATTTATTTATTATTTTTTTGTTTTTCAATTTATGTATTTATGTTCTTCAAATGTGTTTTACCTGAGAAAATGGGTCCTGAGCTTACTTCCTACATTTTTTCGCAATTTTTGAAAAGCGGGGGAAAAAGTTATTTTTCCCCGCTAAATGAATATTTTTTGAAACTTTTAGAAACACCCACAAAAGGCGTGATTTCCTACGCTACTTTTAGGCACGAAAAAGGCTTATTTCATGACTTAGTTAAAGAAATATTTTTCATAGGAGTGCCAAGAAACGCGACCTATCGCTCAACACGAATTATATCGTGCTCTTTAAAAATCCACGAGATCGCGCTGAAATACAATACTTCGCACGTCAAGTCTATCCCGAAGACCATCATTTTTTTCAAGAAGTGTACATCGACGCCTGCAGTCGACCGCATAGCTACTTACTATTAGATTTAAAGAAGGGCACTTAGTATGAATATCGTTTTCGCTCGTGCATATTTCCCGACGACAGATCGAAATACGCATACATACCTAAATATTCGTCAAAATTTTGCTAAACAGTATAAATAAATGTCTAAAACAAGCGTTCCTGAAAAACAGTCTGTCAACGGCGATAGCTGAAATAACATCAAGGCCCACCACCACAGCGAAAAAATATCTGTGACTCGTACTTGCGCTGTATATCCCGGAGACACTTTTCACAGGCATACGGCCGATCCCGGTAGTCTTAAATGGGATAATATGGGCAGTGTCATTGTCGATGGTAAAATAATTCCTCAGTCAAATATCGCTATTTATACTCCTACTATGCTGATTGGATCCACCGACGTCTTAAAAATTAAAAAGAGATTGACGTTGCCCTTAAGGGCGGGGGGGGAGGGGCCCTACTTTAGACGGCCTAAAAAACGCTGTTATTCGGGGATTTTCTTAGGATAGAAAGAAATAACTAATCATAGCCAACTTTTTGGTATAGTTTCAAGTATATTTCTAGAATACAAAATAATTGTTTTTATGCAAAAATATTAATGTATATATGTATTATGTACATATTTGCACAAAGCCTCGTTATTGAAGTCTCTCAGCTGCGGAAAAAGTAGAGTTCGTACTGCTTGTCAGAAACAGAGATAGAACAAAAAAATTTAATTTTCATGTTTTCCTTCTAGTCTTAGCTATAAAAGCTCGAAAAAATTGCAAAATTCTATATTTTTAGCAAGTTTGAAAGAAAAACACGTTTTTAAAATAAAAAAAATCACTTCAACATGCTATAAAAATTGTTTAAATAAACATTTTTAATAATTTTTTAGATACAACTAGAAGAGAATTTAATTCTCAATATAAAATACTTTCATTCGTTTCAAGCGATCGTATGATTTTCTTGCAATCTTTCCCGCAAATTTGAAAAAATCGTTAAAACGAAAACTCAAAAAATCGCGCTTTAAAGTTTTCCATAGGAAAAAGTATCAATTTTTGATTACTTACAGTAATAATCGACTAATCAGCTATTCCCTGCTCTATATAACAACCCTTTTGTTTCTTCATAAAACTAGTTTTGATACATTTGTTCCAATCGTCTGGCTGTACGAGCTTCCTTACTCGATAAGGATTGGCGCCTGTTCTGCCTCTTGATGCATCGCTCGTCGATGTTATCTGCAAACATCTTGCATTGCTGGCCGATTTTGAGGTCGAGTAGCTGCATGGTATTCAAAACTGCAGAATAGCCCTCGTTAAATATGCCTGCAGCCATAAACGCGGCTATTTCCACTATTTTTGGCCAGAATGCAGATATTTGGGCTTCATGCGCCAGACTATAATATTGAATGATACGTACGGATTCTGTGTGTGACCGCCTAAGCACCGCATTAGAAGTTCGTTCTTACATAGCTCTTCGTAAATACGACAAATATGCGACTCGATATCCTCTTGAATCAATCTGGCAGGGTGTTTATATGAAGCCAGTGAGTTCGTAGCCTCAGCCTTATTCCATTCGCACCAGCTGTCAACGCATGGAGGACAGTTTTCGTGCCGATGAAAATCATCTGTAGAACAATAATGATCTAAATTAGCGATTATCGCTTTTTTCATATTTTTTACAGAATCTATATTCCTTCAGATAGCTATACCATAATAATTGGTTAGCTTTAAAATCTATTCTTCTATTCGCTAAATCTATCCCAAATGTATTCAAGAATATATTCCCAAAGTTTTAGATGCAAATTCAAAGTATTTCCGAAGATATATAAGCCGAAGCGGTGCAGCGTCGAGCAAGTGTACGAGTGCTCGGCCCCCCTTGAGCTCGCGCTCCTCCCCTCACATTTCTAATTCGAATTTCTTACCCCAGAACGGTTCAAAGAATTTTCGGGACAATGTTTGGAAATTGTAGTGAGCATTATAGCTATAAATATATATAGGTATACAACTGTTCTGGAGTATAACGGTTTCTCTTTCTCTCTCTTTCTCTCTACGTGCGTACATATTTCTACCTTGCTGGTTCAATGGTTAGTTTTACCGTGATTCTCGACGAGTAAACATCGAAAGAAAATCATGTCAAGCTATACATAAGGTGATCGTTCGAGCAATAAGCGTGCTGCAAAACGTCGGAAACGTAGATTTCAAGGAAATCAATGTAAAAGTAAATTGGACGAGACGGAGTTAGATACAAGCAGTAGTGCGAGAAAATTATCAACTGCGAGCACCGATGATATAATTGTGCATCCACTTCACTATTATAGAATAATAGGATTTTTTACAGTTTTCAATGCACTTACTGATATAATAATATGCAGATCGTGCAAGCAAATCATATAATTTGCAGAGAGTGGACATCGAGACTTAGGCTTTAAAATTATATTATTGTGTGCAAGCAAATCATACAATTTGCAGAGAGTGGACATCGAGGCTTAGGCTTTAAAATTATATTATTGTGTGCAAGCAAATCATACAATTTGCAGAGAGTGGACATCGAGGCTTAGGCTTTAAAATTATATTATTGTGTGCATGCAACCGAAGAGAAATAAATTCAGGACCGTTAATAAATACTGGCTTCGAAATAAACAGACATATTCCATTTGCTATGAGATTATTTGATATTGGACGAGAAGGCATTAATTTATTTTCTAGTATTATGGATATGTTCCAAGGTTTATGGAAATCGACCTACGAAAGCTGCCAAAGAGGAGCAGGAAAAAAATGTTGAAAATGAAAGATCCGAAAAGCATTTAAAATTTCTGGCGACGGATCATGGAAAACCGTGGCTATACGTCATTGTTCGGTGTAACAACTCTCATTGGTTATTACTCTGGCAAAGTCATCGACCTTATTGTTAAAAGTGCATACTGTTAGTTACGTGCCTCAGAAAAAGCATCATCGAACGACGACGAACTTGAAGAGTGGTACGAAAATCATAAACAAACATGCACCTCAAATCACGAACGTTCGGCGGGGAAGATGGAGGTGAATTCAATCGTAAAAATATTTTCAAGATCTGACGAAAAATTTGTCGTCAAATATACGACGAATTTTACAATTTCCCGCACGGTATATACCAGATCGTCGACCAGCTAGTGACGGAGTCAAATAAAGCGCGCGATGCACGTGAACATCAAATACTCACACCGACAGAGTTTCAGAAAGGCTACTATACTTTGCAACGAACTTGCGCATGCAAAGAGCCTCATTACACGAAACTTAATGAAAAAATTCGACCCAATTTTGACTTCGAAGATTTTACACAGAAACAGACAGGAGCTTTTATCACATCAATTTCAGGCATAAGTGTTAACGTGGGTAACAGACCAGCTTATCTAGTCCGGACTATACCAGATCAACTGTACATTTACACCGTTCTATGTGCCCCTTACACGGTCGGTGATGCACTAGCAATTCTTTTACACATCATAGCTTTCAAAATGTCATAGTATAAATTTGGAACAAACATGGTAAAACAGTTTGCACCGATACACTATATAGCTTTGCTGCATCATTCTTTTCGAAATATCATTATCGATATAAGAGACCAGCACGGTCATAAAATATCATTTGAGTACGGAACGCTGACATTTACGTCTCATTTTAAGAGTAGCCAATAAATCATGCAGAAATGAGCGAACAGTACGTTAATTATTACAATACGAAACTAGGTGACAGCACAAGTGTAAGAAACGTATTTGTAGGGTCACCGTACCAGCGAGGTTCGGGTATCGGCCGTTTCTTAGGTTCGATTTTCCTACAAATCGCTCCTTATGTCGCTAGCAATGCAAAGGCTGTGCGAAATAAGGTCGTTCGAGCTGGTTTTAACGTATTGAACGACGTCATGAATAACGGCTCTAATTTAAAAGAATCCTTTGACACGTGTTTCAAAGAAATTGATAAAAATTTGAAAAGAAAAGCAGCAAATAAAATATCGTGTAAATGGACGCAACATGCACTGCAAGAAGAAACGCAGCCGTAAGATAAAATCTACGCATGAAGTGGAGAGCGAATGAAGACCGAGCTTAATCTATTCACTCTCCCACTTACACAGACATTTATCGAAAGCAGCTCTTTTCTTCACTATAGATCTGTATCGTCTCTCAGCGATGAAAGTAATTAACCTCTGGAATTTTTAGTTCCGAGTTCAATGGAATATTACATAGATCTCGCGCATATCATGCTACATTTGATCGTGCAAATTTTACCATGGGAAACGGAGTTGGAAAATGTAAAGGTTGCACCCGTCAATAATTTTATACATTCTTTGTTCGATCAGATTCACATATTTTTCAATAAAAAATTAGTTTCTCCGCCTAACAACGCCTATCCTTATAGAGTCTATATAGAAACACTGTTTAATTACGCTTCTCCGGCTGTACGTTCATATCTAACTTCTGGATCGTGATACGCTGATTCACCAGGATATAGGGATACGTCGCCATCCATACCCCGCACTACTGGTGGTGCCAACGTCGGTGGTGCCAACGTCGGTGGTGCCAACGTCGGTGCTGTCAATCGACAGCATTATTCTCTAGGAGGTAAATCATTTGAGGTTTTGGCTCACCTCCATGTGGATATTTTGAACCAATCGAAATTTCTACTCAACTGTGTTGAAATGAGAGTGAGGCTAGAACGTAGCAAAGCCTTTTGTCGCATGGATTTCTCCGACGATGGACAGTTTTCCGTACACATTAAGGAAGTAACACTTATCGTTCGTTGCATCAAAATAAGCCCCGGCGTTATTCTAGCGCATGCCGATAATTTAGCAAAAACTACGACCAAGTACCCAATTACCAGAGTCGCGGAAAAGTCGTTTACCATGCACAGAGGTGTTCTCGGAGATACACTCGACAACGTCATTCTCTGACAATTATCAAAGAGGATCTTGTTAGGTTTTGTACAATACAACGACTGAATCCCTTCAATTTTCAACATTTTTCCATACATTTTCTTTCGTTATAGCCATGCTTTACGGAAAACAACCAGCTGTACATTGAATCTTTTGATACACTTTTTTCCGGTACAGGCATACACTATCTCAACGAAGGCCTCGACATTGGACGCAACAGTTATTCATTGGGCTATTGCACTTTCATCTCACTGGAGCTTCGTGCGGTCGGGTCCACTACGCATCGAAGTACGATTCGTAGAAGTTGTTACGGAGATGGTCAATTGTATCGTTTACGCTGAATTTGACAATGTTTTGGAAACCAATTCAAATAGACAAATTATAACGGAATTCAACACTTGAGGAGCAAGTGAAATGGCCGTACACTGTAGTGCATAGAGAACGTTGTTAGCTGAGAAATGTGCCCTCCATAAACTAATCGGTTTACTGCCCTCGTATTAACACTATCAAGTGTGTGTAAAATACACGTTCGCAATTTAGATAATTTACATAATAGATATCCAATGTTTCAAAGATAAAGACAATAATTTTTTACCTAAAAAAATGTCTGTTGTTACTCTACAAAGCATGTCATCGGCCATTGGATAATCAAACCACCTCATCCCTATGGAAATTTGCCAAACAGTATCAAAACAACTAACGATTACATTTCAGTACGAATGCATGGTATACAATGGTTCGACGGAGATATCACCCTAAGTAATTTACATCATTATTTTCATAATATTGCGAGAAATTATACTAAACTATACGTTAGAGGAGCAGAAGGCATGATATTTTGAATCGATAATGGCGTTCCCCATCGTAAATATCGAGGAATAGAAGTCCGAAGGCTTCACCGATTTACAAAGAAAGTTTTCTTGTAAGGAAGTGTGTACTATCCACGGATGTCAGGGTAATGACTATATAAAGAAGTATTGCTCTCTGCAGAGGCCACATCTGTTACGAAAGTGGTTTTATTCACTACTACTCCAGGAAAAGCAACAAAATATACCGAAAAAAAGCAGTGAATTATTTTATCACTCTCTTCAAGATCAAGGAGGACGAGTTACACGGCGACAGCTCGGAATACACGAGTACGGAGGAAGAATACAGCTTTAAGGAAAAAAAGTCAACATAAACACAAGGGATGTAATGAGAGTCCTTGAGGGTCTGAAAGCGAGTATAATCGGTGTATATGTGGCTGATCGAATTCCACGTATCATGATGGCACCAGCTGCCATAGTCTGCAGTACCGACGATCATACGAAGCCTGGAACTCATCGGTTAGCTATACATATTTCCAAAAATAGAATCGGCACATACTTTGACAGTCATGGGGTTCAACCAGTTTCAAAACACCATTTTGAACGTCTTCGTAAAAACTGTAAAAACTTTCGATATCATTCGAAAATACTTCAGAGCATTGATTCAATGTGCTGTGGCCAACATATCATAATGTATCTGCATCACTTGTATCGGGGTAAGAACCTCGACAAATTTTGTCGTTTCTTCTCACAAGACATCAGAAAAAAGAATGCACTAGCCATCAAATTTTTGTAAAAAAATTTGTAGTAAAATTAAGTATGAAAAATTTAAATGGGCTCTTATATTCGCCAACGAGCGCTATTTAGTTTCAGGTCTGTAATCTATCTTGTACTCTAGGTTAAGATGTACTTAATACAGTAAATATATTTTTGTCTTTTTTATTTTTAACCGTAAATGGATTAAGAAATATACATACATCTATACAAGTTTAATAAATTATTTACGTACATTTCGTTCTACTTATCATGCTTCTCGTTACATTCATTATTTTTTAAGATAATATTTTTAAATTAACGATACATCAAATACTTTGCTTTTTTTTCTTTGAAAACCCGTTAACGATTTTATTATAAATTTGTATAGTCTACAGATAGATGCAAAATTGTACAAAATAAGTAGGCCGTCCTCAGTTTCCCATATTTATTCGATTATTAACAGAATACCGGTCGTGAAAAAACGGTAGCACCTGGCTTTCTTCGCCATACTTCCCTCTTATAATTCACGTTGGAAGATTGGGAAGACGACCGTTGTAGCCCGTGATGTGACGACGATCGAGTTTGCTGTCCATTAATTAAGGAGGTCCAACATTTTCAAACTTTCGATTTTCCTTCTTGTAGCCCTTTCAAAAGTTGACATACGTAAATAAAATATAATTAAAAATTTAAAGGTTCCTACGTCGCTTTCAAAGTTTTTAAGTGAATTTTTTTAATAAATTTGGTAAAAAAATTATTAAAACTTTATAAATCAAGGGAAAGAAATTTTAGTAACTTACCCTGTCACTAAAAAGGAAAGTCAACCACATTCGCTTCATAGAAAAAATTTCTATTTTCAAAATGAAGAGCGATATGAGTCAAATCTAAATATAAAATAGGGTATCTTTGAATATTTTTCAAGACTCTAATTATACTATAATTATACTATAATTATACTATAATTAGAGTCTTAAAAATATTCAAAGGTATCCTATTTTATATTTATATTTGACTCATATCGCTCTTCATTTTGAAAATAGAATTTTTTTCTATGAAGTGAAAGTGGTTGACTTTCCTTTTTAGTGATATGGTAAGTTACTAAAATTTCTTTGCCTTGATTTATAAAGATTTAATAATTCTTTTTACCAAATTTATTAAAAAAATTCAATTTTTCAAATTAAAAAAAAAATTAAACATAAGCTATCTTTGAACATTTTTCAAGACTCTAATCTTCGATGATCTTTCAAAATATAATTTTTTTTGAATCTTTGATCCAAATAGAATCTACATAAAAATTGGCAAACGGAAATATATCGTATTTTACATTGTCCCAATGTACTACCTAAAATTTTTTGGATTATTAAAAAAGCATAACTGTTGACTCAAATAAATTTAGAAATGCTGCAACCGCTCAATTTAAAGGTATTGTTATCAGCTTTTTACTAAAATTATGTACAAGTCTCCATGATGTAAACTACCGGTAGTAAATTACATCAAACTATGATATAAACCATTTAAGGTACTAGAAGAATTGTACAATATTGAGACTGGAACTGTTTCTATATTTAGATATATTTCCGTTTATCAATTTTTATGTAGGTTTTATTCAGAACAAAGATTCAGAAAAAATTTAAGGTTTTGGAAAATCATCTATAATTATTATAAAAAGAATATGTTTTGAAAATTGTTCAAAGATAGCTTGTTTTATGTTTAAATTTGACTCATAAGGCTTTTCATTTAGAAAGAAAAAAATTTTTGATGAAGCAGATGTGGTTGAATGTCCATTTGAGTGATATGGTAAGTCACTAAACTATTTTTATCTTAATTTATAAAGTTTTAAACATTTTTTTTACCAAATTTACTAAGAAAAGTGCATAAATGCACTTAAAAAACTTTGAAATTGAGGTAGGAACCTTTAAATCTCAACGTTCAGCGCCCGCCTTGCAGGAGAAATATTTTTTTCACACTTGTCTATTTTTGAAAGGGTTAGAAGAGGGAAAATCGGAACATTGAAAATTTTGAACCACCCTACTGTCCATTATACTAACGCAGGTCAAAGTAGCGGTGAAAATTCTCAGTTTATTTTTTAAAGCAATAACTCTGGCTAATTGCCAAGTATGCGAAAAACGTGAAGTACCGGGTGAATGGCCGAATCTTTTGTTATCAACGACGTATGTTCTCAACAAATCTAATACGAAGCGACTCTGAGGAGGACTTGAGCACAGCAATGGCTACTATCATCATGTTATCAAACTAATAAATGACTGTGCATCGTACAAAAATCTTACGCTTGATGAAGCTAGTTGGGATATATTGAAAGACCAGTTGACGCAATAACAGCTTATTTTGATAATTTTTATTCTTTTTACCAATGATTCTAACGACCTACGAAAATGTTCTTGATAGATAACGGCCTAATATTCACATCCTCGTACGGGAATAAATCCATCATGATCGGCAAGAGGTCTCATTCCAACGATAACCACGAGCATTCAGAAGATGCTCGGTCAAACGAGCAACCTCTCTGCAAAAAAAAGAAAGAATTTCAATAATACTTCAGGTATCGTTATGCAACAGTCAACATTCGAAGGACTCCGCGCACAAAGTGGCCTCGTCGACTTTCTGTTTAACATTTTAAAGGAGTGAGTCGGTAAGATCAATCGCACAATTGACTATGTACTTGAATACTTGAAAGACAAACTCGAAAAAGAGCCAACCGAGAATGTATACAACATTCTTAATGATCCTAAATCATTCAAACAACACAATTGAATACATAACGCCGACATAAAAGATTTTATTACGAAAAGAATCATCGACGATACCGATCTGTACAGAAGTGGAGATCGAAAAATTGTACTATCTCAGATTCTTGCATTTCATTTACCATTTATTGCGAATGACTTGAAAGATTATATGAAGACTATATAAAAAAAAGTTTTATTAATAATAAACGACAATCATAAGTTATATATTTTTTCATAACTTATTTACAGCCACTCCGTATGAATGTAACTGTAATTTGATGGCTGCTTGCTATGCTGACAGCAGTGTAAAAAATGATAGCTGCAAGCTATCCAATCACAATGATGATTTACGGGAGAGAGTTATCTTTGATAATAATTATTTACCGAACAATCCTAGAGCACTGTTAAAATGCATTAAAATAATTGTAATGTTTTATATAGAACACACAGTTACCACTTTTCCTTTCATTCGCCTACGAAAACCCGTCAAGGCGGGTCAACAGCAGAACAGCAACAAAAGCGAGAATTCTTCCCTTGTTTAGGATAAGAATAAAAAAGAAGAAGATAAGAAGTCAACTAACATTTCACAAATTTAATCATAAACGGCCCTTCTCAGGGCCCCAATACTACTTTATGCGTAGAACATATTCCTGTTTCATATAATGTAATTAACAATTAATTATTGAACATAATTCATCAGCTCGCTCCATTTAACCCTCTCCTCTATTGCTCTATATATTACAGCCCCCATAACAGCCAGGTGCTACCAGGTGACTTTGAGAATCACCTTATCTACCCCAATGTAGGCCAATGGGGGAGGGGGGAAGGTAAAAATCAATATTCACTTCTCTTCATACCAACTTTCATACTACTCATGTGTATGCGCATTGTGCATGCACAGGCGCATACATGTGTAAGCTTATCCGAGGTGGGGATAAATTGGCTTTTTTTGGCGAAGAATCAACATTTGAAGAATCAACAATCATCAATATTTACATCCTTATTTTTCTCAGCAGAAACTGTAGGCTTACGCCTTTTAAAGACATTATCCTTTACTTTTCCAAGGCGAACTTTCAGGATTACCATTGATCTGTTCTTTTCCATAACAAACGGCATCCTAATCATGAAAAATATAAATATTTCATCGCAAAAATTCACTTGATTGGGGTTGACATACATTGTATTTTATCAGTACTATAAACATTTGCAATTTTTAAAAATTCAATTTATAATATTTATTAAAAACATTTTAATTGTAGAAAATGAAAATTATACTAACTAGTAGAATTGCCAAAACCACTCCATGATATATTATTTAAACTGAAATGTATAAAATTATATTACTAAACGCAATAACTTAAATTAAGATTTTCATGAAATATTTTTAACTTTTATATGGTATATAAAAGTTTATAACATTCAAAAAAGTTAATGAGCTCAAATTATTGAAAATTCATAAATTGGCTAAGCTAAATGATATAATTAAGGGGATCCTCGAGTGATTTTTGCAGATTTGGATTATATGTGGGGTGTATAAAGTATTCTATATGCTCAAAATACCTATACTGCTCTTTCATGGATAATTCATTCAAAGACCTCATTTTTGCTTAAATTGAGGTAATTGACGCATAGCACAACTTGATTGTAACAAAAATAATTTTCTGTCGACATAGATTTATTTAGTAGAAATCGTAAGGTAATGTATAATGCATTTTGAATTGTTGTAATTGAACTTTATTTGAGAAAGTTATAGCGTTCTAAAGTTTTTTTATGTCGTCACGATCATAACGACATCAAAGGTGCCGGCATATGATCCTGACGTTACCAAAAACTTTGAAGCGTCATATCTCTTTCAATTTTCAAGATATAAGTAAAATTCTAAAAGTTTACAACGGAAATATACTACGATCTATTCAAATATGTTGTTAAGAAAATGCTTTTTATCCCAATTATGAATCTTATTGATAGCCGGCCTAAAATACTTCTTTTAGCATATGAAATATAAGTCGGATTTCATTTAAACAAAATTTCATTATTTAGGCATTAATTTTATTGTTTATTTAAAAAAGTTAATATAAAATAAATGACAAAATTTTCAAAAATTAATGATCAAAATTAATGACTGAAATAAAATTTCGTTTTAATGAAATCCGACTTACAATTCTTATGTTAAAAAAAGACTTTTAATCTCAGTTTTAATAAGATTCATAATTTGTCTATGGATTATACAGGGTGGACCATTTTAATCTATTATGGGAAATATCTCAGAATTATGGTTGGATACAGAAAACTGTTTCAGACAAAAGTTGTAGAGGTCAATGGGGTCAACTTTTGGTACCAACGACCTTGACCTTGAACTTGAACTTGTTATCGAAGGTCATTTCAAGGTCAAGATAATTTTTTAATATTTATTTTTAACTTTTGAAGTGCACATTAAATTGACCTTGATACGACCTGACCATGACCTTCATCAGTATTTTCAACGTGAATTCTCTTATTTTTCCCGTATCAGAGGTCAAAAGCAGGGGTTCTCACTTGAGAAATTACTTTGACCTTGACATAACCTTGAGAACTAAATTCAAGGTCAAGGTCATTGGAATCAGAAGGTGATACTCTCCACTCTTGATAACTTTTTTCAAAAACATTTTGATGTTTCAAATCGTTATTCCAAGCTAACACATATTATTTAACAATTTTCGCAAATTTGACCTTCATATGACCTTCCATGACCTTGTTCAAAATATCATTTTGAACGTAAAATTGTCTGCTCTTTTCAAATCCGGAGTCAAAAGTAGGTCTTTTCATTTAAAAAAATGATTTTGACCTTGAAATGACCTTCAAAAACAGGTTCAAGGTCAAGGTCGTTCGTACCAAAAATTGACCCCCTTTGACCTCTACAACTTTTATCTGAAACATTTTTCTGTATTCAACCATAATTCTGAGATATTTTCCATAATAGATTAAAATAGTCCAGCCTGTATATTTCATTTTAAGTAAACATGAGGTCATCGAAGAAATCATCTATCCAAGAGCAGTTTAGATATTTATAGCATATAGAATATATTATATACCCCACAATTAATTTAAATCAGCAAGAATTTCTTAATTTTAAACAAGATCACAATTGGAAAAATCTCTGGAGGGCACCCTTAAATCATCTACACTGTAAATAAAAAAATATTAAATTCAACTGCTGATTGCCGGAAATAAAGCGACCACAACTGCATTGGTAATTTTTACTCTACTCGGTTGTATATTAGATTAGATTATATTAGATTAGTTGTGTATAAACTACCAACGAACGATGGTCGCCTTTTACCAGGGCTCTATAGTTGAATTTTATATTTTCTTTTTTACAGTATATCGGAGAGTGGTTTTAGCACTTCTGTCAGTTGCCTAATACAAATTTGACTACTTTACTTATTAAAAATCTGTACAGAATTGTATATTTAAAGTTTAATTATATGTATATATGTGTAGGCTTACAGAAAGTGTGAATGGTGAATCAGGTATCTTTGTTGCAATTGCAGAATTTAAACTTCACTTCTTTTTCTCATTAGAAAGTGTTGACTTTGGCTTTTTGAAAGCATTATCCTGTGGCAAAAGGTTTGAAGTGGTAGCTGCAGGCTTCTTGACTAAAACTCCAGATATTACTAAGGACCTCTTCCTTGACAAACATTCATCATTTGTCTGTTGTTGGTTACAATGAACGTCACCCTAAATATACAAAATACAAATATTTAACTATACAAAATTCAAAACATTTAAAATAATAATAAAAATCAGTATAGGCTTTAATTACGTTTTAAAGGGCTGATAAGGTTCCCTCATGTTGAACGCAACATTAGTATTAAAATTCTCAAGTGTTAATCGCAAAACACTATAATATTTTATTTTGATCTGCATAATGAAAATAAGAAACTCTTATAAAAATAAATTATGTGCATCCATGAAATACCTTTTCTTTTCCCAAATTTTAATTACTCTTTATAAATTTTTTGTCAAATTCAGACTCGCTGTGTTCTCTGGCCGTAATCACAATGGCAGATGGTTTCAGTCTTTGTTTTTTGTTTAAAATGGTTTCATCTATATCAGGTTCAGACTCTGTAAGAAAGTTTAAAAAATATGAAGGTTAATTAATGAAGGTTAATTAATGAAGGTTAATTAATAAAGGTTAATAAAGGTTAATTTATTAGTAAAACTATAAGGGTGGGAGTGATAGTGATCTTACAAGAAGAGTCCACAACCTGCAGGAAATGGATTTTGATGAGGCTATATATAATACTCTAAATATGTTTATTACTAAATATAGTTATTGGCGATATACATTTAGAGCAGTATACATTGGCGATGCATTCACGTATACGTATAGTGGTTTGTAAAAAATAGTAAATTGAATACTATTCTAGAAAGAACACCAAAGATTTTTTTACACATTTCCGTAGTCGCAGATAATCATTTTTATCAGATATGTGTTGTTACCGAAAAACTATTTTAAAACAGTACTTACCTTTTATATAATATTATAAATTGCACATGTAGAATAATTTAATGCTAGAAGGACATACTGTATGTACACTCGACTAAAATTTATAAAAATAAATTTGTACCTACAATTTCATAGGTATAGAATGATCATTCTGGCTCACCTCATAGAAGGATTAAAGAAAAATGAAACAAATTTAATCAAATATTTTTAGCGTCCAGTGCAATAGTAGATTGGCGTATCATATCGCATGTAGAGTAGAGTAGAATTCTTTCCAAAAAATATTGATTTTGCCTCATGTGGTAAAGAAAAGTATTACTGGTTGACCCTGTTTGCTTGTCTATAATCAAAGCTATATATGCTAATGTTTTAATGCTTGACATCAAGAAGACGCTAGCTTTAAAATAGTATGTACACTGTGCAATAACTTTGATAGTTATCAATTAAGTGAAAAAATGTATTTGTTTTTCATTAAATGTTTAAGTGCTCAAGAGTTAAGAGATTTTTAAGAGAAAAATAAAACATCTGCATGAGATCTATGAGAAGGAATTCTGTCTCACCGATCGTCAAAACCGACTGCGACCCTCCACTGCAACCCATAAAGCCGACATAGCCGCAACAAGTTGGTATCACAAAAAATTCAAATGAGAAACTATATACAAGAAGTAATGGACACAATACAACATATGCCAATACTAAATACTACATGTGCCAATACTCAATACTCAATACTACATGTGCGAAGACAGACTGAGTACTAAAACCGCTCATCTGTTTACTTATATCCATTCCAATCTGTCTACTTAATCCCATTCTTATATTCCGCTTCGAGAAGCTAATACTAACTGAGAAACAAAACCGCTCTTCTGGCTATTTATATTAATTTTCGCACATGCGTAAATTCTATTTTGAATTTTCAAATTACCCGACTTTTCCGCATTGAAGTGCGAAGACAGACAGATCAATAGAACCGCTCTTCTGGCTATTTATATTAACTTTTGCGCATGCGAAAATTTTGTTTTGAATTTTTAAATTAACCGACCTTTCCACTTCGAAGTGCGAAGACAGACTGAGAAATAATACCATTCTTCTGGTTATTTATATTAATTTTCGTGCATGCCAAGATTTTGTTTTGAATATTCAAATTCTACGAAATTTCCTCTTCGATGTGCAAATACAGACTGAGAAATAAAACGGCTCTTATGGCTATTTATATTAATTTTCGCTCATGCGTAGATTTTGTTTTAAAATTTCAAACTCACCGGCAATTCCGCTTCGAATTGCAAAGACTGACTGATTATAGCTATTTGTTTTAATTTTCGCGCATGCGTAAAATTGGTTTTGAATTATCAAATTAATCGGACATTCCATTTCGAAAAGCTGAAACAGACTAATAAATAAAACTGCACTTCTGGCTATTTATATTAATTTTCCAGCATGCGAAGATTTGGTTTTGAATTTTCAAATTAATCGAACATTCCATTTCGAAAAGCTGAAACAGACTAATAAATAAAACTGATCTTCTGGCTATTTATATTAATTTTCGTGCATTCCAAGATTTTGTTTTCAATATTCAAATTCAACGACCTTTCCTCTTCGAAGTGCAAATACAGACTGAGAAATAATACCATTCTTCTGACTATTTATATTAATTTTCCAGCATGCGAAGAGTTGGTTTTGAATTTTCAAATTCACCTACCATTCCATTTCCAAAAGCTAAAACAGACTGAGACATAAAACTGCTCTTCTGCCTATTTATATTAATTTTCGCGCATGCATAGATTTAGTTTTCAATTTTCAAATTCGACGACATTTCCGATTCGAAGTGCAAAGACAGACTGAGCAACAAAACAGCTCTTCTGACTATTAATATTAATTTTCGCGCATGCGTAACTTCTGTTTTGAACTTTCAAATTAAACGACCTTTCCACTTCAAAGTGCGAAGACAGACTGAGCAGCAAAACTGATTTTCTAGCTATTTGTATTTATTTTCGCGCATGCGTAAAATTTGTTTTTAATCGTCAAATTCACCTAACTTCCAACTTCGAAAACCTAAAAGAGACTGAGAAATAGAACCGTACTTCTGGCAATATATAATAATTTTCGTGCATGCGTAGATTTAGTTTTCAATTTTCAAATTCGACCACATTTCCGATGCGAAGTGCAAATACAGACTGAGAAATAAAACCGCTCTTATGGCTATTTATATTAATTTTCGCGCATGCGTAGATTTTGTTTTGAATTTTCAAACTCACCGGCCATTCTGCTTCGAAGTGCAAAGACTGACTGATTATAGCTATTTGTTTTAATTTTCGCGCATGCGTAAAATTGGTTTGGAATTTTCAAATTAATCGACCATTCCATTTCGAAAAGCTGATACAGACTAATAAATACAACTGCTCTTCTGGGTATTTATATTAATTTTCGTGCATGCCAAGATTTTGTTTTGAATTTTTAATTTTACCGACCTTTCCATTTCGGCGTGCGAATACAGACTGATAAATAAAACCGCTCTTCTAGCTATTTATATTAATTTTCGCGCATGCGTAAATTCCGTTTTGAATTTTCAAATTAACCGACCTTTCCACTTCGAAGAGCGAAGACAAACTGAGAAATAATACCATTCTTCTGACTATTTATATTAATTTTCGCGCATGCGTAGATTTTGATTCTCATTGTCAAATTCACCTAAATTTCCGATTCGAAAACCTAAAACTGACTGAGAAATAGAATCGCTCTTCTGTCTATTTAAATTAATTTTCGTGCATGCCAAGATTTTGTTTTGAATTTTCAAACTTACCGACCTTTCCGTTTCGAAGTGCAAAGACAGACTGATTCTAGCTATTTGTTTTAATTTTCGCGCATGCGTAAATTTGGTTTTGAATGTTCAAATTTATCGATCATTCCATTTCGAAAAGCTGAAACAGACTAAGAAATAAAACTGCTCTTCTGGCTATTTATATTAGTTTTCGTGCATGCCAAGATTTTGTTTTTAATTGTCAAACTCACCGACGTTTCCGCTTCGAAGTGCGAATACAGATTGAGAAATAAAACCGCTCTACTGGATATTTATATCAATTTTTGCGCATGCGTAGGTTTTGTTTTCAATATTCAAATTAACTGACATTTCCGTTTCGAAGTGCGAAGACAGATTGAGAAATAAAACTGCACTTCTGGCTATTTATATTAATTTTCATGCATGCGTAGATTTTGTTTACAATTTTCCAAATTTACGACTTTTCTGATGAGAAGTGCGAATACAGATTGAGAAATAAAACCGCTCTTCTGGATACTTATATCAATTTCTGCGTATGCGTAGATTTGTCTTTCGATATTCAAATTAACTGACCTCTCTGTTTCGAAGTCTGATGACGGACTGAGCAACAAAACCGCTCGTCTGGCTATTTATATTAATTTTCATGCATGCGGAACTTTTGTTTTGAATTTTGAAATTAACCGACCAATCCATTTTGAAGTCCGAATAGAGACCGACAAATAAAACTGCACTTCTGGCTATTTATATTAAATTTTGCACATGCGTAAATTTTGTTTCTCATTGTCAAATTCACCTAAATTTTCGCTCCGAAAACTTAAAACAGACTGAGAGATAGAACTGCTCTTCTGGCTATTTATTATCTATTGTTTTGAATTATCAAATTTACCGACCTTTCCGCTTCGAAGTACGATAACAGAGCGAGAAATAAAACCCCTCTTATGGATATTTATATCAATTTATGCGCATGCGAAGATTTTGTTTTCGATATTCAAATTAATTGACCTTTCCGTTTCGAAGTGTGAAGACAGACTGAGCATCGAAACTTCTCTTCTAGCTATTTATATTACTTTTCCCACATGCGTAAATTCTATTTTGAATTTTTAAATTATCCGACCTTTCCACATTGAAGTGCGAAGACAGCCAGATCAATAGAACCGCTCTACTAGCTATATATATTAATTTTCGCGAAGGCGTAAATTTTGTTTTGAATTTTCAAATTAACCGACCCTTTCACTTTGAAGTTCGAAGACAGACTGAGAAATAAAACTGCACTTCTGGCTATTTATATTAATTTTCGTGCATGCCTAGATTTTGTTTCTCATTGTCAAATGCACCTAAATTTCCGCTTCAAAAACCTAAAACTGACTGAGAAATAGAACCGCTCTTCTGGCCATTCATATTAATTTTCATGCATGCGTAGATTTAGTTTTCAATTTTCTAATTTTACGACTTTTCTGATGTGAAGTGCGAATACAGACTGAGAAATAAAACCGCTCTTCTATATATTTATATTAATTTTGGCGAATGCGTAAATTTTGTTTTTAATTTTCAAATTAACCGACTTTTCCACTTCGAAGTGCGAAGACAGACTGAGAAATAGAACCGCTCTTCTGGCTGTTTATATTAATTTTCATACATGGGAAGATTTATTTTTCAATTTTCAAATTCAATGACCTTTCCGATGCGAAGTGCAAAGACAGACTGAAAAATAAAACCGCTCATCTAGCTATTTATATTAATTTTCGCGCATGCGTAGATTTTGTTTCTGTTGTTAAATTCACCTAAATTTGCGCTTCGAAAACTTAAAACAAACTGAGAGATTGATGCGCTCTTCTGGTTATTTATGTTAATTTTCGCGCATGCGTAAATTCTATTTTGAATTTTCAAATTACCCTACCTTTCCATATTGAAGTGTGAAGACAGACAGATCAATAGAACCGCTCTTCTAGCTATTTATATTAAATTTCGAGCATGCATAAATTTTGTTTTGAATTTTCTAATTCACTGTCCGTTTCGATTCGAAGTGCGAATACAGACTGAGAAATAAAACCGCTCTTCTGGATATTTATATCAATTTTCGCGCACGCTTAGATTTTGTTTCTCTTTGTCAAATTCACCTAAATTTCCGCTTCAAAAACCTAAAACTGACTGAGAAATAGAACCGCTCTTCTGGCTATTTATATTAATTTTCATGCATGTGTATATTTAGTTTTCAATTTTCAAATTAACCGACCATCCCATTTTGAAGTGTGAAGACAGACTGAGCATCCAAACCGTTCTTCTAGCTATTTGTATTAATTTTCGCTCATGTGTAAATTTTGTTTTGAATGGTTAAATTCGCCGACCTGTCCGCTTTGAAGAGCGAATACATACTCAGCAAGAAACCCGCGTTTCTGGCAATTTATATTAATTTTTGCGCATGCGTAGATTTTGTTTTGAATTTTCAAATTCACCGACCTTTCCGCTTCGAAGTCGGTAAATTTTGTTTTGAATTTTCAAACTCACCGACCTTTCCGCTTCGAAGTACGAAGACAGACAGATCAATAAAACTGTTCATCTGAATATTTAAATTAATTTTCTTGCATGCGTAGATTTGGTTTTCAATTTTCAAATTCACTGACCTTTCCGCTTCGAAAAGCTAAAATAGACTGAGAAATAAAACTGCTCTTCTGACTATTTATATTAATTTTTAGTGACCTCTTTTGTAATTCTTGTATCATTTGAAAAATAATAAAAAAATACAAAAAAATTCAAAAAAAATACAAAAAAATTCAAAAATAAATACTATAAAATTCAAAAATAAATGTGTCGGGATATATATCTAATAAGTGGTATAGCTATTAAATTTCATGTTTATTCTGAAACGAAGAAGTTATTTGTCCTTCCAGCGTTAGCCAAGTGGTTTGCGTTGTTGCCCGACTCTAACGAGATGGACGTGCTGGTAAGGAATGTCTAAGGGTCATATCTTTTTTTTTCCTTTTTCTAATTTTTCTTAGTTACATCGCTGCATTGTAAAACTTCTGCTTCTAATTATCATTATTACATCCCTGCATTCTAAAAATGCTGCTACTGATAACCTTTATTAGAGCGCTGCATTGTAAAAATGCTGCTGCTGATACCGTATGGTTTGATTGAACTCATTGCGTAAATTTATAATACTTCTTTAAAAACTATATTTTTAGTGTATGTTTTTTTTTCTTGTTTCAATTTATCTCCTTTTATTTTAGCATTGTTTAATAATCAAATTTTTTAATTATTTCTATTTCTTGTTCTTGAAATTGCAACATATAATGGATCTTGACTAGAGACAGGTGATGGAAGGTAAACACCAACTTAATCATAAGATTGCCCTTGAGATTTATTAATTATCATTGCAAAACCTAATCTAATGGAAAATTGTTTTCGACGCATATTAAAAGGTATTTCTTCTTTAGATGGTGATAAAGTTATTCTTGGTATTAAATCTAATTTTCCAGTATTTTTTCCACTCATAATTTCGGCTTGAATTAAATATTTTAATAATTTTCTTATTGATAATCTTGTCCCATTGCAAAGCCCTTAATTTAAATTTAAATTTCTTAAAAGTATTACTATTGCACCAATTTTTAGATGTAATTTATGCGATGGGAGACCATTTGGAGTTAACGAGTTTAAAAATTCTCTTGGTAACATTATATCCAGAGTTGTCTATACTTAAATATTTAAATATTTCTCCTTTCATTATCTTTAGAATGTCATTGTTAATGTTAATAACATCACTATTTTTCGGAACTAAAATAACTTTATCCTTCAATTGTTTGTCATTTATTTTTATATCATTTCCAAATATTTCTGTAATGATATCTTCCTTTTTTGTTAATAGATCATTAGGAATTTCGAATAATTGATGTTCTTGCTCATATGAACTGGAATGTTTTCCTTCACCTACATTTAATAGTCATTGTTTGAAATTATTATCATCATCGGATACTCTCAAATTTTCAATAATTTGTATTCGACTACCATGTCGGACAACTGGTAATGTTTGTCTAAAGTCACCTGAAACCAGTATAGTTTTACTACCAAATATATTTTTTACATTACATATGTCTTGAAGAAGACGATGTACTGCTTCAAAAGTAAATTTAAATGTCATTGATATTTCATCCCATATATTAATTTGTACTTCCATTAATTTTTTCACATCATTAGAGTTATGTTTCACATTACATGTTGAATTGTTAGTAATATTAAGTGGCAATTTAAATGTGGTATGTACTGTTTTCCCATCAGTCAATAAATCTGCTGCAATGTATGTCCAAGCTATGCACAAAAATGGTATATTTGAAAATTTTAAGTAGTCTATTAAAATGTTAAGTAAATAACTTTTTCTACTTCCTCCTGGTCTATCAATGAAAATGCAATTATTCTGTTTGTATTTTAAATATTCTAAAACCGCATCATATATATATATATATATATATTTTTTTTTTTTTTATTTACATTTAATGATGTCACTTTTAATTGCAAATCATTAAATACATTGTTTTTATCATAAAGTGTTGATATATATATATATATATATATATATATATATATATATATATATATATATATATATATATAGTTGACATCAGCCAAATGAAAATCCTTTAAGGAAAATCCATTTATTTGTAATTTTTTTTAATTATATTCAATGCAATATTTTCACCTATACTTTTCTCATATTTAGGGTGATAGAAAATTTCTTCGTATTTTTCATAAAAATCTCTTGCATTAATAGGTTTGTGATAAATGCATATAAAAGCAAATAATTTTCAAAGTGCAATAAGAAATTGAATTTGCGTTGCTTCTTTTAAACATCTATCCCATTCTTCATCTTCACTGATCAACTGTTTAGCTATAGCAGCTTCATAAAATGTATTATACAATACACCATCGAAGGTACGTAAATCGTTAAATGAAGTTGGGCCTTTGACACGTATAAGTAATAATCTTATAAAATACCGTTCTCGTTATTTCGGGCTGACTAAGTACATTCTGCTCAGTATGGGCTTATTAATTTTTTTTCTTTTATTCCACATTTTTGATTTATCATCAAAAGTGTATAACATTGGTATTTCAGAAAATAGATAATTTAATGCTTCAGATTCTGTTTAGTTTAATTTAAAATATGCTGTTAATGTAGTTTCTACATTTTTGTTCTTTATTGTTTCTTCTTTTCCTTTTTCAAAATGTACGTCTTGTGTATCTTCTTTATGTACAGCTAATCTTATTATAGCATGTGATATTTCATTTCACACATATTCTAATAATCTATACATTGCTTCTGGAGGACATAAATATCTTGTATTAATATATTGCCGAATTTCATCATATTCGTATTCGTTGCTATTTTCATTATTTTCTGTGCATTCGTCTTCTTTAGAATACATATTAGCATTACATATTTCAATATATGCACAATCATGTCCTTTATAACAATATTTAAACAAGTATTTAATACATTGTACGGTGAACATATTTCTACGTTAATATGACAATTGAATTTTAACAACAAATAAGGATTATACGGAACAACAAATCGGTTATCAGCTACTTTATTATGATGATGACTTTTATAATTTATTTTTCTACCATCATTTTTTCGTTTACAGATTGGATATCCGTTAGTTTGAAAATTCGTCGTATCGTTATAATTTTTTGAAAAGTTTTTCGTACATTTTCCTTACTTTTATCCATGCAAGGCGAATTCATATTTTGACTTCCACAAGGACCATGTATCTTACATTGGTTTACAATATTATATAAATGTAGATAAATATCTTCATTTGGTATTTCTGTACATATTAAATCATCAACTTTTTCAGGTGTGTCAAGTTCATCATTTTTGTCTAAAAATAATAACATGTGCATGTGAGGCAGTCCTCGCTTTTTAAATTCAATAACATAAGTAAAAGTTTTACTTTTTCCTCAAATTCCTTCCTTAACTACCAATTCTTTAAATTCTTTTACTTTTTGGTGAAACACTTTGACAACGATATCTGGTCTATCAATTGCTGTTTCATATTTTTCTAGATTTTCAGTTATCTCTTTCCAGTTTGGATTACATGTCATAGTTATAAGTAAGGTTTTCCATAACGGTTAACGATAGTCATTAAGTCAATATAATTTTGTTTTAAATATCTTGGACTTCCAGTAAAATTTGAGGGTAATATAACCATTTTTCCGATTGTCATATTTTCAGATTCTTTTTTTTATGTAAATAATCCATTACGCCATTATAACAATCACTTCTTAGAATATTTTAATTTTTTTTTATAAAATACAATATTGAACTTTCAACTTTTACAAACGCATCAATTATTGCCTGTTGAGAAATTTTTCCCAAATTAAGATATGGATTGAATCCATTCCTTACACTTAATCGATATTCGTAAAATTGCAAATTTGAAATATTATTGCTCCAAAATTTACATTTCATATAAGGCATCCATCCGTAACCCCCGTTTGGATAAATAAGAGGATACGTCATAGGGTCCGTATGGTTACTTACCTGAGAAATACTATGGTTTTTCATATTTCGAATATATAACAATATCACGTTCTATAGGAGGATGGCCATCTTTACCAACAAAAATCATTGCAACTTCATTACATCTAGCTTCATTGTATCTATTTTTATCTAAATTATCATTTCGTTTTATGGACATTATAACTATTCTTGGTTTGCAATCAATTTTGGCGAATCGTTCAATTTCTTCTTTTTCTACTTATTCTTTTGAAAAAGTCAACCGTTTATCTTCAGAGATATAGGCAATAAAAGATTTTTATGAAAAAATTTCAACCTCGCTGACTATAAAACCAGAAGGTTTTAAAAGCTGCGCAAAAAAACACGCCAAGACAAACAAAAGATCTATATAAAGAATTTTCATAATTTTTAGAAAAACGTCATTTTAACACAAATTAATCAAAAATTCTTCCCAAAATATGCTTAATTTCCTACCAAGATATTTATTTCTGTAAGTTTAATAAACTATTATTTTTTAAGATACTTCCAAAATTTGTATACTTATCTCAAAAGTAACAGTTTAAATCAAAGCTATTTTCACATACTTTAAAAGTTATATTTATTAAAATCATATATTTAAAAATACATTTATGCAGTATGTTCAAAGTCATAAACTACAACCGAGCGAGCAACAGCGAGCGAGGTAACTATCGCTAGTATTAATAGGGAACACCACTCTAGGATTTTCAAAAAATCGATTTTTTTTTCGGTTTAAACAATAATTTAGGGTCATTAAAATAATATGCATTTAGTCCTATAGTGTCAAATAATTTTTAAAAGGTTCAAATATCTCTTTTGCTTCAGCGCCTCCAACCGCTCGCTGAGTGCATGTAAAACTTTAAACGCGTTTTTCTCGAAACCGTTTTTTTCAAACTGGGAGAACAGATTACTCGTAAACTATTGCATGGATTGGATTGAAATGTTTACTGTAGCTTCACAGACAGATTCTCTAACGAAGTACGTAGCCGTTTTTCAATTGAATGTACAGTTTTTTTATAAACAATTTACATCGTTTTTTTTCGAGAATAATCGACTTTTTTTTCAGAAGTGCGTCATTTCTACATAAATTAAAATAAAAAAAAAACCTATGTACTTCCAAAGTTAACGTTATATAGATTAAGAATTTCTTTGGTTTTTTGTTCCAGGTTTCATACTTTCCGAGAAAAGTGTTCTCCCGTTTGCAGGTTTGAGAAAAAGGCCTCTCACGAGATTCGCTGTATAGCCGCCGTTTTGTATTTAAATGTAAAAAAAAAATATATTTCTGTAGCTCAATATATGTATAGTAAACCCTCAAAAAATAAATTTGATCCCTTTTTTCCTACTCTTGTAAAAAATCGTACAAATTAGGCATTTTTTCGGGCCGCAAGAGTGGTGTAACCCCTTAATTAAGTTAACATGTAATAAAAAAAAAATAATTCATGAGAACACATTAATAATGCTTTAATTTTCTTTGCCCGAGTGCGCGATATGATATAAAAGTCTTAGGAATTAATTTAATAACGTTAAAATTCAGAGCAAGTGAAAAAGGTTGGTTCATTTTTCGCTCGCTTGTCAACACGCGAAAACAGTATGAATCTAATTGGAATAAAGCGCATATGATAGTTCAAGTCTCGAACATTTTACCACCGTACTTTTTTACGTAAAAATGTTTATAAAAAATTTAATAGTCGATTTAGAAGGATATGTAAACGGAGCAAGCGTGGCACCTGCAGCGGGGTACGAGTGGCACACAAAGACACGGAGTCTGCGTAAATCGGAGTGTTAAGTGACGACAATGGTGTGTTTAATTAATTAAATTAACTAATTGAATTCGTAAAAACTGAACTCCTACACAAACAATTTTCGGTGCTTAATTTCAATGTATGAGTCGAGGTCACAATAATATCTTGTGTCACCCGACACAGCATTTCAAGCTCTACTTCCCCTTAACGCGCGATCGGCACGCGTGCGCTGCCCCGTAGATCTACTGCAGTTAGTAAAGCACAAGTAACCGTAGGAGCGACACGAGGCAACAATCGTCGTGACGTCACGGAGGAGAGGAGAGGTCTTGAGCGGGGGTGGACGCTGCAGCTAAGCCACGTTTTACGGTCAGTCGTGATTGAGCCAAGTTAGAGTAGCCACACGCCTCATCAATACGGATTTTTGTAACGCAAAAAGCAACCAAGTTTAATAAGCATAAATAAAATATATTAAGAAAAACGAAAAAACAAGTAAGGTAAGAAATATTATCTTTTTCATTTAATTCCCCGAAGAATTTATTCAATAACAATATTAAGGAGTTAAACAAAAGGTTTAATAGCCCCACGTGCGCGAAAGGCCCGGGCCTGTACAGGACGGCTGGGTCAGACCTTTCCCTCCCGTCCCCCGGCTTTAATAAAATTATTCCGTTAAGAAACAATACGCTTCTTAACAAGAATTGGTGGAGGCGCCGGGTAGCTTGTCCAGGATAAACTTGTGTTTTCCTCCTTATTATTCTGTAAAAAGAGCAACATATAATATATATCAATATACGTTTAACATATAATATAAAATATAAAAAATAAAGTGATTCTCACCAACGTTGTCGGTGCACATACAGTGTTCGTGTCGCGTGCGTAAATTCCAACTGCAGTGGCGTCACTGCATTTGTCAAGCCTAAAACAAACAAAATCATTTCAATTACAGTTCTTTTTTAACAGTAAAGTTTTTTTTTACATACGCACAAATATTAATAAGCGTATTTTTAAATAAAATAAATTAGAGAACTAAAACAAAACTAGAATAAAAAAAAAAGAAACGCGTCTACATATCACATTTTAAGTGAAGTTCTTCTTTTTTTTTAAACTTTTTATTGCTTTTGTTTATTTTTTTTATAAGTCCTTCAAAGATAAGTTGACACTGTGTGGACCGATGGTGCTCAATTATTGGTTTTCTTATTTTCCCACTACAAACAATGATAGCAATAATTAACTAGGAGGGGCCATTTGGTGCCCAGCGTGCCAAATACTTTCTTTTTATGAACCTCACAAATTGCCAGCGACAAGCATATTGTGCTCTGGTGACATTAGACCCCGTAGTTGAGCCAGCCAGCCAGGTCGCAGCGGTGTGTTGTTGACGCTGAGGTATAGCGACAGAAGTACAAACTTCTGGCGATACAAATCCTGGAGACGTCCAGGCACTCGCACAACTACATACACATCAATATCTGCATCACTTCAATACACTTACACTTAACGACACTTCCAATTCACCAAATCAATTAACACGCACTAATTTAATTACACCTTTAAAGGTCCATTTTTACACATATTTGAAGCACTACTCTACTCTAACAAAATCTTGTCGACACGAAGGTGCAGCGACATGGCCAAACAACACAAATACACACACTTTTTACGAATAGACAGTTTTTCTTTATTATTATACTTTTCCTGTCTGACTGCACACTTGACGACACTTATAGTGACACCAAATAACCACACAATTTACCACAAACACTTTAGTCACACTCACAAACCACATTTTTTATTCCCAAAAAGAATTGGCGTGAAAAAAAGTTACCATCAGCGTTTGACAACAGGCTGGTAGGTCTTTGGAGAGTGGACAAGGGTGAATTTCCCTGGCGTCCAGGCTATTCTAGGTATCGACAGAATCACTTTAGCTGCAACCTGTGAACAAAGCATTAATATTATTTAGAATAGATTCTATTTAGATAAAAATTCCGCTTCAAATAACCAGCGATGCAATTAATCACACATTTCATATAATTTTTCAAGAAAAAAAAAGGAAGTCGTTGATCTTGCATCAAATAAAAACAGAAAAGTTCTGTTATACACAAGCTAACGTTTGTTTTTAAATATAAAAATTACATACATGTATACATGCTCTCCCAGTGCTAGGTGATATTACCTTGCATAAAAAAAGGATCGTGGCAGAGTAAGGTGTCACTAACGCCTTGAGTCTTGCTCCAAAAGCCTCGACTTTTGTCAGCGGAGATCAGGAGCACCCACAAGGAAGGCACAGCTCTGATGGAAGTCGTGCATGGTCTCAACACTCTGTAAACATATGAAAAATAATCAATTATATGAAATTTAGCAGGAACAAGGGAAACTTATAGGAATATGGGCAAACATTCTATAAAAATAATAGAATAAAATACTTTACCTTATTAAAATTTAGCTTCTGCCGCTCCAAGCAATTTGTGCATTGCGGTGGAATTGTGCCTGAGGCTCCAATAATGGGGATACTTCGTGCGAACTTCTTTCACTGACACAAGCTGGAAAATTTAAAAACAATATTACACAAAGCACAGGTCCTTGTTGATGAGAAGTAGTGCATATATCAGCTGGTAAAAATATGCGGTTAATACTTATCTGATAAAACGTTCGGAGACTCACACAATGCTCTTTTATAATTCATTCAACACATTTAACCACTTTTAAATGTTTATAAACAAAAACAATAGTCTGGAGCAAAACGCGAGTTAACCTCGAACTTACACTGCTGCAGCAGACTGCATGTTGCAGATACACATGGCTATACTTACGAGCGCCTAGAGACTTTCTCGCGCTCAGCACTAGGCGCGCGGAACTGACTCTAGCGTGGAGTATAGCTAGACTTGCAGCGCAAGGAGTACAGCAGCGGCGCCATTGTCGGGCGGGTGTCAATTTCAGGGCGCGCGCATTTCAAACGGATTTTCAGTAATTTCGGGGTTTAGGTTGATTTAACTTATTAATAAAATCTCATTAATAATAAAAACAATAATAATTATTAAATAAACAATTTTTGCTATAAATTTTTAATAGAATATTTTTATTAAAGTTTTTTTTGCGAAACTTTCCGAATAATACCTTTTAATCTTTTTTAACAAATATTTAAATTTTTGTTTAGTTTTCTTTTTTATAAGGAAATTATCAACGCTAATAATGACGTCGGTTTAATATTTTGCGCAACTAACCTAAAATTCAAACTGTTTTTTTTTATATATATTTGAATTTTCACACGATTAAGTATTAATTTGACAAAAATAATCACGTTTTGTTTAAACTTTTGTAAAACAAAATTATATTTTGTTTCATAATTTTTGAGTTTCAATTCTATAAATACGCGGGAAATTCAAATTTTAATTACCATTAAAATTTAATTTTTGTTCTTTTCTTTTTAGGCACATAATATTTCTAATACAAATCAATTTCGCTCTTTTATTAAATAAATTTACATAATAAATGTTAAAAATCTTATTTTTTCTTTTTGGCTAAAAACATAATTTTTTTTACAAAATAAATTTACAATAATTAATTGATAAACATACTAATCTCTAACATCCAAATTTTGGTTCAAATAGAATTTATTATTATTATTATAGTAAAGTTAGCGCAAGGATTCGAACGGAAAATTCGAACACCCAACATCAACGATAACCATTTTTAACTCGTGCTCAGACCTCAGGCACAATACCATGTCAAGGACTTGACCACTTATAGAAACCCTATAGCCAGAATAACATAGGATTTGAACTTGTGGTAATCATCCGTATTTGATGCATGACTGACATAAGCAATTTATATAAAGCCAATTTGAGAACGGAAACCGAGACCGCGCTACAAGAAGAAGATACTGATCTTGAAGAGGTTTCAGAGTGTCTTCAAGGGCTCATTCGGGAACTCGAGCCAATACTTTTCGAGTATTCGGATCTTTAAAAAAACGAAAATAATACTACCTTTTTCTTATTTTTTATTACCGAAGGAAAAGTAGATATTTTAAAAATTCATCCAATTGACATCTAATAGTATCATCATAATCTAATCTAGCCCTAATTGCCGAGGAATATCAGTGTAGCTAAATAGTGCTAAGGACTTATTACCAATCGTAATCTCGCAAAGATGCCTGACACTCAAGATGGGGGAGCTGGCACTGGAAGCGGTCCAAATGCCACAATGGCCAATGGTTCAGTGGAATTGGTGGCCACCATGGTCAATAATTTCGCGCTGCTCAACTCTACCAATGGTATTCCGATATTTGATGGAAATAACATACCAGTCAAGGATTACATAATAAGAAGCAAGGAGACACCGTCGGAGATTTTTATGACGAAATAAATCTGCTTTTAGGCAGTGCGAGGAGCGTCTTAAAAGAAGAAGAAGGAGAAGATTACGATTATCAGATGACGATACCGTTAAACTCTATGGCGGTGGATATTTTCATAAGAGGTTTACCAGGAAATCTCTGTGAAAGAGTGGATCTGACTCACCCGAAGAATTTAGAGGAGGCATACGAGGAAGCTATCAGACTGGAAACAAGAATGGAAGCCAGAATTATCCCAGACGTGAGGAACAATAGTAACCAATGGACCTACAGAACTCAGGGATACCAGGAACACAGGCGAATTTACAATCACGACAGTCAACCTAGGTTCAGGGACAACTCGAGAAACCGAGGAGCTTTATGAACAATGCGGACCACAGTATGATAATTATGTAGACAATGACACTCAAGAACCACTCTATGTTGGATATATGGACAGAGAACCAGATCGAACTCACTAAGAACCTAGGAAACCCTATGAATCACGAAATCAAAATAAGAATAGAGGTTATTATGGACACAAGAGGTATCAATACGAGCATCGACCGCAATATGGAACCGGAGCCCGTTTTGATCAAGGATACCTACAGAGAAATAACGATCAGCCCAAACAACCGGACAAGCGTGATTTCACAAACAACTATTATGAAGACAACGAGAATTACAACAGCCAGGAGCGCTACAACTTCCCTACAAATAATGAGGGAAATTTAAACTCCAATGGGGCTCGCCAGGAACAGAGAATAGCGGGCCAGACTACGAATGTATACCAAAATCAAGACATGCCCAGAATGACCCAACAGTACCAAGGGCAAGGCCAAAATTACAACCAGGTCAACCAGTACAACCAAAGGGAAAACCAAATCCAGAGACCCAGACAGGATCAGCATCAAGAACCGAACAGAACCAACCGATCTGCATGGCACAACGAAAAGGTACAGCACCAAAACCGCAACACAGAGCAACTGAACAAGGTGATGACGATATCGAAGAGCTAGGAAAGGTCTACAGGATTGCGCCTTGCACGAGATATAGAGATGAAAATGAAGATGAAGGAAATGATGAACCAACAGCCATCAGACTAAAAGTACCGGGGGGAAGAAAACCATGGCTAACATTCATGCTGGAAATGGAGCAACAGTCAACCTAATAAAAATTGATGCTCTGGACTCATATACAGAGGTAGATAGTGATCAAACATGCCTGTTAGGGTTAGTGTACATGAACAGAAGAGGGAAATCATACAGATTTCAAGTAGTACCAGATGATTTCCTGATAGCATGTAGTGGCATGCTACGGAGGAACTTTTTCTAGCAAGAAGAAGCCGTTATCTCATATTATAATAATGCACTTATGATTAGTGGTGATGTGATGAACCCCATACCATTCCTGACTTCAGAATAACTGAAACAAGAAGGTTACGTGCCAAGGAAAGTTCATGAATAAACAAATAATTTCCAAAGGGATCCCACAACTGGTGAAATAGAGGATAGAATAATGCAAGTTAACAAGGAAAATCAACATGGAAAAACACAAAGGGTCAAATACACTATACCAAAGAGGACAAGACAGGTAATAAAAATTAATCTGATGAGTACCAACCTAAAGAAAGGATATTTACCAAGAATAAACGTCGGAAATAAGGACGTATTTCTAGGAGAAGGAATAATAAGCAATGAACATAATGCATGCAAGGTGATGGCCATAAACACTAGCCATGAAGATGTGACAATAGATGTGGACCCAAAGGAAATACTAGAATTTGAAGCCAATCCTGCATTTCTAACGAACACGGAAAGTGAATTAAATGATGAAACTATTGTCAATAAGAGGAAAAGGCTAGAAAAAGTGAAAATCCTAATAAAAAGGGGACACATGAATCAAGAAGAATCGGACATAGTGGACAAGATAGTTGAAGAGTACTATGATAGATTCTTATTACAAGGAGACAAACTACCTTGCACTGTCAAGGTATAGCATTCAATACCTATAGAAAATGACTTACCCATCAATGCGAAACAATACAGAATTCCACCCGCAGACATGGAAGTACTGAAGGAAAGCGTTGGAAAGAAGTTAAAGGACAAAATAATACAACCATCGAACTCACAGTACAACTCGCCAATATTGACAGCCCCAAAGAATCCCAATAGCAAAAGAAATCCAAGATGGCGCATGCTGAAAGATTTGAGAGATTTAAGCAAGAAAACCATAGGAGATGCTTATCCGTTACCGAATATAGCCGACATCATGGATCAGCTAGGCGGAGCAATGTATTTCTCAGTCTTTGATCTAGCAAATGGTTTTCAACAAATTCGTATGAAACCTGAAGATTGCTACAAAACAGCCTTCGCGACGAGGAATGGACATTTCGAATACATCAGAATGCCTGAAGGTTTAAAAGGGGCAACCGCCACATTTCAAAGACTAATGGACAATATACTCAGGGGACTTCAAAATGTAGAAATGATAGTGTATTTACATGATATAATTGTGTATTCACGAGATTTAAAACAACACTATGACCGAATAATGAGATTAATGGAATGACTCAGAGATGCAAACCTAGTGTTACAACCAGACAAGGTAGATTTCTTTCGCAAGGAATTAGGGTTCCTATGACACATAATAAGCACAAAAGGCTTGGAACCAGACCCGGAAAAAGTAACTGCTGTGAAAAACTTTCCAAGACCCAAAAATGCTAAAAATATAACAGAATTCGTGGGTCTGGCAGGTTATTAGCGAAAGTGCATCTAAGACTTTGCTAAAGTAGCGAAACCCTTAAGTGCACTACTAAAGAAAGAGAAAGAATTCGAATGGCAAGATAAACATGAACAAAGTTTCGAAGCACTCAAGAAACCCCTATGTGAAGCACCCATTCTGCAATTCCCCGATTTTGGAAAAGTATTCACCTTAACCACCGATGCTTCAAATTTTGCGATTGGAGCTGTACTCAGTCAACAAATAGACAATTTTGACCACCCAGTCCAATATTTATCGAGAGTACTGAACAAAGCCGAGACAAACTACAGCACCACGGAGAAAGAGTGTTTGGCAGTGGTATATGCCTTACACTAATTCAGACCATACCTATTGTGTCGAAAATTTATCCTAGTAGCTGACCACGAACCTTTAAACTGGATGCACAACAGCAAAATTCCAGGACAGCGGCTAATGAGATGGATGTTCAAATTTTCGGGATATGAGTACACATTCAGGTACAAGCCAGGGAAACTCAACAAAAACGCAGATGCGCTATCGAGAAACCCACCTGAATCGCTACCCTCGGAGGAAGAAATAAACAAACAAATACCGATATTAAGGGTCATGGTGCAGGAACAAAGGAAGGAAAAAGACAATCAAAACAAAGTCAGAAGTGTAGCTTCTACATCAAAAGAAAGAATACCAATAAGTTTTAACAAAAAAACTAGGGAGATCAAAGGGGTCAAAAACCATGAAAACTGTCCCTCCTCTAGAACACAGCTTTATAGCACAGAGAACTCGAGCCAAGAATGCAGTATCCAGCCCGATTGGTAACTATATAAGGCAGGGAGCAATGCCCAAATTTACGGCCAAGAAAGATACTGAAAACTTTAGCATAAAGAACAGCAGAGGCGGCGAAGACGACCAAAATCTAAACCACAAAAAGTGCAGTCAACAATCATAGAAAAGCAAGCAGATCTAGACTCAGACTCGTCCATGATACCTCACATTTCACCCTCGAGGCGATCGATAATGTGCTCCACAGGAATAGACGACAGCGAAACCAAGCCAGAAAAGCCGCCGATACCAGATCCCAGATACAGTGGTTTAAGGCAACAAGAGTCGGAGCAGAACCAGGGCGAATTATCCAGTGACGAAACGATCAGTGACATTGAATCATTAGCAAGTATCTCAACTAATAAAACCAATATTGAGATCAGAGTAACACCAATGCAAACTACAGACACAGAATAAAGCTCGGAAGATGAATCCGTGAAAAATCTGTCAATAAAAAACACTCTGAGTAGACAAGAGTTAGAGGAATCAAAGAGGAGATTAGGAGAAAGCCTAAGAATTCATAGAGAAAAAACTCAGGAAGTGACATCAGAACCAATACTAATTCCATCCCATTTCTCTAATGGAGATGAAGTAGAGGACGAAATTATGGAACTGACAACATGGACGAGATACTAGCCCAGAGAGTTAAGAAATTATTAAGCCAAAAAAATACATCCCTCGCGTCGCAGCGGGGAGAGATATATGGCACTAGCGGGGATTCAGCAGATGATGAAATCTTAGCAAGAAGTGAGAATGAAGAACTCGAGATGAGCAAAATAATCACTCAACCTCGAAGGGCAATGTCTGAAACACCAACAGTGACGCAAAGGGAACCCATTAGCAGAAGCACGCCAGGAATCAACAGAGAAACCAGAAAAGAAATCAGAATACCAAAGTTAAGGGAAATAGAGGAAGAAGAAAACACGCCAATAGTTATAGATTATTCAAAACTACCGGACATAACAGTACCAATATTCTTTCCCGCAACACCACCAAATAGACCTATGAACCAGCATCAAGATCCTAAGGAAAAGAACAAAACTACTTGGAGTGATGACACAACGAGTACAAGCACCACCAGTTCGCTAGGGTTACGGAATAATGTCACAACCGTGCGCAAATGCCTGACATACAAAAGAGATAATTTGGTGCATTTCATATCCAAAGACTGTGATAACACTAGCTCAATAACAAAACTTTTAGTGGAAATAAGAGCCATCAACCTACAAAATATGAAAAACAAAAAAACCAAAAGTGGGACAAATCCTAATGACCTCGTACAAAAGTCATAGTATTTTTTCTTTAGTAATGAAGGACAGATACTTTGAACCCACAAATATAGGCAACCTAAACATTGCATTATCAAACCTGAAAGAAAGTCTCTTAAAACAAAACATAATCAGTTTCAGAATATCTCGGAGAGGAAAAATGACAGACCAATTTGAGCCAGGATTGTTAACAGAATTAGTCACAAACTATTTTGAAAACACTCGAATAAAAGTAACAATCTGCTACGGAAAAGTGCAATTACCAGACAAAAAGGACCGCACAGCCATCATCGCGGCACTGCATGATAGTCTGACAGGCGGGCATAAAGGAGTGAATCAAACTTATCAAAAGATCAGAGAGAGATACTACTGGCCAAAGATGAAACACGATGTACTGGACTACATATGGAGATGTCCCAGCTGTCAGGAAAGAAAGATAGACCGTTTCAAGACTCGAGAGCCAATGATCATAAGAGATACACCTATAGAAGCCTTTGACAAGGTATCAATAGATACAGTAGGAAAACTAAGAATGACACCAAGTGGAAATTGTCAGCTACTCACCATACAATGTAACCTGAACAAATATCTAATTGCAATACCAATTAAAAACCTGAAAGCCACCACAATAGCGGATGCTCTAGCGAAACACCTAATCTGCAAATTTGGTGCACCGAGAGTAATACTTTCCGACCGAGGAACTAGTTTCTTGTCGGAAATCGTAGAAACCATGCTAAGGCTATTTAAAATTGATCGTCTAACAACTTCAGGATACAGGCCCCAAACCAATGGCTCCCTTGAGGGGAGTCATGCACCCTTAATAGATTTCATCATAACCTACTCAGAAAAATTTGATGATTGGGTTAACTTGGCTCCTTTTGCCACATTTTCATATAACATAAGTGTACACAGCTCGACCAATTTTACCCCGTCACAACATAGATCGCCTCTACCAGGACCAGAACAAAATGATTCAATTAATGGACCAGAAAAGTATTTACAGAGAAAATGACTACTCTATTAAAAGAAGGTGAAGAATTAAGATATATTTTAGAACTAGCTAGCTACCTCAGCAACGAAAAGCCTTTGGCTATTCTAAGATTGTTGAAAGAAGGCAAGGTACACACAGAATTACTGAAAACGGATAGCATCCATCAAATAACCTCGGATATAAGAAGAATCACAGCAGACCTACACTTCCCAATTCCCTCAGAGCACATACGAACTGAAGTAATTGTCAAAATTTAAAAAGTTGACGCATTACACCATGATGGAAGGACCATTGCAATATTACATCTACCTTTAGTAGAAAGTAGAAAAGAAAATTATGTCCTTTTGGTACACGAATATATATACGACCCACTACGCATACATATGTCCATCAGGAGGACCTCTCAGAGAAGTGTCAACGCCAGAAGATTATGAAGTCACTATGCTGTTAAACCCAAGCAGTGAAGGACTGAAAATATGTGATGTACGGTACAAATACGACCCTGCAGCCCAATGGAACTAGTTAAGTGTAGACGGATCATGGCTGTACTCGACGGCAAAAGAAGAACTTCTAAGAACAACATGTTCAGGCGAAGCGGACCATACAGTAAAAATAAACGGCGTAGGAAGTACCAAAGAAGTAGCATTAATCAATGAGGAAAACAAGAGAACGAAGCAACAGTACATTTACAAACCTGAAATAAACTTAGAAATAAATCAAATCTACCCAAAACTAATAGAAACAGAAGGAATTTTGAATTTCTCCATAAACACCAAATCAGAAGAAGTAACATTCTGGAAACACAAAGGGCAATCATTACACCAAATAATGGACCAAAAGGACAAAATAGCAGAATACAAAAGAGAGACTAATCGTACTAGCACCGTCATGTACGGGGGACTAAAACTTCAAGTCGCGTTTATCCTCATAATAACAACAATTATCATATGCATCAAAAATAAAACGGGGGTTTTATGTTTCAAAAAGAGGCAGCACGATTACTCATTACCCATAATAATAGAACCTAACGCAAGTAATGCAATCAACAACACACCCACCAAATCCAAAGCACCGAAACGAACAATATCATTCCTAGCATCGAGAAGGATGAAATCAGATGAACAAGAATTGGAACTATAATACACGGTTTCAAATCCCCTTTCACCGTATTAACTTGCTATATACACCATGTACATAGAAACAACACATTTAACCAAAATACTACAATACGTAACAATCAACACATCAAAATCATTTTTAGGACGGACCAAAACAAAATCATGAACCCAAGACCCATTGCTGTCACCGTGTTTTTTGACAAAAGCGTCCTACTGTCGGACATCATTGCTACCTTTGAAAAAGTAGGAACGCCAACAACTGTGGAAGTCAAGCACAACAGCATTGACCTGACCACCAACAAAATAACAATCAAATTCAAAACTAAAGAAGAAGATAGAAAAGCAACCAATATCAATGGTTTACCTACGACATTAATAACAAAAAGAGTGCAATGTCTCAAAATTAACCAAAGAACTTTAGAGAACCCGTGGACCCAATATGGCAATAACCTAATAACTATGAACCCACGACACCATAACGGAACTATAAGATCACAAGTTTATTTGAACAAGTCAGACAGTTTAAGGATTGACTAAACACGGTTATTCTGTAGTCTACCATGGACCGGCACTGACAGAGAAAAGGATGAAACTTTTTTTAGGCACTTCGCGGAATTCGGACCAATGATGTATTATGAGACTGTAAGGGACAAAAAACAGAGATTGCCTTCTGGATATGTGCAATATTTCAATATCCAAGACGCGGAAAAAGCAATTCATGGATGCAACCCGGACTGCAAGGCGACCTATGCGGAACCATGGAAAAGTTCCAAATATAACATACAGGGAACCATTACCAAATTTCATGAATTCTGCGAAGAAATAGGACCAATAGAGCTTTATCACCTACATGAGCAAACTTGCAAAAAGCAAGTCGCATGGGACCATAGCACGAGAAAAATAACAGAGGACACCAAAATAACACAACGTGGGACATACAACTTCCGAAGAAGACATGAACAAAGAAAACCAACACTCCGCAGAAAAATATGCTACACAATAAAAAAAATGATGAAAAAATGAACCTAACATGAATCTAGATTGAACCCAAATAGGATCAATAAAACAATCACACCACTTACACGTGCAATATAAAACATGACCCAAATCAAACACAATATCATGCCACCCGTGAAATCGAAAATACCCATGTACAATAAGCTCGTGTACCAAAAGGACCTAATTTTCTTTTCTACTTTCTACTCTTTTCCATTTCATTCAATTCTGTACCTACTTTATTTAACATGCTCCATACCATAATGGACCCAACTAATGAACATACCTTACCTCCTTTCAGAATGGACCAAAAGTACAGAATCACCTCTGTCAAATCATCGATGGACCAAGTCAAAGTAGTGATTGTTGAGTACCAACCACCCAACGCCATGATACACGTTACGGCATACGACAAAACATTCGGGACCAGCAACAAGATTCATTTAAACGTTCGACGAGAAGGACCAAACAAAAAAATAAGAGTACTAACTATAGAGTATACTAAAACATAATTATCAAGAAAGCCAGAACAAACAATCAGACAGCTCATCAGGGAGCGACGATACCACAACCGATGATATGGACACTTCTTCGGAAGAACAAGGACCTATTTCTCTACATCCACCAATTGCAGACCCTTTGAGTGAAATAACACTACAGCAACTGAATAGACCAGAGCCAAACCGAGTCCATGTACATTTCCAAGGGAGTGTGGAGGCAGCAATACAATTATTTCAAGTCATTGGACTATGCACAATTACCACAGAAAGCCAAGGACTAAATGACCACATGCTAAAAATAGAATACCAGATTTATATTCATGCTGAAAGAGCCATGAAGCTCCCAAAATACGTGCAAAAAACAATCAACGAACAAACCACACAAAAAGGACCACACACGGATAAAGAAAGACCCAGCGCAGAACCAGTAATGATGTCAGCTTTAATAACCGGACGTTTAGATGACACGGAGAGGAAGAGATTATGTGTCCTAATACCCATAGGAAAGCCGCAAGAAATATATAAAGAGGACTGCGTAAAGTTCTGACCCTTGGGCCACATCATACGGGTAGTGATGAAAGGGCAGAAACACAACCATCGATTCCTAAGGTACATGGGCTATGTGAAGTATTTTAACGAAACAGATGATGCCGCTGCCATGGACAACTGTCCAAGAGAATACCGTCCAAGATGGGCAACAGTGAGACAATTTAGCAAGACTATGAGTAAACACAGAGAAAACCATGAACCATGGTGTGTTATTTCACTCAAAGGGTCTGCAATTGGTGGATGTAGAGAAATAGGTCCTTGTTCTTCCGAAGAAGTGTCCATATCATCGGTTGTGGCATGGCTGTAGATACAAGAAATAAACTGGAACACCATAGGATATGCAAGAAACAAATGGACAAAATATACAAGGTACACTGCCTATGCGGGAGTTGGTTGCAACATGAAGAATGGGACCAACACATAGCAGAGTGCAACTACAACCTACATTTTTTCTGCGGGAGATACATTCGAAGGACCGAATGGGACCAACACTTGGAAAACTGTAACTACAGTGTTTTTGACCACAACTCAATCAAGAGCAACCAAAAAAAAAAATGAACAAGGAAACAAAGACCAATCAAATCCACCATCAAATCCACCATCACCGAAAACAACAGACCACATATCTCAAAAACGGCCACAAAGAAGAACAAACGGAAGAAGCACGGGATTTAATCAGCCTTTGAAGCATACGTTTAACAGAAGAAGAAATCGCGAGAGAACCATCGCCAAGTATATTAGATATGGACCAGAAAGATTTCGAGAACCTCGATAATATTAGTTTTTAAGTAACATTTAATAATATTGGACCAATAGCTTTTTATATCTTCATAAAATTTATTCTTTTCTTTAATATAATATACATGCACTAAATTGTAAGACCACATCTATTGTCATGGACCTGGACCACCTTAATTTTAGAACCAGATAATGCCAAAATAATATTGTACCCAAGAACCAAAACACGATACACGTAAGTAAGTTTTCATCTTAATCTCTCAAAACGCTCGTAGTATCCTATCTGAGCAGTACAAAGATTTAATGACTTGTTTAATGTTCACAAAAGAAAGGAAGTGCAATACATCCCAACCCAAAACCCTACCAAAAGAGAACAACAACAAACAAAAAAATCACAATAAAGGTACACAGTATCTTACACCTGGTAATGAAGAACAAGAAATAACAGCTCAATCTCATTAGCCGACACGCAAATAGAGGCTACAGTTTCGGAGTTCGGCGGTTCCAATCTTTCGGCGGCATCTACAAAATGTCAACCGGACCATTTGGTGATGAAGGGCGAACCCATGTTCAATAATTTTTTTTTTAATTATAGTAGTTGTTTGACATCTCAAGATTTCCTGACCAAACATCCACCAAAAACCAACATACGCAAAAAGTTATTTTCTTTTCTGTGCCAAAGCCAAGTCAAATCAAACCAAACACATAATGACATAAAATTTTCTGACATAAGCTTACGATACAATAAAGAAAACCCGGGCTATGGACCCGCGCCCACTGGCAGATATTGTTATGTTACTCTAGAGCGATACGCGAAATTAATCGATGACGACGAACATTTTTAAGTAGGGGGGGATGTTAAGTGACGAAAATGGTGTATTTAATTAACTAATTGAATTCTTAAAAACTGAACTCCTACACACACAATTTTCGGCATTTAATTTCAATGTATGAGTCGAGGTCACAATAATATCTTGTGTCACCCACCTCAGCATTTCAAGGTCTATCTCCCCTTAACGCGCGATCGGCACGCGTGCGCTGCCCCGTAGATCTACTGTAGTTACTAAGCCATAAGAAACCGTAGGAGTGACACGAGACAACAATCGTCGTGACGTCACGGAGGAGAGGAGAGGTATTGATCGGGGGTGGGCGCTGCAGCGTGGACGCTGCAGCTAAGCCACGTTTTACGGTCAGTCATGATTGAGCCAAGTTAGAGTAGCCATACGCCTTATCAATACAGATTTTTTTAACGCAAAGAGCAACCAAGTTTAATAAGCATAAATAAAATATATTAAGAAAAACGAAAAAACAAGTAAGGTAGGAAATATTTTCTTTTTCATTTAATTCTCCGAAGAATTTATTCAATAACAATATTAAGGAGTTAAACAAAAGGTTTAATTGCCCCACGTGCGCGAAAGGCCCGGGCCTGTACAGGACGGCTGGATCAGACCTCCCCCCCCCCCGGCTTTAATAAAATTATTCCGTTAAGAAACAATACGCTTCTTAACACGGAAAATCTGAATTGTTATCCTTTAATTATTAGATTTAAGTTACGATTACGATTAGTTATAATTAGGCAGATACAAGGTGTAAATAAAGTAATGGTTAGACTTTACGAAAGAAAAACAGACAGGTCAGTTGGAATGATGGTCAGATGACTGATGATGCAACTGACTATTAAAAATATAATTGAAGATGGGAAGTCGCGTAAGGGCTCTCCGGTAAGGACTGGCTGCACAGTTTCATCGCTGGTATGAATTATCTCACAGGAAAGCTGATCATACTTCGGCTGCCAAAGCCCATGGATTTAATGAAGTAGCCGTGCAAGAATTTTGCACGTTATTGAAGCCAGTTAATGACGAATATAATTTTAGTCTTGAGAAAATTTATAATATGGATGAAACTGGTGTTTCTGTTGTGCCAAATTCGTCTCCGAAGATTATTTCCAAGAGAAGCGTACGCAAGTTGGTGGAAAAACTGAAGCTGAAAGAGGAAAACCGTCACCGCTGAAATTTTTATGTCAGCTGCTGGTGCTTTTATGCCCCAATTGCTCCTCGTGTAAAGGAAAACCCAGAGCTTGTACAGGATTCACCCCTTGGAGCATGGACGGAGTTTCACAAAACAGGATATATGCAATCTGAGATATTTGTAAGATGGTTTGAGATATTTATAAAATTTTCTCAAGCCAAACCAAATGATCCTGCGTTACGCCTTTTAGACCGACATTCTTCGCATACCAAGAATTTGAAAGTGATTGATTTGGCTAGAGATAATAGAGTAGTAATGTTGTGCTTTCCGCTCCACTATACTCACAAGCTGTAACCACGTGATGTGGGTTGCATGGGTCCACTGAGTATCTCTTTTGACAAAGAAGTATGCACTCTGCAACGACAAGGAGTTAATATCAATTTAAAAAATCTATTTTCAATATTTGGCAGATCATTTTTTCGAGCAGCTAAAATGGAAACTGCCGTTAATGCATTTCGAAAATATGGGTATAGTCCGTTTTTGCTGCGTCAGAAAGACACCCCTTCAACTTCATCCAATTCAAGTAATCGAGAGTCAGAGTCAAAAATTTCAGAATTCACTCAGGTTATCAAGGAAATTATGGACATTAGTCAACCATCCACTTCTCCTGAAGCTACTAAAGACTGTCATTCTCCTAAGTGCCATGAAAAGTCTACACTCTCTGCGAATAATGCTAATAATATAGCAGAATCTGAAGTGCGGATTCCGTATCATATATTCATCAAGCTAAGCCACCCATCAATTTTTTGAGTTCCTATTTTCAGATAAATGATCAATATGAATCGTCGAAAGAATTGGAAAGCAATCATGTTCACACGCCAATAGCAGATTCTCTTATGTCTCAAGTGCCACAACAATTTCAATCTGCTCAAGAGATGTAATGATAAGAATGTAGATGATAAAAATTTTTCTTTGGATAGTAGTAGTTTCAACGGTCTACCAAGCAGATCTTTGATGCCAGATAAAAATCTCTACCAACATCAACTACTTCTACAGAAATTAGATCTATCCAAGAAACTACCGAGAAAAGGGGAAGAGATCTGATACACCTTTAGCAACTCCTTACAAATTATCCGGTTTACAAACTACTCAGCTACTTAAACGTAAGCTGCCTGCTTCTACTGGACTAAGAAAACACCAACCACTTGCAAGCGTTAACAATCAAGTTCAACATAATAATTTAGTAATGCCTGCGTTTGAGCAACATATTCAATTGACTAGCACTGATTCAGTTCCCTTACAAGATGTTCCTTTTATAATACAAATGAATAATATTCAATCTTCTCTATTAAATGATATTCCAATTCAGGACATGGAGATTTGTTATGTAGATGGGGATACTGCCAAAGCTTTAAATTTAAATTAAGGTTTAAAATTAAAAATATAAGTGTGCTTATAAATGAAACATGATAGTATTATTAATGTTTCAGGTCAAAATGTTGTGATTACAAAATCAAAAATAAAATGTTTATATATTAGTATTACCTAAGATATTCAATAAATGAAAATAAAATATGGTTTAAAATGATTTATTGATTGTATTATTATATATAAGAAAATAATATATACTCCTTATTACACTGATCAAAGCTGCCTTATTGCAAAAAGGTAAGGATAAAAATACTTCATAATAGCCCATGTAACGTGGGATTTGTTACTCTATTTATTTATTAAACTTTGCTCAGCACTTTACCGAATTTATCTATATATTTATATAATGGGCGCCAGGTAAAGCGGCTAGCCCTTCACTAGTCCCTTTCCCCAGAGAAAGTCCCGTGAAGTGAAAAATCAGGAATATATAATAATATAATAATTACACAAATCTCACTCTTTAGATACCTAGGCTTTATTATTAATCACAATTTACCGGTCGCTAAACAATATGGCTACGCTAGTCCACGCACGCGTCTCCCGTGAAGACCAAATCATCGCGTTTCCCGAGTTTTCCGAATATCGCGTAATATCCCCTTTTCCCACACTACTATTCGTAATCTTCAAGCGGGCCCGGCGCGCACTGATTCTAATCAAGGGTGTCACACCACCAACGAATTTACGCCATTGCCCCCGCGCACATAGCGACAATATATTATAAATATTAAATTATAAATTCTCTCTATAAGTGCCGAGGGAAGCTCGACAATTACAGCCAACTCACCGTCGCTAATTGTGGTCGCCTCGCGGTGCTCCTCGTACTCTTTTTCACTATTATTCTCGCCGATTCTATCCTCGCTAACTATCTATCCGGCGATTATTATAAAAAGACTGGAGAAGCGCTCGCAACGTTCGTCTATCAGCTCTAACGGGCGGGCAGGCAATCGTCAAAATCGGAGAGGGCGGAAATCTCTTCCAAATTTTCCAGCCCTTCTTCTCGACTACCTTCAGTCCACACAATTGTTGCTTCTGCCCCTTTCTTGTCGTTGATTGGCCTTGATTTTCCCTAAATGCGTCACAAACTCTCCCCCCCTAAACGGGACGCACCGCCAGGAGTGGACTATTTATTCCAATAATTAAACGAGACTCTAGTTGGGCCATTGTATCCCATCAACGCGATTCCCGAACAACCCTATATATATATATATATATATACTTATATATATACTTATATATATACTTATAACTAATCAGGCTGTAATCAAACAAAGAAATTTATTAATACCTCCACCTTACTACTCCCAATCCGACCACAGAGCAATGGCGCTCATAGATCACGCGACCATAGGGGGAATTATAAGATCCTAATAAAAAAATTCAATAAATAAATAAATAACAAGAATTTTAACAACTTACTGGGCATGGGTATGCCTCCGTCACTCCATGTTTCGGTCACTAATTGGGTTCTCAGGTTGTGTCCTTGGTCGCCGGTGCTTAGGGTCTCGGATGGGTTGCTATAGTTGTGGTCGCTAGAATGTTCGGAGTCTCCACCTACTGGCCACTTCGACGGCTCTTCTCGAGATGATGGGCCTCCAACGTGGCGCGTAGCAGAGCGGCTCGGTCGTGGGACGGAAGGTCCGCAAGGCTCTCTGCCAGTCGCTGGATTCTCTCCATGATATCTTCTGGTGGGGCTGCAGTCATAGATGGGTCACTCGGTGGGCCTGGTGGTGGGGGGTTGGCATGCAGCGGGCGTCTCTCGGCGGGTCCTGGTGGTGGTGTTGGTAATACGCGACGCGGTGCTGGCGTCGGTCTGTTCGAACCTCGATGAGTCCGCTCCAAGTGGACCACCGTCGCTGAGGACGGTGTCGAAGGTTGCGTCGAAGGTTGGAGGGTCGCGAGGTTCCTCTCGTAGGCCCAGCGGGGCCAATCCTCCCTCCTACTTCCATCGAGCCCACTCCCGATGAGGCTCACTACATCTGGGGCAGCTCATCACTTTGACGCCCCGCCTGCCGCAATTGCGACACCAAGAATATTGTCGGGACCTCGGACACTTCGACGAGATGTGCCCCTTCTGCCAACAGTTATTGCAGGCCCCATCAGGAGGGTCAAGTGTTGGGTCAGTGGGAATGGGAATCAGCCCATGGCTGAACATGATGCCCGTGAGTTTTACCTTACGGGTCTCCGCCGGATTGACGGCTGACTGTAGAGGGACGCCGGTCCCGGTGGTGGGGACTGCGCGTGCATGGCCGCCACCCTCTCAGCTACTGGCGACTCATAATCGTCCAACTGGAGCTGACGCCGCGGGTTGTATCGGTGCCTTCGAGCCGAGATAGGGGAGGGTAAGGGACCTCCCTCAATCCAGCAACCTCACCACTCACGGCCGGTTCTTACTCCAGGTCCCATTCCATAGGGGTCTTCGACGCGCCTGTTTTCAGGGGGATTGTTGGAAGAGTCGGGTGAATCGGGGGTATGTCGGGTTCAGGACAAGGTTCCTCCGATTCCTGACCCTCTGGAACCTCCCGTTGGATAGGTCGTGCGTCGCGAGGATCCTCCTCTGGATTCGGACTCTGCGTCTGTTCCGCTTCTTGGGCGAGACGGCGAGATACTGCTCCCGTAGCCCGAGCAGCTAACAAGCGAGCTATCAAACTCCCCGCTGGTGGAGAAGGGTGTTCTTCGGCCACCTGCTGCTGGTTTGGCTGTAGTCGCCGGTTCCTCATTCGCTCCCGGATGCCTCTCTCCTCCTCCTGCGCATCCGCCCAGGCGACACGTTTCGGGTTGCTCGAGGCGATCAAGGCCATCCCCTCTCTTGGTGGCTCTTCGTCAGCGGATTCGCTAATTCTGGTCGCTACCATCTGCATGTACCGTGGCTCCGAGTGATGGACGAAAGCGTGGACCGCCATCCCCTCCCTGACGTCCTGAACCCTGCGATTCTCTCCGGGTTGTGCGGGGGCCATGTTTTCTACCACGGAAGGATAGGTGGGGGGCAATCCCCGTGGGGACTCCCGGGGTTGAGTTGCCAACCTCAGGGCATTGAAGGCTCGATTGCTCTCTTGCTGCTCCCACACCTGCTGTATCGCGGTCTCCCAGTCGTGTGCGGTCATGGAGTCATCGTCGGGAGTAGGCGGAGGCCCACGAAGGGGTGCCATATCTTCCACCTGCTGTACCCGTTCGTTACTCAGGATACGTCAGCTAGCTGGATACTCAAAAGCGGGATGCGGGTGGTGGTCTCCTCGGCTCGCTCGGCCTATGTGACCTCCTCTAGCACTCTAAACATTCTCAACGGCCAATTCTCTTCTTCTACTCTGTGAACATATAAAAAAAACACAACAACAAAAATATAACAACTTCAAGGTCGCTTATCACGAATGAGGTCGCTACTACGGGGCTTTTCCCCTTGGGGGAATATATCTCTTCAATTCCCTCACGTGCACCTAGGGTATTCTTTTATGCTCCTCCATATTTAGCACATATACCAGCGGAGACTTGACTTGTTTGATGGCAAATGGACCATCAAACCGGCCAGCTAACTTAGCCGAGAACCGCTTGTCTTTATTTGACAAGTGATGGGTAACCCTCATTACTCATTAAGTCCCCTACCTGGAACGTCGCATCCTTCCTGCCACGATTGTAGTATTTGGCTTATCGCTCTTTTGCAGAGTCGATGTGCCTGATTACTAGATCACGTAGGGCTTCCAGTCTTCTTACTCTATCTAACCAATCTTCCGGGTGACTACTAACAAGGCTGGTGATACCTTGGTGACCGCTTGCATCGCAGTGTTGACTGCATGCCTGAACTCATGAAGATGGGCATCCCAATCCCGGTGGTCTTGTTTCACGAAGGTCGCTATCATGGTCTTTAGGGTTCGGTTGCTTCTCTGCACTGGATCGGCGTGCGGATGGTACGGTGGCGTGGTCATACGGGTCACTCCATACTCCTTCAGAGTGTCGGTCAGGTTCTTATTAATGAACTTTTTCCCATTATCTGTGAGTACGTAGTTTGGCGTTTCCCACCGAAACAAGACGAGCTCCTCTAGGGCACGAGCCACCGACTTGCCATCAGCTTTTCTCAGCGGCTTTAGCTCGATCCACCGCGTGAAGAGATCCTGGAATACCACCAAGTATTTGAACTGACTCTTACTTGATGGAAATTCCATAAGATCTGCTGTCACTACGGCCCATGGTCGCTCTACAATTCTCTTGCCTAGTAGCCCTATAGGTGCCGTCAGAGAGGCCTTGTGCTTCTGGCATTCGAGTCAAGACTGGACGGAGCGTCGCACGTCGTAGTACATGCCTTAACAGAAATATTTGCGGGCCACTCGGTCATAGGTCTTCTCAAGTCCCAGGTGTCCGGCGGAGGTGATGGAATGGCTCTCAGTTATCACTCTCTCACAGTACTCTACTGGGACGACAAGTCTCCATCCTTCTTCTCGAGATGTCACTGGGTCTAATAGGGGGTCGCTACGAAATATGTACAATATGCCATCTTTGATTCGCCAGTCTGGGAATCAGTGTGGGTGTCTTTGTACTTCTTCTATCCTAGTTAAGTATCGCTCGTTCTGTATCTCTTCAAATCCAGCTATTTCCCCTCCATCTTCATACATCCTGGACAACGCATCAGGCACTTTCAGCAGAGTGCCCTTTCGATGGATTATTTCGAAGTCCCACTGTTGCATTTCAAGTGCCCAACGGGATAGTCGTCCAGTAGGGTCCTTTAAATTACGAAGCCATTGGAGGGCGCTATGGTCGGTGATGGCCTTGAATTCGTACCCTTCAAGGTATGGTCGCAACTTTTTAATGGCCCATAATAACGCCAAGCATTCTCTTTCGGACGTGGTATAGTTTCGTTCAGCCGCTGTGAGTACTCTACTCACATATACGATGGGGTGCTCTCCATCATCTCCTTCCTGTGTCAAAACCGCCCCAATCGCCACTCCACTTGCATCACTCTGGACCGTGAAGATTTTGCCAAAATCTGGTCTTGCCAGGACCTGAGCTACCGTTAGCGCCCTTTTTAGACCTTCTAAGGCCTCTTTTTGGTCGCTATCCCATTTCCATTCTTGTCCCTTTCTTAGTAACTTCACTAACGGTATTTTCATCTCTGAGTCGTTCTGAATGAATCGCGAGTACCATCCTATCATACCCAGAAATCGCCTCAGTTGCGTAACGGTCTTCGGCGCTGGATATTCTGTCACTGGCGATACCTTTTCTGGGTCTGGTCGCAGTCCAACTTTATCAAGCAAGCAGCCTAAGTACGTCGCTCTATAGCAGCAGTATTCGCACTTTTTCCGATTGACTACCAATCCTGCTTCGACCAGCTGCTAGAGGACCAGCTCCAACCATTGGAGATGTTCCTCAAAGGTCTCGGTCGCTATAATGATGTTGTCCAAGTATCCAAACACATATGGTTCATACTGGACGCCAAACGAAACATCGATCAGGCGTTGAAAGGTCATGGGTGCATTCGTTAATCCGTCAAGGGCATTTTTACGAATTGCAAATGCTGTACATTTCTTGCTCCTTTGCTCCATCGGTACTTGAAAATAGGCCTGCTTGAGGTCAATTTTGGTAAAATATTTGGCTTTACGCAATTTGTCCAATATGGAATCCATGCTCCTGATAGGATATGCATCCTTCCGGGTCACTTTTTTGAGGTCGCGATAATCTATACAGAATCTATAACTCCCATCTGGCTTCTTGCTGATTACCGGGGCGCTACTCCATTCACTTGCCGATCGTTCTATTACTCCACTCCTGAACATCTTGTCTATCTCTTCGTGTACTACTTTCAGAAGTTTGGGTGACATTCTCCTTGGCCGATGTTTGATGGCGGCTGCAGAGAGGACATCTATTTGATATTCGGTCAGTGTGGTCGTTCCTAAATTTTCCGATGGCGGAGGTAATATCCTGGTGACCAGATCTTCTATGGCTTTCCGCTTCTCGTCGTCTGCCTCGGTAATGCCGACGCATTCGGCGTATGTTGGGGTCGCTTCGATTTCCTCGTCGTTCCAAGATTGCTTCCACGAGCCCTCGTTAGTCCTTCACGTCCGTCTGCCGTATCTTACATCAACGTCTCATGGGGTGGTAAAGTCCTATCCAAGTAAAATGACGTGGTCGCAAGGATCTACGGCTCTTACCATTAGCTTCCTGGATCTGCAATCCAATTCCATGTTGATGTTCAGATACCCCAATACTTTCTTTGTTGCACGTAACACACTTCTCATAACATAGTTGGCTGGTCGCAATCGGTCTTCGAATTCAGCCGCTATCACTGGTCCTACTAGGGAGACCGTGGCTCCTCCATCAATTAGGGCTCTGTATTGCCTACCACCTAGTATTACCTTCGTGAAGTTGCGGTTCTTTGCGTTCATACCTGCGACTTCGTCTTCGCCTGGTTCGGAACCTCCAGTTGCTCGGCCTCCGGCGTACGTAGTACGTTGGTCTCCCCCCCTAGACTAGATATGGGCACCCCAAAATCTAAGTCTGTAACAGAGGTGGAGGGGCCCTCCAACGAGGGAGTGGACACCTGTGACCCTTCCAGAAGGTCGACTGCCTCTCGTACGAGGGCTAGGTGCTCGAAATCCTTCTGCTCGTCAGCTGTTGGATTGAGCGCCGTTGCGTCGGACCCTTCGAGGACCGGTAAGGTTGTCACTCTTTCGATCACGTGGCGTAGGAGTCGCTGGATGCTCTGTTTAGAGTTGTTTTGACTGCTTACTCCAATATCGCCACTCTGCTCTCTCATGGTCGCTAAGTCGCTTTCGTTTCTTTCGACTTTGTCTCTGTTTTCACTGAATTTCTGTATGCCACTGTTATGAAACCCTCTATTCTCTACTTTTCCTCTCTCTTCTCGAATTTTGCTGCTCTCACTACTCTTTCTATTCTCTACTTTTTCTCTTTCTCTTCTCGAATTTTGTTGCTCTTACTACTCTCTCTATTTAATGGTCTTGTGGTCGCTATTGGTGAGGTCCTATTTAATCCTCCTCTGTTTGAAGTATTACTCCAAATTGGGCGAGTCTCCATATCTGACAATATGGATTTAATACTTTTAGCTGCCTCGCCTATCATCGATCCACGTCTCTGTTGGTCGCTGCTAATTTTCGCTTTCTCTGGGGTCGTTATTCTCTTCTCCTTTATGGTCGGTTGGGCGCTATGCTGGCTTCCCTTTATTGTTGCCAATTTCGTCCCGTTTGCGGTTGCTGGGGAGGTATGGGACTCTTCTGCCCCCCTGCATCCCGTTTCCCATGGCCTGATCATTTGGAGAAGACTGCCATGCCGGCTATCTATTGGGACATTCGTTTGCATAGTATCCCACAGCCCTACATAAGTAGCATGTCCTTTGTGGACATTCTCTTGCTCGGTGCCCTACCGCCTGGCATGTATAGCATGCACCATATACTGGAATATTTTGGGCAGAAGGCTCTAGTTCCACTCATATTATAGGCGCCTCGGCCGGTGAATTCTTGGGCCTGACCACCTCTACCCTGAAATGAATTAACGTTCTGGGGAGAAGACCATTGCCAAGCGGGCACAAAATTCGGTCGCAGCGGATTCAGCGGTGTGCTGTGCGTCATTGTTGCGGTCGCGTTGTGCAAGGCTGGCTGTACTGGGGTCGCTTGTACGTTGGCTTCAGGCCTGTGATTCTCCTTGGCAGCAGCTACCGTTTTTTTTTTGTTTTTTCTTTGCTGTTCTATTCCTATGTGCTGTCGCTACCTTACGGACTGAGGGTGTCCCAGAGTATGCTGCATCTGGTATGCTCATTTTCTCCTTTGGTGCAGCCTCTTCAAACCGGTCGTCTAGTTGTTTCTTCTTTTCCCAAATTCTCCCTAGTTTCTAGCGTGCGCCTTAACCAACTGAGCGACGGACGCTCTTTGAAGAAGGAGAACGTTTTCACCAAGATTTCAAAGATCTAGAACGAAGATTTCAGGGTAGATGGGATGAAAACATGATGGCAGATTTCTGTTGGATATTGCAGAGAGAAAGTACGGAAAAATGAAAAAAACGCAAGAGAAATCCCTTGCACAGATCTTTTGAGGATAACCGAGTACGATACAAAAGAAGGCGAAACGATGAAGAAGTAGAATAGTGAGATAAAAAATGCACGTTCCAGCGATTCTAGAAATATAACCGAGTGATGATGCGAATAGATTTGAACATTTTTGTTGGATTTGACCTTAAAATTAAATTTATCCTGACATACTGGAAGCAAACGAATCTCGAATTCCAACTCAGAAACCCCAAAAACATATTGACATAGTAGTTTAGTTCCGTAAAGACACATTTTCTTATTTTTGCAATTTTCATATGAATCCTCCATACAACAACATGAAGTGACCTTGAAATGACCTTGGGGGTTATGTTATCAAAAAATTGAATACATATCTAGATGTAAAATTTCCCGTTCTTTCGGTATCTGCAGTGAAAAATTCATGTTTAGCAGAACAAACATATTTGACCTTGAAATAACCTTGAAGTTGACCTTGTCGGATCAAATGAACATCAGATTTGGTTTCAGTGACCCCCAAAATATATAGGAATAAAAATTTTAATCGATTTGACCATTTTTTCATCATTTGACCATTAAATGACCTTGAACCTGACCTGATGGAGACAAACGGTCACCGGATTCGGATTCAGCGACCCCAAAAACATAAAGATATACTAGTTTGGTTCCGGGAACAAGAACGTTTTTCCTTTGTGTGCCTGTGATAATTGACAATCTTTTCTCCTTTTGCCATCGACCGGTTCCGTAAGTCCGCCATCGTGTCTTTTTCATCTCTGTGACCCAAATACTGCCTTCTGAACGCTTTTTTAAAGTCTTTCCATGATTTTAGGTCGGGTCGCTTCGATCGATACCATCTGCTAGCATTTTTTGAAAATATCGATGGTGACGCATTCAACAGCTCCCTGTCGCTCATGGCTAGGCTTGCTTTGCAATCCTGCAGCCGGTCCAAAATTTCCTCTGGCTCCTTATCTTCCCCATTGAACTTTAGGTTCCAACTCTGCAATATTTTAACATTCTTCCCCGTTATGTCGGCATTCGAATGCCATTTCATATTTTTTTCTTTCATCTTCTTATCTTCATATTCCGAATCGTTAGTCGATGTCGACTGGTTCCGATTGTGGCCTCTCCTGTGTTTCCTACTTCTTTTATTGTGGTCGCTATCTGAGTCTGATGAAGTCGTATTACAGTCGCTACTTGTAGTACTTTTACTCGAACTCCTATGTATATAGTTTCTCACTTTACGGCTATCTCTCTTCTTTACTGATCTTAGGTCTCGTACGCTACTTTCCGAGCTACTCGATGACAGTCGCTTTCGTTCTCCTCTTCTCTGTTTTGATGAATCGGTTTGCTGGTCTGCTGGCCTACGAACGGTGTTCACCTCGGGACTCCGAATCTCTGCCACGTCATGATTCCTGGGTCGCTCCCTTCTCTCTTGAGATCCCCTCGGTGGTCTCAGAGTGTCTACGTAATCCTGTGGGTTTGCTACCGGAGGTGGGACTACCGGAGGTTGTGGCGCGTATACCGGTTCTCGGAGGAGAATTGGTTTATGTTGTGCCATTTTCAGTTGTTCAAACTCCTGCAGTATCCGTTCGTATGGTCCTGCCCCCCGTGGAATGGCATCTTCTTCTCGATTCTCCTCATCTTCTTTGTTGCTTACGTCGCTACTGTCTGTTGAGTTCCCATTTCTTGGGTTACTGGCTATGGGGTCTCTATATTTTACTTGTCTGATATATTGAATACTGTCGTTCAGGTTTATCCCCTGCTGTGGCGTTTGGCTTTGTGATGCTCCTGTCAGATTGCCACTTCTTGCCAGGGGTTGTCCAATCTGACTAGTCACCGGACCGGCCCCGACGTTCGTTGCTTGTGGCGTTGCAGGAGGTCGTGTGACCGACGGCGCTGCGGTGGTTGATATCGAAGGTAACGTTTGTTCCGAAGCCGTTGACGCTGGTGTAATCAATTATATTGGTCTTGGGATTATTGGTACCGCGGGAGTTCTCGTACCAGAATCCGGTGATGGATGATTTCCTGTATATCGGAAAAGTGGCTCTGGCAGCCTCCATTGGTAGCCGGTTGGTATCATCTTCATTAGTCTCGGAGTATATGCCAACTGTGTATGACTGTTCATCGCTAAGAGTTGCGGTGGGAACCCTGTTTGCACTCTTGGACGTGTGTTTGCAGACACCATCTGCATCGCGAAGCTATCCGTTGGTCCCCGGGTACGAACTGGTGTCGTCATAGTGAGAGTGGTGGTCGCTTTGCTTATTGTTTCTAACATAACTACTGGTGCATCGGTCGCTTGTTGATGTGTTGTGACTTCTTAAATCTGCTCTGTGATTGCCTGTCCCTGTTCTTGGCTATACTCCGTTTCGGTGCTTTGCAACTCTACTTCTTTGGTCGCTCTCTTAGGCTTCCTACCTCTTTTCTTCTTCTCAGCTATCTGTTCAAACGATTCCTCTCGCATTATGGCCGCCGATGTTGCCGGTACTTGATCCCATGGTCTCTTGTTCAATACGGTATCCCAATTTACAGCTGCACCTTGTTCCACTGTCCTTATGCTTGCCCGCAGGAGTCTGTCTCAGAGTTGGGCTGTTGTCCCAGATACGCTAAGTCCCATCTGATCTAAAATTATTATTAGTTCGCTCGGGTCCATCCCATTTATTCTAGTTGATACTGCCATTCACTGGAGTATGCGCGGATCCTTCTTTGCTGCTTGCCTTGTGTTCATTTTGTACTTTTTACTCGTACACTAAGGAAACAAAAACAGCGGTTTGGTCGCTAGTTACACTCTACAGTTACTGCAATATTCGCTATGTTGGGAGGGCCCGCCCAAGTCTTTGGAATCTTCGCAAAGACGGGAATTTAACCTGCAGTACCTGGTGCACGTAGAGGGAAAGGTCGCTAATAAGAGAATCAGTCTTAACTCTTTTACGGGACAATTTTCCTGCCTAACTACTGTGTCACTAATTTTCCATTTTTATAATGATTTATAATAATAATATGTATATTTATATATTTTATGTTACTCTGGAGATTACCGTATGTTTACTTTTGCTAAAGGGACAAAAGAAGATAAAACAAAGAAAATAGATTCTTTTCTTGAGGTCTTCTTTATTGGTTCCTTTAGCTAAAAATGCCTACTCGAAATTTGTTTGCCTAATTCTTGAGTAGCTGCTGAAATACCCTGACGCGAATCTAATAAAGTCGCTATTCAGTCTTCAATAGTTCTTGGTATTCTCTTCTTGTTTATATCTGGAGTAATAATCTGAGGTTTCTTCTGGGTCGCAATCAATTTTCAGTAAATAATTCCCAATACAATTAAATAAATATAAATATATGTAATAATCAATTTTTCCTTTGACACAGTAGTTATAATAATAACTTTAGTTGTTGTATTTATATACCCAATTTCCAGCAGTTGTAAGAAAAATTTTACTCTTAACCAAATTATAAATCGTTCTTACTAATCGATTTGGGGGTAGTAGCACAGCAAATTTAATATTTTGTGGAAATGCTCGCAACATAAACTTTCCCTATACGGTGGTGTGACTCCTACTCTACTGCCACTCGTGCCCCACCATGTGCTACGGCATGCCCCCTAGTGGGACACGTAGAGCAGTTTCGAGAAATTTTTTTTGACTTATAATAAAAAATATACTTAAAAATAATAGTTTCGATCTTTCGATTATGTTTTGACATAAGTTTATCTATTAATTGACCTTTTTTACATTATTTAAATCTTTCAATTTATTGTGCACTCTTAATTTAAAGTTTGGGTACCAGCCACGCCCAATACATTTTTTACGTATACCACTACTGACTGTTTATTTATGGATTAAATATTTTAGAGATCTCTAAGAAAAATAAAAACGTGATCCGATGTTAAATATATTATTAATAAAAAAATTAAATTAATAACAAGTAGTGATATTCGTAGGAACTATTATTTAAGTGGTTTTCGATTTATCAAGACATCACATAAAATTACCTTAGAGAGCAGTAGTAGTGTTGGCAAGCATGACATCAGCAGTTACACCTCTGGTAGTGACAATGTAGTACCTACAAAACCTAAACGGTATAGACGAGCTTTGTACCCTGATTATGAATCTCATCAAGTACGCTATCAAATCAGGGAAAAGTAGGAATCTTCTTCACCAAACTTTTTGATTCCAAGTATATCTGACACCACTGCAACTAAATCATGTAAATTTACATATAAATCTATTCATATATCGACGGTCCCTAAAAAGAAAGACGTTATAACAATTATTCTCCTTGGGAGCGGCAAAATAAGTATAAAATTTTTGTTAAAAAAGGTTGTCATTAAATTATGATCAAATAATTCATTATTTTCGATAAATCCCACCAAATCAATCAGCGGTAGAGGTGTCTGCTAGGATGGGTAATCGTAATCTCATCTCATATTATATTAAAGTACTTCCATTTTTTCTCCGGTTCTCTGGTCTCCTGAAGTCACACTTCCTATATTTCCTAATTTTATTAGAATTAGAGTGACCTCTTTGAAATTCTTATCTCATTTGAACCTCTTTTACAGTGCATCAACTTACGTAACAATATCGACTTAAGAGTACTAATTTCAGACCCGTATCACAGTTCGCCGAAGCGAACAGCGCACAGTGGGGCCGTTCAAGAAAAAAAGGGAAAAAATTTATGCTTTAAGCGAGGTTGCACAAAAATATAATTTTTTTTTAATAAATATTCCTTATGTGATTACCTATAAGAATCGGTTTCCCCCGCAGTGATCCGGCAACATCTAATATGTTATACGAGGGTAGTTCAATAAGTCTTTAGAATGACCAACAGATGGCGCGCGAATCGCTCCAAATCATCTGTTTTCAGTCAGCACCACTCCCGACTAGATATATGGTGCAGTCACAGTCCACATCTTCTGAGTTTACGTGTTTTTATAACCAATTGAAAAAAAAAATTGCTTGTTAAGAAAAATGGAAAAAAACGAGTTCAGAGCGGTAATTAAACATTTTCATTTAAAGGGTTTAACTCCATATGAGATAAAAAATGAATTGGACTCAGTTCATGGAACATCTGCCCCTGCCTTAGCAACGGTTTATAACTGGGTAAATGAATTTAAGCGTGGTCGTACATCAATAAGTGACGAACCACATTCAGGAAGGCCCGTAGAAGCAACTACTCCCGAAATCATCAATAAAATCCACGATATGGTGTTGAAGGATAGAAGATTAAAAGTGCGTGAGTTAGCTGAGGCCACAAGGATATCTATAGGTGCAGTTGTTTCAATTCTACATGAAAAATTAGGCATGAAAAAGCTATCGGCAAGATGGGTGCCGCGTTTGCTCTCAGCTGAGAATAAACGCAATAGAGTGGTCGCCTCTGAGGCTCTTTTGGCGCGCATAAGTCGGAATCCTGAGGAATTTTTTCGTCGATTTGTGACTGTGGATGAAACATGGACACCACTACACTCCTGAGACAAAGAAACAATCCAAACAGTGGATTTCCACAGGCGAACCAGCTCCAAAGAAGGCAAAGACCGTAAAGTCAGCTGGTAAGGTTATGGCTACAATTTTTTGGGATGCACGTGGAATTATACTTATTGACTACTTGGAAAAGGGTAAAACAATTACTGGTGAGTATTATGCATCATTATTAGAGCAGCTGAAAGAAGAAATTAAAAAAAAACGACCACATTTGGCGAGAAAAAAATTCTCTTTCATCACGACAACGCCCGAGTTCACACATGCTTCGTTTCAATGGCTAAAATTGAAGAACTAAAATTCGAATTGGTCAAACACCCACCGTATTCACCAGATTTAGCCCCCAGTGACTTTTTCTTATTTCCAAACTTGAAAAAATGGCTCGGTGGACAGAGATTTACGGACAACGAAGACGTCATTGCCTCTGTAAGTGCTTATTTTGAGGAACTTCCGAAAACGCACTTTTCTGAAGGATTAAAAAAACTTAAAAAGCGATTGACCAAGTGTATAGAGCTCCAAGGAGATTATGTTGAAAAATAAAAAAAAATTTACCCAAAAAAAATTGTTTTTATACTTTATTCTAAAGACTTATTGAACTACCCTCGTATCTATATATATACATGTGATGGAGTTTGCCTATGCCCGGAAATAATGCAAAACTTTTGTTCGTTCTTGACTAACTTTGAGTAACGTTGCGTTGAGCAATGCTGCGGGATCACTGCAGGGGAAACGGACTCTTATAGGTAGTCACATAAGGAATATTTATAAAAAAAAAATTCATTTTTTGTGCAACCTTGCTTAAAGCGTGAAATTTTTCCCCTTTTTTCCCGAACGGCCACACTGCCCATAAAGACAAAGTAAAAACAAGTTTGTAGCACAAAAAGCTCAAATGTAAAACCGTATACAACTAAATTTAAAGAAATTTTTGACTCATAAATAATACATTAACAGCACAGTTTTTTCATTCAGTCAGCTGTAGCACAGTGAACTGTAAAACCCATCCTTTGACAGAAAAACTAAATTATAAATATCAATAGAATTAATGGTCTAGGCGATGTATATATCTTACTTATCGACCTTGCTGCTTCAAAGGGTGAGGGCAGACTGAGAAATGGAACCACTGTCCCGGCTATTTATGCAAATCGTGGCGCATGCGCAGATTGCGTATTTCTATACATCTGCACAACACTTAAATAAATATAAGAAATATCCAGCAAATTCATTCTTACGCATGCGTAGACTCCAAGTATATAACAGTATATATATATATATATATATATGTATATATATATATATATATATATATATATATATATATATATATATATATATATATATATATATATATATATATATATATATATATATATATATATATATATATACACACACGGTGACCCATTTTAATTGCCGCACCCGGATTTCTCGGAACCTAAGCCAGATAGGGAAAAACGTTTCAGACAAAAGTTGTAGGGGACAAAGGGGGCCATACAATGGCGCTAACGGCTTTGACCTTGAACTTGACCTTTAAGGTAATTTCAAGGGCAAAGTAGTTTTTTCATATGGGAACACCTAGTTTTGACCCCGGATTCGGAAAGAGCGGGAAATTTTACGTTCAAAATCATATTGAGAAAAAATTTTTCAAGGTCATTCCAAGGTCAAGTCAAGGTCAAACTCCGAAAAGTCCGTTTAAAATCGTTTTTTTCCATGAACCACAGGCTAAGCTGGTTCAAATTGATCGTAGGCTGTAAATAAATTTTTAAAATTGTTTATTTTTTTATGATTTCTAGGCAAAATCAATCCGAAGTGAAATCCATTTGACCTTGAGATTAAAATGGAAACCCACAAATTCCAACTCACAAATCCTAACCCCACAAATCTCAAAACCAAAACCGTTCGATCCGCAAACTTTAAACTCACGCATCCTTAACCAATATTTTCCTACCCACACGCCCCAAACTCACATATCCTATTTATTTCTTTAATTTAAATTTTGACTTTGCATTTGCATTTTTTATTAATTATTTTTTTTTGCTTCTACAATTATCTTAGTCGGATCCTAATTTTTTGAATTATGAGCTGTCAAAAAATGTGATTCTTTTTACAAAAAAAAACTCATAACTTCCTAAAAAATAAAGATACAACATTTCTGTTTCGTACAAAAAGCATCGTAGCTATTTTTTTAGAATCGAACTATTAAAAAAAAAACTTAATATTAAAAATGGGCGGAAAATCTTAAAATCGGTGAGCAGTTCAGATTTAATTAAAAGAACCATTGACGGAACCTATTTTCTTCGTAGATGTATTTTTAATGATTACATTATCAAAATTAGTATTTCTGAAATTCGAACGCTACTAATTCACATTATTTACATAAAACAAACAAATAAAAGGAAGTTTTAGTTTTATTTGCAATCAAAATAAGAAATAATGCTTTATTGAATACCTTTAATGTTTTGACGATTATTTTAATTAAAATTTAAAATTAAAAAAAGTTTTACACACGAAGTATTTATGGCAAATACAGTTAGCTAAATAAAGTTATCGTAATTTTCCAACGTTTTTCCTTTTTAGGCGCGACCGTATACGGGCGAGCCTTATAATTATTAATATTTTTGATGCCATTTTACTATTTAAATTTAATAGTAATTAATAGCTGGCTCTGAAATGGCTGACTATCCGCCCAACAAGATCGTTGATATGATTTTGGTTTTAAGAGCAAGCCAAAATAATTATCGTGGTGCGGCAAGACTTTATGCTGAACGCTATCCTGACAGACGACACCCTGACGATAGGGCTATCAGACGTTTAACTCAAAGAGCTCGTGGTGGACACATGGTTCGCCAACGCAGGCGCCATGAGTATGATGAAAATGATAATCGAGTTGTAACTTGCAATAATTCATCTTGACCCACACATTAGCGCTCGCCTTGTCGAAAGGGAAATTGGTATTCCAAGAAATACTTTTTTAAGAATTATGAAGGTGCTTCAATATCACGCGTATCATATTACTTTGGTTCAAGAGCTACAGATTGAGCATTTCCAACAGCGTATTGTGTTTTGCCAATGGGCTTTACGAATGATAGAAAATGATTCAGATTTTTTTAACTTTGTTCTTTTTTCTGATGAGGCTAAATTTCAAAGTGATGGGGAACTGAATCGGCATAATTGCCATTATTGGTCTGATGTGAATCCTCATTGGGTCAGAACTGTAAACCAGCAAAGACGTTGGAGTATTATGGTATGGTGCGGGATTATCAATGGATATTTGATTGGTCCTTATTTTTTTGAAGAAAATGTAAATCAACATACCTATTTGACGCTAATAAGAGGGGAACTACCAGGATTGATGGAAGATGTTGATTTAGAAACTCGACGAAGAATATGGCTCCAGCAGGACGGCGCACCACCACATTTCACTCGAATTTAAGGGCTTTTTTGAATGAGCACTATGGTAACAGATGGATTGGTCGAGGAGGTCCGGTTAACTGGCCTGCTTACTCACCCGATCTTACATCACCAGATTTCTATTTATGGGAGTATTTAAAAAATGCTGTTTTTGAGCAACAACCCACTACAAGAGCAGATACGCAGGATAGGATTCGTCGAGCATGCGCTGCCATTCCGAAACAAACTTTGCAGAACACCGTTCGCCATTTTCAAAGGCGTTTGACTATGTGTCTTGAAGCAAATGGTCGTCATTTCTAACACTTGCTTCGAGGTTAAATAAAAAATTATTTACATTACGAAGAGAGGCGAGGGGACTCACTATAATCAAGCACCCCGAACAGTGAGAGGCAAGGGGTCTCACTATAATCAAGCACCCCGAACAGTGAGAGTCAAGGGGACTCACTTTAATCAAGCACCCCAAAGGAAACAATCCTTATTACGTCCACGTTGTTGTTTCTGGGTAGCGCGAAAAGTAAGGTTAATACATTTATAACAGAAGCTTCGACGATCTTAAAGTTACCGTTAAAAAATCATTTTGCCCTTGAGAAAAATTTTTCAGGGTTCAGGATGTGTGGGTTTGGGGTGTGTGGGATTAGCATGCGTGGGGTAGGGATGTGTGAGACTGGGGGGTGTGGGGTATGGTTGTGTGGGACTGGGGTGTAACAGTTTAGTATGTAAGGGCACGAAGTTTATGGGGTTAGGATGTGCGAGTTTGAGTTTTGTTTACTAGGATGTGTAAGTTTTGGGTGTGTGGGTTCCCCTATTAAGCGTACGATCAATTTGAACCAGCTTAGTTGTGGTTCATGGAAAAAAACGATTTTAAACGGACTTTTCGGAGTTTGACCTTTATTTGACCTTGAAATGGCGTTGAAAATTTTTTTCTCAATATGATTTTGAACGTAAAATTTCTCGCTCTTTCCGAATCCGGGGTCAAAACTAGGTGTTCCTATATGAAAAATCCACTTTGACCTTGAAATAACCTTAAAAGTCAAGTTCAAGGTCAAAGACGTTAGCGCCGTTGTGTGGCCCCCTTTGTCCCCTACAACTTTTGTCCGAACCTTTTTCCCCTATCTGGCTTAGGTTCCGCGAAATCGGGGTGCGGCGATTAAAATGGGTCACTGTATATATATATATATTGTAACAGGTGGGACAATTGTTTATAACAATTGCCCGTGGCTAATAAGCCTTCGGTCGAGCCGCTAGCGTGCAAAGTTAGCACAGCACGCAACGCGTACTGGCCTTTGCCCCTACCTGCAGTAAGCCGGCGGCGCAACGTCGCTGAGCTTCTGCCTGACTGCCGCTGCTCTGGCTGTCCTGCTGCAAAGTTCGCTGAATTCCGGTGAATTCAGCTCCGTGCGGAGTTACCTCGAAGCACGGATTTTCGCGACCTATAAGGAGCGCGGAAAGTTACTTGTCGCAACGCGCCAATATACTGACTTTTCGCGCTTGCCTCGCTCGGTCGGGGAGCAGGCGGGTCGTGGGGAAAATTGATTCAAGCGGGTCAATCTTTTAGTAACAAAATAGACTATATTTAATAATGAATAAATTAATAACAATAGATCACTGATTACATATAACAGAATTAACAACGGTAAAACTAACAATAACTATCACTTAGAATATGGAAGTCGCGCAGGCCAAGTGACGGTGCGCGTCCAGCTCGTTCGCTGCTGGACGCGTTGCCCTCGTAATGGGCCGTACGCGCGTCCGGTGTCACGGCACCTCGGTGTACTCTAGAGCGCGGTGCCCGCGATGGACAGCCCTGTACACCGTTCGCGGTTCGCAATATATATATATATATATATATATATATATATATATATATATAAATTTACCCGCGCGGGCTAGCCTTTACCTCAAATTCCTCGAAGACGAACGTTAGTCTTCTGTCTCACTCTCTCTCGTTCGCTCTCTCTCTCTCTCTCGCTGTCTCCTTCTCCGCCTCGCTTATTTCTCTTCTCGGACACGCCTTCGCACTGTCGGCACAACGGGGAGATATCGCCGTCACTCTGCCCTCGGGTTATGGCGTCAAGGCAACAGGTTGCTCCGCGAGCTGAGTATCCTTCGCGGGAAGGATGTCGGCGGGAGGTGTATCTGATTGACGCGCGCGGGTCGAACACTCGATCAATAGTGACGCGCTCGAGGCTTCAGCGCGGGCAGTGCCGCGCCCCCAGGCGCGTTCTCTTTGGGTAACTACCCTTGATGCGGGCGCGTTGCCTATAGTGCGAACGCTGGTACCTGGCGCTCATTTCGTTACAACCCCCTCCCAGACGTTGCTTGTCCCCGCAAGCAACTTCTGCCACTCAATCTACGAAATGCTCGATCGACCGGGGATGGGATTGTTCGGGCTAGGTCCAACTAACTTTCTCACTTATATCAGATTTCACTTTTTCTTTTTAATAAAAAAAATATACAACATACATATATATATATATATATATATACAAAGGGAGCGAGAGACCTTCTGTCATCTACTCCACGGACTTACTCCGGCCTCCTGGCCTTCTCTGTTTTTGCTTCCTTCCGCCACCCCGCAATAATGTCGGCGTGGCGGGTATCCTTGTCGGGACATTTTCCCGGTGTGCGCACCCCTAACCGACCACATATTGCGCAATATCTCGCCCTGCCCGTCCCGGGCGGGTTCTGTGGTTGCCGCGGGGGCCGCGTTTGGGTACCCTCCCTAGGGTCGGCGCCCGCTTGGGCTCCCGCCGCTGGCGCATGAGGGGTCGCCCGGGTCGGTTTTGGTGTGCCTGATGAGCTCGAGAAAGCGGCATCCCGCCCTGCCTCCTCGGCTAGCCTTGCGGCTTCACACCTGTTGGCCCGTACCTCGGCATTCGCGAGGGACGCCTCGGCCTCACGTGCTGCGAGCGCGCTCTGGATCTCTCGCAGGCGCCTCGCGTTCTCCTCAGCCTTGGCTGCGGCTGCCTCCCTCTGCTCTCGCAGGCGCTTTGACCGGTCGTGGAGCCACTGGTCGAGGTGCTCCTTCAACTCCCGATGGCTGTTATGCACCTTGACCAGCTTATCGGAATATTCCCGGGCCTGATCGTAGCTGCGATGGAACCCATCCCATCGTTCGACCGCCTCTACTACCTTTGCCCGGTAGACGTGGAGTAACGCTCGCGCCTCAACGACCGCTACCTCGGTGGCCTGCCATGCCACCTCGATTGTGTCTGACCCACGGTCGGTTGATGGTTGTGCTGGGGTATCACCGGCCGGTGGGGCTGCAGCGACATGCTGAGCCACACTTGCGTCCCGGTTGTGTCCACCACCGCTTGTTGGCGAAGCGGAGGCCGCAGCGGCATGCTAGGCCTCTAGCTCCGTCTGGGAGGCTACCCCCCGGGTCGGCATTCTCCATTGGAATGGCAGACCTGTCCGGTGTCGACAGGTGTTCTCCCGAGCCGGTGGAAGTTTGCACTCCAGGTGACCTGGACCGCACTTCATCTTCGTCATCCTCCAGCTCTTCTATCCATACGGAGGCTCTGGTCTCCTCTCATCGTCGCCGTTCTCCCTCCAGCTCGCTCAACCGCTGGTTGAATACGTGTAGTGCGGCCTGCACTACTCCTTCGACCTTCTCGCCATCTGAAAGATGGGAACAGTTCTGATGTTAGCCCTGATAGGGCATGTCGCGTTTGCTCCTCGTGCGACGCGGTGAGGTGGGTGCTGGCAAGTTCTGATTACGATTCTAACCAGACCCCTTCGGTCGACCTCGCGGGCGCTTAGTCGGTTCGATTTCGCGCGGTGCCTTCTTCGGTTTGGTTGCGGCTTTCGCTGTTTTGACGATGTATACTGCTTTACGCGGGCGACCGCGCTTTGGCTTCGCTTGTTGGTTGCCGTCGTCGTCCGCCAGCGTTGCCCCCGCTGGAGCCGCATCTCGCACGCTATCGTCGGTCGGCGTCGCATCGCCAGTTACCCCCGCTGGGGTCGCATCGCTCATTACCCCCGTCGGATCAATCGCCTCACGTACGCTTTCGGTAGGCGGTGGCGATTGATCCGACGCCTCTGAGTTCCCTACCGGGCGATCCTTCTCTTCTCGTGATCTTCTTTCTTCTTTCTGCCCGGGTTCTGCTGGATCTTTCCCTGGGACAAAAGGCTTCATATCCTCGGCTTGGACCAGTTCTTCGACTTGCCCGTTCGGACCGAACAACCGAAATGAATTGGCGCATGGAGCAGAAAGGTTTCTTCTCTGCGCCTAGCGTCATAGTACTTCGCCTGCCTGGCTCGGTCACTCAGTCACTGAGCGTAACGCTGACTGCTGATGCAGTTCGTGTAGCTTTTCCATTCTCACGTGCCAAGCTCGCAACAGCTCTTCTTGCGCGGAGTTTTTGGCCTCCTCCTCGCGTTGTCTCCCATAATTCAGCATGGCCGGGCTATAACCTGTTGAACTGTGATTGGCCGTGTTCATTGCGAAAACCAGCTCTGGTAAATGTTCGTCCCAGGCTTTGTGATTCTCCTGAACATAGGACGCAATCATTGTTTTCAGGGTTCTGTTCTCCCTCTCCACGGGATTCGCTCTCGGGCAGTATGGGGGAGTAGTGGTGTGGTACACTCCCTACTTCCAAAGGTATTCATCAACGGCTTTGTTCTTAAACTCGGTGCCGTTGTTCGAATGGAAGGTTTCGGGAGTCCCAAATCTCATGACGACTCGCTCGTGTAATTCCTTAATTACCGTCCAAGCGTTGGCCTTCCGAATGGGTATGCACTCCACCCATCGGGTAAACAAATCCTGAAATATCAAGATATATTCGTAGCCGCCTTTCGTACGTGGTAGTGGATCAGTGATATCTCCAGCCACTATCTGCCACGGTCTTTCCACGCCCCTCCTGCCCATCATTCTTATGGGAGGCTTCTGTACCACTTTGCACTGCTGGCACACCATGCATTCTTTGACGTACTTCTGCACGTCAGCGTGCATGTTCGGCCAATAATAATATTGGCCTATCCGGGCGAATGTCTTATCCCGCCCGAGGTGACCAGCAGTGGGATCATCGTGTTTTTCTCTCAATATGGCCCGCCTGTGTTCGGCTGGCACGGCCATTTTCCACGCGTCATCGTCTCCTATGACACTCTCGACGCTTTCATCTGGTCGATAGTGGTATAGGTTCTCTCCCACGATCTTCCAGCGCAGATTCTCATGCGGTTTCTCAGCTGTGTCTTTTACCATTTTGAGGTACCATTGGTCATTGGTACCTTCTGACCAGCTGAGTGAACTTAGCGTTATCCCCTCTTCTTCGTACACTCGGGATAGGGCATCAGGGACATAATTGAGTTTTCCTTCTTTATGGACTACCTGAAAACTCTGCCCTTGTAACCGCAACGCACACCTACACAACCGGCCTGTGGGGTTTTTCATGTCACATAACCCTTTCAAGCTCAAGTGGTCGGTGACCACCTTGAAATGGTAGCCCTCAATGTACGGACGGAACTTGTCTATGGCCCATACTACCGCTAGACATTCTCGTTCCGGGACGCTGTAATTCCGCTCAGCTGAATTTAAGGATCGGCTGGCGAATTCCAGTACCCTCTCGCCCCCCTCCGATTCCTGTAGGAGCACCGCACCGATCCCGGTGTCACTCGCATCCGTGTTTACAACGAATTGCTCGTCCGGTAGAGGGCTCTGAAGTACTGGTGCCGAGGCAATCAATGCTTTCAATCTCTCAAATGCGTACTGTTGATCTTCTAGCCATTGATACTTTTGACTCTTCTTCAGTAACCTCGTTAGAGACTCGGCTACGGTGGCATAATCTCTCATGAACCTCCTGTACCAGGATGACATTCCCAAGAATCGTCTCAGCTGCTTCAGATCCTTGGGAGCTGGGTAGTTCAGGACTACTTCAATTTTTTCTGGGTCGGGTCTGATCCCGTCCCGGTACACTGAAACTCCCAAGTATCTCACCTCTGGCTTACAAAAAACGCATTTTTCCCTGTTGATCATTAACCCAGCACCCTTTAACCTCTTTAATACCAGCCTGAGTAAGCGCTTGTGCTCTTCAAACGTCTCCGAAATTATGATGATGTCGTCTAGGTAAGCGAGCACATATGGCTCGAGCTCGCTACCGATCACCAGATCTATCAATCTCTGGAACGTGGCTCCAGCGTAGGATAAGCCATACGGGACCAGCCTCACAAACTGAAACAGCCCTTTTCTGGGTACTGTAAAGGCCGTCATGGGTTTGGAAGATTCGCCCAGTGGTATGTGGTGATACGCACTTCTAAGGTCTATCGTCGATATATACCTGGCCCTGCGTAATTTCCGCAGTATGTCTTGCATATACGGTAGTGGGTACGCATCGGGTTTCGTATGGGCATTCACTTTCCTATAGTCGACGCAGAACATATACGTCCCGTTCTTCTTTTTCACCATAACCACTGGGCTCGACCATCCGCTGTTAGATGGTTCTATTATGCGCTGTTCCAACATTTCCTTTACCTGTTGGTGCATCTCCTGCTCGATTTTCTCAGAGACGGGGTAGTATCGTTGTTTGATCAGTCTCGTGGAACCGACGTCGATATTGTGCTCTATATCACACGTCAATCCGCACGTCTCTCTTTGACCTGCCAACATCTCGTCCAGAAGGTCTTTCAGCTCTTTGTGCTCATTCTCCGTGGCATCAGCTACACCAACGGACGGGAGTGCGGCTACTCCCACCTCTAAGCTGGCTACTTCACATAATAATTTAGCCTCCGTACCCTTGAAGTACATCGTGTCGGTATCTGGGTCGAGCATGGCCCTGAATTCCTTGATGAAATTGACACCTACGTAATACGCATCGTCCAAGTGAGGTACTATGCCTACTCGTGTTTCTCTCGTTATGCCCGCCACCGTAATGGGGAGCATAACATGGCCAACCAGTGGGCGACAAGTACCGTCTGGTAGCTTCACCCGTCCTGTGCACTTCAGGGAGAGTTCTCGCTCTAGTGCGCTGGCCATCTGCAGTCCAACCGCCCCCATGACCCTGCTGGATGCGCCAGGATCGTATAGGGCTCTGAGCCTATAGTCCGTGACTTCAATCGACATCCACCATCGTGTTTCGTCTTCGGGGTTATACTTCATTCCCCACGGTCTCACAAGCTCGTCTTCTTCTACTAAAGAATCGAAGCCGGTGAACGCCTTCGCTCCTGCCTCTCCTTCGGGAGTCGGCTGACTTGGCTGTGGTGGGGCGTCCAGGTCCTCTGTCGTTGCCGTAGCTTCGACTTCCTGAGCAGCCACGGTAACCGTAGGCTCTTTCGGAGGCTCCTCCAGTGTTATCTCTCCTTCTGGACGAGAATCGCCTGGCTTCTTTCGGACGCCCACATCCTCCGTCGTAGGCTCGGCTACGACGGGAAGTGTTTCTGCGGGGACCGGTTTCTCGTTAGGAGTGGCTTTGGTCCTTTCCAGCCGCTTCCTTGCTCGTTTTCCGAGCATTTACGGCAATGCTTCCGCATGAACCCTATCTCTCCGCAGCCATAGCATTTCATTGGCTGCGTGGGGTCAAACCGTGGTTTACTCCCTCCTGGCGGGGTGCCAGGAGGTTGCGACCTTTTGGCTCCCCATCCCGTTCGAGTTGACGACCCAATCGGTTTTCCCCCTTTGTCGGGCGCTTTGGGGTCCGTTCTGGTCCCCCCGCCCTTTTCGTTCCTGGCGACGCCGCCTTTGTCCGACATGTTTAGCCGAAACTGGCTCAGTTTCTCGTCTAACATATTGGCAAACATTGCCGTGATGTCAGACGTCGAAGGTTGCGGTTCTTCCTTCGAAATGGCAGATACTTCCGCTTTCTGTTTCTTTACCCCTTGGTTGGGCTTATACGCTATCTCGGGCAACAAAGAAGCTTCCGGAGGCGGGGGCAAACGTATGCTTTTCTTTCGTTCCAACGTTTGCTCGGCATCTGAGGCGGCGTCCAGCAGTGTTTCCACGCTAGTGATCTCGCACCTGCGGACCATTTTCTGTAGGTCCGACCGCTTGTTTCGGTGTAGTAGGTCCAATTCCTGACTATACTCAAGCCTCGGCGATAATTTGTTCATTATGCCAATGAGGCACGTGAGGTAGTCTCGGACCAGTTCATCTGGTCCTTGTGTCCTTAGGTTGGCTTCGTTCCATAGCCTCTGTTGGTATTGACGACTTGTGCCATACCATCTCCTGGCTGAAGTGGTGAAGTCATTCCAGGTCCGCCACTTCGTCCGGTTATTCCTATACCAGGTCGCTGCGTTGTCTGTGAAAAGTTCAGACAGCGCTGCCACAAGCTCATCACCCGTCAGGTTGCTCAACGCGTTCAAAAATGCATAAATTTTAAAAAATTCAAAAATTTGAAAATTCCAAAAATTCAAAAATTTAAAAATGCTTAAAAATTTGAAAAAATCAAAAATTTGAAAATTCAAAAAATTAAAAAATTTGAAAATTCTTAAAAATTCAAAAATTTTGAAAACCTGAAAATTTAAAGCCTAAAAAATCCCAAAAGGATCCGAAACCCTCGAAAGTAAATCCAAAAAATTTTCCGAGAATTCGAAAATCCAAATGTACATAAATTTCCACAATCCAAAACAAATCCAAAAGTCTGAAAATTTAAAGCTGCATAAAAGCTTAGAAAATATTTATCTTTCGAAATAAAATCCAGAAAATTATTAAAAGTTCAAAAATTCAGAAAAAAATGAAAATTTAAAAAAAAATCAAAAAACTGATTAAAAAAAAATCAAAAAACAGATTAAAAAAAATGATTTTTGCAATTATTGTTTATTAATATTTAATAAACAATAATTTCTCTTTGGAGTCGCTCCTGAAAAAGAAATTCAAAAAAAAATATTGTAGGAGCGGGGCCCCTGTGTCGCGTACGTACGGCCTTTTTTTCGTACACTTGCTGTTGAGCCGGCTAATCGTACTGCCCACTGCGCAGCCGCGCTACTCTACTATATTCCACACACACTTCTCTGCCGTGATTAGCTACTTTTGTTCTGACTCGCCTTAAATAATTATTTCGCTTTTGCTTGGCCTGTTCCTTAGTTATAATCGAAAATTGTTGACTAATTATTAATAAAATATTTCCGATATTTTAGTCAGAGCAAAAATAATCTTATGTAATGTTTATTTATTCGCACTCTCTACTCACCTACCTCGCACACACTTTTGTACAATTCGGTGTTTTGGTTTTTCGCTCGATTCGGGATAACAGGTGGGACAATTGTTTATAACAATTGCCCGTGGCTAATAAGCCTTCGGTCGAGCCGCTAGCGTGCAAAGTTAGCACAGCACGCAACGCGTACTGGCGTACGCCTTTGCCCCTACCTGGAGTAAGCCAGCGGCGCAACGCCGCTGAGCTTCTGCCTGGCTGCCGCTGCTCTGGCTGTCCTGCTGCAAAGTTCGCTGAATCCCGGTGAAGTCAGCTCCGTGCAGAGTCACCTCGACGCACGGATTTTCGCGACCTATAAGGAGCGCGAAAGCGCGGAAAGTTACTTGTCGCAACGCACCAATATACTGACTTTTCGCGCTTGCCTAACTCGGTCGGGGAGCAGGCAGGTCGTGGAGAAAATTGACTCACGCAGGTCAATCTTTTAGTAACAAAATAGACATATTTAATAACGAATAAATTAATAACAATAGATCACTGATTACATATAACAGAATTAACAACGGTAAAATTAACAATAACTATCACTTAGAATATGGAAGTCGCGCAGGCCAAGCGACGGTGCGCGTCCAGCTCGTTCACTGCTGGACGCGTTTCCCTCGCGATGGGACGTACGCGCGTCCGGTGTCACGGCACCTCGGTGTACTCTAGAGCGCGGTGCCCGCGATGGACAGCCCTGACACCGTTCGCGGTTCGCAATATATATATATATATATATATATATATATATATATATATATATATATATATATATATATAAATTTACCCGCGCAGGCTAGCCTTTACCTCGAATTCCTCGAGGACGAACGTTCGTCTTCTGTCTCACTCTTTCTCGTTCGCTCTCTCTCTCGCTGTCTCCTTCTCCGCCTCGCTTCTTTCTCTTCTCGGACACGCCTTCGCACTGTCGGCACAACGGGGAGATATCGCCGTCACTCTGCCCTCGGGTTATGGCGTCGCGGCAACAGGTCGCTCCGCCTGCTGAGTATCCTGCGTGGAAAGGATGTCGGCGGGAGGTTTATCTGATTGACGCGCGCGGGTCGAACATTCGATCAATAGTGACGCGTCAGCGCGGCCAGCGCCGCGCCCCCAGGCGCGTTCTCTTTGGGTAACTACCCTCGATGCGCGCGCGTTGCCTATAGTGCGAACGCTGGTACCTGGCGCTCATTTCGTTACGGTATATATATATATATGTAACCTGCACAGCGTTTCCAACGCGTAGTGGGCTATTGCAATGCGATTGTTTGAATGAAAAATGATATTGTAAAATTCAATAAAATTTATGCTCTGAATTTATTCTTATTTATCGATCTTTCTGCTTCGAAGGGTGAGGGCAGACTGAAAAATGGAACCGCTGTCCCGGCTATTTATGCAAATCGTGGCGCATGCGCAGATTGCGTATTTATATACATCTGCACAATACTTAAATGAATATAAGAAAAATCCAGCCAAGTTCATTCTTACGCATGCGTAGACTGCAAGCATATAACAATATATATATATATATATATATATATATATATATATATATATATATATATATATATATATATATATGTATATATATATATATATATATATATATATATATACACACACGGTGACCCATTTTAATTGCCGCACCCGGATTTCTCGGAACCTAAGCCAGATAGGGAAAAACGTTTCAGACAAAAGTTGTAGGGGACAAAGGGGGCCATACAATGGCGCTAACGGCTTTGACCTTGAACTTGACCTTTAAGGTAATTTCAAGGGCAAAGTAGTTTTTTCATATGGGAACACCCTATACACCCTATATATATATATATATATATATATATATATATATATATATATATATATATATATATATATATATATATATATATATATATATACTAGAGGGGTACCGCCTGCTCGCCAACCCCCAAAGCATCATGAAATTTTTTGTTTTTATGAAGGTTTTCTACTTTTCCACACCACCCGGGAAGTAAATAGATTGGCGCGTTTTTTTGTTTTGTTAATTAAGCTTTTGTATACATTCAAATTTATGTTTTATTTAAGTCATTTATAAATAAATATATGTAACTCATACTTACATTTATTTATATTTAGTTTTAAGTATTGTATTTTTTAACATATGTATTTATTTTAATTTTGTTTTTTATTTGAATGTAATATTGTAAAGCTCTTTTTAATTCGTATGTAATAATCTATATATGTAAATTTAATATTAATGAATATAATTAAAAAAAATAATTCTTTTGAATGTAATAAGAATTTACATTACTTTAATTTTTGTTTTAAATTAACAATATATCTTGTTATATTATATTATGAAAAAGTTAAAAATTTCACTCCTATAAATCTAAATTAATTTGCATGTATTTTATTTATGTGTTATACTCTTTACATATTTTTTAGATTTATAATAGTAATAATGAAGATGAATCCAAAAATGTATTTTATAAAATTTAAGTCTTATAAATCTAAATATGGTAGCATGTATTTTATTTGTAATAATGTGCATACTTTTTGCATATTATTTAGATTTATAAATATAATTAATATTATGTTAATCAAAAATATAACATTTAAAACATAAGTCTTATAAATCTAAACAAATTGCATGTATTTTAGTTGTGCATACTTTTTGCAAATTATTTAGATCTGTAAGAGTATATAATAAAATGGAAAAGATTATAATAATTCAATTTCATTAATATCATTAATATAATTTTATATAATATATTATAAATTTGAATTATATTTTTGTGTATATTTTTAAAACTGTTTTCTAATAGATAAGAAAATTTACAACTATGAGAAATTGTTATAAAATTTAAAAAATTGTGAAATATTGTGAAAAATTATATGTAGAGACTACGACAATTTTTTAAAAATATTCTATAATATTTTTTAAAATCCTGTTCCAAATGTAAGCTTAATTTCACAGTTTTGTGCCTAATTTCACAAATAACCTCGAAAACTGCTCAAATTAATTAACTTTCCTGCCAGCGAATTACGTTAATAAATCGAAGTTCTAAAAAGCTATAAATTATAATGTAAATTATTAAGATTGTCGTATGGTCATAAAATTTTGCATTGAAAAAGTCGAGGTATTAAGTTCTTAAATATTAATCGAGCCGTGTTCGAAATTTTGCTGGTGCATTGTTCGAGGTAAATTAGTGTTCGAGGAGCAATGTTCGATGTTCACTGTACAATAAAATAAGGAAATTGCATGGATTTATACACTTTTTCATACATTTGTCACAATTTTCACAGTTTTTCACAGATTGAAATCCTCTAGACTATATAAACAAATATGTTTCGATTATTATTATTTTCTATTATTAAAAAACTTCATTTATTTTCAGAAAATACTTTTGGAAACAGTGTCTGTCAGTGAAGCAAAAATTTTTTCTAAAAGAAATTTAGAGTATGAGCTTAATTTATATCGCTTTTCAACTATAACACGGTTAGGAGAATTAAACATATTTAAAAATTTGAAACCGATAAAAATTAAATTTCATGAAATCCCGAAAAAAAAGGATACATAAGTATATATACATTTAAGAATACTTATAAAAAACTATTAATTTAAATAAAAATATTGTTTTGGGTAAATTATTTACAGAAATTCAAGGTTTTTTAAGAAATAGTTTGATCCAAAGAAATAAAAACAATGAAAATGAGTTGTTTGGAGCAATAACTGATGGTCGATTTAAATTAGACATATTATTATTAAAAAAGGATAGTGATATTGCTAATATTGAGCAAGGCACTAAAATAGAAATAATAGGATATTTACAAGAACTTGGTATGAATATATATTAATTTTAATTTATGGGAAAATATACAAAACTGAAATAACTACTTAACTTCAATAGTTATGCTCTAATATATTTTTTTTTCGAGTGTATTACCCTTCACTTTAAATTTTAATTATTGTTAATATATTCGTTAATATTTACAGGAAAATGTTATATTTTAAAAATTAATACTTCGGAACATATGAAGATTCTGGGTGAGGATAAAATGGAAGTAGAAGATCTAATTTTGGGATCAGAAATATTTCTGATTGGGGTATTATATAAGAGTTACTACTCAATAAGCTGAAAAGTTTGGGTCATTGTATAATTGTATATTATATAATTTTTAATCTAGATTTTTAATTTGTTTATTACTTTCCTATAATTTTATTTTTTATTATATTATACTATTTTCAAATAATATTTACATTTAGTTGCCCTTAACCTTCAGCCAACTAAAACAAACTTTTTTAATACTGAATATTATTTATAAAGTTATTATATTTTAGAAAAACCAAGAAATTATTGATGAAAACAAAGAATCAGAAAATCAGTAAAATGGAATAAACTGCACTGATATGTATAATGAATGAAACACTTTATAAATTTATAAACATTCACAATTATTATTATTATAAACAATTTTTATATGTATAATATGTATATAGAACAAAAAAACAAAAATAAAAAATGATAATTAATAGAAATAAGTAAGTGAGGAGGGCATGAGGAGGGCTGGGAGGAGGGCTATGAGGAGGATACAAAGAGGAGGGGCGAAGAGGGCAAAAAATAAGATCAAAATAACGTATTTTTTTAAACGATATTACCTTGTTTTGAGGAGGAGAATGAGGAGGGCAAAATGAGAGGCGAGGAGGGGCGAGGATGGCGTAAATCTTATAAGATTTACAACTATATAATATAGGAAGATATATATATATATATATATAACTTGCACAGCATTTCCAACGCGTGGTCGGCTATTGCACTGCGATTCTTTGAACGAAAAATGATGTTATAAAATTCAATAAAATTTATGGTCTAAAATTTTTCTTATTTAACGGCCTTTCTGCTGCGCAGGGTGAGGGCAGACTGAGAAATGGAACCGCTGTCCCGGCTATTTATGCAAATCGTGGCGCATGCGGATATTGCGTATTTCTATACATCTACACAATACTTAAATAAATATAAGAAAAATCCAGAAAATTCATTCTTACGCATGCGTAGACTGCAAGCATATAACAATATATATATATATATATATATATATATATATATATATATATATATATATATATGTAACCTGCACAGCATTTCCAATGCGTGGTCGGCTATTGCACTGCGATTCTTTGAACGAAAAATGATATTATAAAATTCAATAAAATTTATGGTCTAAAATTTTTCGTATTTATCGACCTTTCTGCTGCGAAGGGTTAGGGCAGACTGAGAAATGGAACCGCTGTCCCGGCTATTTATGCAAATCGTGGCGCATGCGCAAACTTCGTGTATATTATCAAGAAAAAACTGATTTTTTTTAAGTAAAAAACATTTTACCCTCCTAGCGTTAGCCAAAGTACTTGCGCTGCCGGACTGTTACGACGAGGACATGCTGGTGAGGTTAAGAAGATGGATACATTTCAAATTGTCAAAAAAAAAGTATTTGAATTTTATTTTAGTATTTACTTTAGTTGTATGAAAGTTTAGTATTATTAAGAAAGTATAATTTTACTAATTATTATTTCTATTTACTTTTTTTTAATTTGTATACATTCCATAACAAGTTTCATGTGTTCAGGTTTAAAGGCTATAAAGTCAATGATTCTCACTTTTTACATTTATATTAGTCTACGAACCTAAAAAGCATGTGTTATTAATAAATCTATCGAAAGAAAATAAATAAAATTCAGTAAAATATTGAAATAAAATTCAATTTTAAATTTTTGATAATGTTTATCCATCTCCTTTAATTTTTACTGATGCTGCAGCCGAATTCATATCAGCGCTTTATTTATTTCAATTGGCATCCGAAATATGATAATTTTTTATGATATTATATTCTATTTCATAGTAATTTCAGTGCTCCATTTATTTGAATTGGCAGCCAAAATATGATAATATTTTTTTATATATTATGCAACATTTTAAATCTTTTTAATACTGCACTGACTATAAAGCTTTAGCCAAGGATTTGAAAATTTATATTAAGCTATTCATTTTTACAAGATTTCTTCGAATACAATATTTTTAGTGTAAGTTTTATTTTTATTTTTTTTGTCGCCTTTAACGTTTGCACTGTTTAATAGTAATATTTTCAATTTTTTTCTACTTTTGGCTCTTGAAAGAGCAACGTATAACTGACCGTGGCTAAAGACTGGTGATGGTAGGTAAACTCCGACTTCACTGTATGATTGTCCTTGTGATTTATTAATTGTCATTGCGAAACCTGATCGTATAGGAAATTGTTTTCTACGCATTTTAAATGGTATATCTTCTTTAGATGGTGATAATGTTATTCTTGGTATTAAAACTAATTTCCCCTTATTTTTTCCTCTTAAAATTTCTGCTTGAATTGTATATTGCATCAATTGTTGAATCGATAACCTTGTTCCATTACGGAGGCCTTCGTTCAAATTTAAATTTCTTAAAAGAATAACAATTGCTCCAATTTTTAATTGTAATTTATGCGGTGGAAGTCCATTAGGAGTCAATGAATTCAGAAATTCTGTTGGTAACATTATATCTAAATTTTCTCCATTATCATCTTCTGCCGTATCTATACTGAAATATTCAATAGCGTGCCCTTGCATTATATCCAAAATTTTATTATTAATATCAATTACGTCATTGTTGGTGGGAGCTAATATAACTTTATCATATAAATTTTTCTCATTTATTTTTATTTCAATTCCAAAAAATTATTTGATAATGTTATTTTTTTTGTTATTATATCATCAGGAACTTCAAGTAATTCATTTTCTTCTTCATATACATTTGACCGTTTACCTTTGCCTAAGTCTAATAACCATTTTGGGAAATTATTATTGTTGTCAGATACTCGAAGATTTTCATTTAGTGTCATGTAAATGAAATGTGACCATAAATAACTGTACTTTACTGTATTTTCAATAACATCAATACGGCTACCATGACAAACGACTGGTAAAGTTTGCCTGAAATAACCTGAAACAAGTAACGTTTTTCCACCGAATATTTCTTTACTATTACATATATCTTGAATAAGACGATTAACTGCTTCAAAAGCAAATTTTTATGTCATTGATATTTAATTCCATATTATAATTTGAACTTCTTTTATTTTTTTACCATCGTTTGAGTTGGACTTTATGTTACATGTGGTACTTTCTGTTATATTAAGTGGTAATTTAAATGTCGTATGTACTGTTTTTCCATTGCTTAATAAATTTGCTGCAATCCCGGTCCAAGCAACGCATAAAAATGGTATACTTGATGATTTTAAATAATCTATTAAAACGTTAAGTAAGTAGCTTTTCTTACTTCCTCCAGGCCCATCAATGAAAATAAGATTTTTTTTTTATGTTTTAAACTTTCTAAAACAGCATCATAAATATTTTTTTGTTTAGCTTTTAATGAATCAACCTTAAGGTTCAATTCATTAATTTTGTCGATGTAAATTATACTTGCATCTTCATATTCTTCTATGTATGTTGCTTATACTAGGTAATTGAAAAACTTCTAAAGTGTATCCATTTATTTGTAAATTTCTATCAATCAAATTTAAAGCTAGATTTTCACCTACAACTTTTTCATATTTAGGATGATAAAAAAAGTTTGTATTTTTCATATAGATTTCTTGCGTTAATAGGATTGTGAAAAATACAAGTAAAGGCAAATAATTCACAAAGTGCTGTGGGAAACTGTATTTGGGTTGCTTCTTCTAAACATCTATCCCACTCATCATCCTCATTGACTAATTGTTTGGCTACAGCAGCCTCATAAAATATAGAATATATTATACCATTAACAGTACGTAAATTTTGAAATGAAGTTGCAGCTTTCACATGTAAAAGTAATAATCTAATAAAATACCTTTGAAGATTTTTTGGATTTACTAAATACATTCTGCTTAATACGGGTTTGAAATATTTTTTTTCTCTTATTCCATCTTTTGGATTTATTATCAAATACATAATGCATTGGTAAATCGGAATATAAATAATTACGTGCTTCGGAATCGATTTGATTTAATTTAAAATATGCCGTTAACGTAGTTTCTATATTTTACCTCTTATTTCTTCTTCTTTTCCTTCTTCGAAATATATTTCTTGCTCATCTTCATCATGAATAGCTAATCGTATTATAACATGTGAAATACAATGTAAAATATATTCCAATAATCTATGCATTGGTTCTGGTGGGCATAAATATCTTGTATTAATATATTGATTTATTTCATCATATTCGTATGCGTTGATATCAATCTTTTCATTTTGATCTGTGCTGTCAGAATTCGTACCAAATTTAATACCTGCATCTTTGATTTCAATAAATGCACAGTCATGTCCTTTATAGCAATATTTAACCCGTTGTGGTCACTCGGGGTCCAGCTGACCCCAGGCAAAGTTTGAGATCAAATATCTAAAAGGTGTCTGTTCAAAATCAAGCTTGTGGTGCCATCTGTTGTTGGTACAAGGTACCTCTATAACTTCCCATACATGGCAAAGGCCGGCGTGGCTTCAGTCGTGCTGTAGCATTCAATTAGTGCGGGTGTCTTTTTTTGTGGGGTCCCACTGACCCCCTGTGACCAGTGTGATCGAAAGTCGCAACGAATTTTGAAAATAAATTCAATCAAATTCTGTTTTAAAGTGATCTTTGGCAACGTAAGTATTAGTGTACATGATTTTTTTTTGTTATGTGCTAAAATCGATTTTTTAACGTTTATTCAGATGCCGTATAATCTTCGTAATCGAGCAGTCCTCGATTCGCTCACTCAAAACAACTACAAGGAAGAACGTTTTGATGGCGAAGGCTCTGAAACTGAAGATCACGTTTCAGAAGAGTCGGAGCATTCCGATTACGAAAATGATACAGAAAAAAATGATTTTGATTCTGATGGTGAAATGGCGAATGATCTCGAGAACGCGTCGTTACAAGAGCATCTTGTTCAATCTTCAGCACGAGGTCGTCCCGTGACTAAGCTGAGGGGGAAAAATGGTTTTGTTTGGAGCACAAAAGTTCCGGAGCGTCAGTCAGGTATGAGTGCGTCTATATATATATATATATATATATTATATTGTACACAGAAAGAAACGCGAGCGTGCCTATATAGTTTGAATACAGTATGAATAAGACGATACAGTATGATTTCTCTTATTCGATGATTTATTTTATATTTCGATAAAATAAAGTTTCATAATTATTTTTAAATAGTTAAAATATTTTAAACAATTTTTAATCTAAATAATTTATTATTCAATAATAATAAATAAATAATTTTGTATAATTTATTTTTTATACTTTTTTTCAATAGAATGAATAAGTGATGTTGATCCGGTGTATGCCGCTGGCCCAGCTGCAGAATTACAAACAGTGGAAGAATTCTGGAACGCTCTATTTACGCCCGATATTATAAAGATTATAGTTGAACACACGAACAGCCAAATAGAAGAACATTGCGCTATAATGATCGAACAGAATATAGATCTTCAAACATATCATCATCGCACTGATCAAGAAAAAATCCGAGCATACATAGGCATGCTGTATTTCAGTGGTGCTTGGAAATCGTCCAGCATGAATACGCATGACTTATGGAGTCCAGAAATCGGAATAAGTTATTATTGATGCGTGATGCATAGAGCTCGTTACATGTTTTTGTCCGTGTGTTTGAGATTTGACAATTAAAGTACGAGAAACGAAAACGACAGATTTGCACCAATTCGTGAAATCTGGGAAAATTTTATTTCCAATTGTACAAATTGTTACCAGCCAAGCCGCGATTGTACAGTAGACGAAATCCTTCTTGATCCGTCTACTTCGTACTTGATATTTGCGATTCCGTATTTGGGTAAAATACAGATACCCGATCTACTGTCGGAGTATTATTTTAGAAAGGTAACTGTACCAATTCATGGTACCAAACGCGGCGTTACCTGCGACAACTGGTTCACTTCTGTACCTCTCTTACAACGTATGAAAGAAGCACCTTACGATTTAAAAATTACAGGTACGATTCGCAAGAATAAAAAGAAATTCCTGCCGAGATGAAGATAGCCTCCAAAAACCCTCCAGACTCAAAATTTTGCCACGCAGATAATATGACTTTAGTATCATTCACGCCAAAAAAGAATAAAATTGTATTAGTTATTACTACTGATAAGTTATCTACGGGAATTGAAAATAACAAATCTGTTATTGTTTTACACTACAATTACACAAAAGGTGGAACAGATTGCTTTGATTGGCTCTGTCATTCGCACACTGTCAGTAGAAAAACAAATTGTTGGCCAATGCGAATATTTTTGGGAATGCTAGACCAAGATGGCGTAAATGCACGCATTTTGTTTACATGCAAAATGATAAATGAAGGTAACCAGTCACGAGTTACGGCGAAGCAATGCCTCGACAAAATTTCTAAACACCTTATCACGCCACACTTACAAAATCGTTACGCTAACAACATGCTTCAATCATATTTACGTTCAGGCATCGCTACCATTCTGAAAAAAAATGTAGGAGAACCATCTGCGGAACAAAGATTGGAATTTTAAAAAAGGAAGAGGTGTTCTTTATGCAAACGCAACAAAGATGTGAAGACTAAGTGGCAATGCCTATCATGTCTCCGACCAATGTGCGAAGACCATCGTGCATACATATGTGTTCAATGCGTTGGTGAAGAATAAAATTTTTTTTACAAATTTTTAGTGATTTTTTTATAATTTTCTATTGTTTGTATTGATAAAGTAAATAAATTTTCTATAAAAAAAAATTTTTTAGTGTTATATTTTATGTTAACGCTTACCTCGTTAATTTTACAAATTTTACCAAAACTGCTCACTTCAATCTTCAAAATAAATATACTTTTTCTGGCAGATCATTATAAATTATTTTTTTCTTAAAAGTATACTATCTTGAGAGTACATAAACAAAATATTTTCGCTTTATCTCAAAAATTGAATTTTTGATGAATTTTTAAGTGAAAAAAGTCAAAATTTCGGAAACAATGTTCGTTGTATATTTTTATTATGAAAAAGATGTTTAAGAAGCAAAAAAACGATTGGATCTTAAAGAGGTGACCTCGAACTATGTTCCATAAAAATTTCATGACGATATAATTAATAGAAGGAAAATGGTAACGGTTTTACCGCGTGGGGTCTGGCTGACCCCTTATGACCAACACGTTATTATTCAGAAGTATGACCACAACGGGTTAAACAAGTATTTTATACATTGCACAGTTGAACATACTTCTACGTTAATAAGAGAATTAAATTTTAACAGCAAATAGGGATTATATGGTACAACAAATCGGTTATCAGCAATTTTAGAACAATTTCTACCTTTATAATTGATAGTTTTGCCGTCATTTCTTCGCACATAAAATGGATATCCTTATTTGTTAAAAGTTGTTTTGTTATTATTATTTTTTGGATAGTTTTTAGTACATTTTTTGTGTTTTTATTCATACAAGGAGAATACATATTTTGTTCTCCGCAAGGACCGTGGACCATAAATAGTTTTACAATATTGAATAACTGTAAATAAATATCTTGATTTAGAATTTCCGCACTTATTAGATCATAAACTTTTTCAGGAGTATTAATTTTATCACTTTTATCTAAAAATAATAACATATGCATATGAGGAAGTCCACGTTTTTGAAACTCAATAACATAAGTATAGGCAGTACTTTTTCCTAAAATACCTTGCTTAACTACTAATTCTTTGAATACTTTTACTTTTTGTTGAAACATTTTAACAACAATGTCTCGCCTATCAATTCATATTTTTCTAGATTTTCAGATATTTCCTACCAGTTTGGATTGTACGTCATTGTTATAAATAAGTCAGGCTTTCCATAACGATTTACAATAGTCATTGAATCAATGTAATTTTGTTTTAAAAATCGTGGTCCTCCAGTGAAATTTTATGGTAAAATAAATAATTTTCCTATTTTTATATTTTCAGATTCTTTTTTTTATGTAAATAATCCATTACGCCTTTATAACAATCACTTTTTAATACATTTTGATTTTTTCTCGTAAAATATAACCTTGAGCTTTCAACTTTTACGAATGCATCCATTATTGCCTGTTGAAATATTTTCCCCAAATTAAGATATGGATTAAATCCATTATTATTACAATATTTAAATTTCATATAAGGCATCCATCCGTATCCTCCGTTTGGATATATAAGCGGATATGTCATGGGGTCAGTGTGTTTACTTATCAATGAAATACTAATTGAACTTTCATGTTTTGAATATAAAACAATATCACGTTCTGCAGGAGGTAGACCATCTTTTCCTACAAAGATCATTGCAACTAGCTTCATTATATCTATTTTTATCTAATTTATCATTCCGTTTTATGGGCATGGTTATTGTTCTCGGTGCGCAACCACTTTTTGCGCATCGTTCTAATTCTTCTGTTTCTACCTCGTGCATCATTTTATAAGCTTCAGCGTAAGGGTTTATACTATGCCTGATATTTAACACCATGAAAAATATTTCTTTCCTTGCAACAGTAATTTTAAGTTTATACTACGATTTTATTAAATTTAAAAATACAGAATAAAGGAAATGAAATTAAATATTTCATTTTGCGACCATTAAAAAAGTATCTGTCCCCTTGAAGAATGTTATAACATAAAATTAACAATGTTTGAAAGTGTCAACGTTTATCTGATTTGAAATTCAAATCCTAAGGAATTATATTTCAAATGTACTTATTTACAATGTAAATGTTTAACGGTGTTGCCAGTCAAGTGCAACCGAGCGAGCGGTAGCGAGCGAGGTGACCATTGCTAGTAATGAATTAATAATGCTTAATTTATTAGTGTATGTATATATGTGTCAGCATAATTGTGTGCTGCAAAAGCTTAATTTCTTAATTAAAATTTGAAATCTAAAACCTAACTGAGAAATTTTCCTGTCCCGACGCGCGCTCGAGTGCCTTGAACTTCGCGAGCTGTCGCGATATTTCTACCTACCGGAATGGCGGAAAGACTCTTATACGAAGCAGATCTCGACGTTCATCACTCGAGATTGAGTCGGCAAGTTGCAGTTCGAAGTTCGTTGGACTCTAAGGATCGCTGCACTCTGGATTCTAAATCACGGGAAACGGACTAAGAGCAACGAGAATATGCTATCATAGCGGCATGTACATTCGATGGTATATCTGCGTGTCTCGCAGCTTGCTAAGTGTAGCAATCCGCGAGCCTAACCATTACAAATTTTTCCTTTTTGCCACACGTACTTCATTAGCGCCCGTCGTATCGCGTTGTGTATTCCGCGGAAATTAATCGGTGACTCTACGTTGTATTAGAAAAATAACCATCAAAGTCGCAAAAATCCTACTATAAGACGAGAATCCACCTTTTGCGATCGACGACCGGAAGAAGACTGTCATATACGCGCCTATTCTCGTGTTGCATCACCCTAGCCTATGATCTCGACAACTATATTCTATCAGCTGATTGGTCGGTTTCTCTTCTTGTGAATCTTAATTGATTGCGTCTCATGTCAAGGTTAACTGTCGGTAATGTAGGCGATAGGCAGTGTTGCTGACTGCTGCCTGGTTGCGAGCGCAGGTAGGCTGCTGTCGGCCGCTTTCGGCTATGTTCGCCGCTCTCGACTCGCCGTCGGGGCTGACTCGCCGTATCAGCTTAGCCGTCGCTGCCGAGTATGTTGATGTTGCTACGATGTTTTCTCCACTTACGCGGTATTGGATAATCCTCCGTGCCTCAAGAGGTACACGATCCTCCATTGATTATGGAGCTTGGATTGCATTCATCATATTTGTTGCATTCTGCGTATGTGTCGCCCCGTACGGTATTTTATGTCGTCCCGCGCTATAATCCGATTTCGTAAGATCTCCTGCCACTTTCACTTTCTACCGCTTTTGATCACTTTTCGCGTTGTCTTTCACCTGTTCGACCTTTGGCTATGTTCTTCTCGCATTGATACATAAAAATAAAATAAATGGAAAAGTCTAAGTATTTGTGTTTATAAAGTGCGTAATATTTGCGCTCTGCTCTTGTATGTCGGGGAGTCTTAATCCTTATGCCGGTCACTTTTTACTCTTAATTTAAGTACTTTAAATAATAATAACTTTCGTAACTGCATACAAAATATGCATGTTACATCGTATCTCCTATGCTTATACACAGGAGCTACTTCCTACTCCTTAGGGGCCGATGATATGCAGTGTAAATCTTAGAAACTTTTAACATGTATAGTGTTACTACAGGATGATAGTTTTTAATTTTATAATTGCTCTTGCATTGAATCTTGCAAGGTATTTTAATAGTTAGTAGAATATGTTATTTGACCACCAAAATACGAGATCATATATGAGTCACAAGAACAATATATAATAATAAAAAAATTAAAATTAAATATAATTGTTCATGCTGGTATCTGGCAATAAATCAATAATTTTTAGCATGATAAAGAAAGGCGTAAAATATATAATATAAAATATTATAATATATATATAAAATATTTTTAAACAATTATAACAACCTGCGTTAACATTTTTTTTTCAAAGGTCAGCTTTTTAATAAGTGATCTGTTTTTTAAGTATTGTATTGGAAATATGTTGACGTTGATACGAATTATGAAACTATATTCGTAGCTCATAAGTGACTAATTTTAAGAAAGGAATTATATTGACTGTAAAGGGTCACACTTGCCTACATATAACTCATCAATGTTATCTTTTTAATCTTTTTCACTCACAAAACGTACTTTAAATTTAATTTTTTAGCTATACAGTTTTCCATTTCTTTTACGAAAGCTAGCTTTAAAGAAGTATTTTCATGCACGTACTAAAAAAAATATTTTTTAATTTTATTTATATTACTATCATTCAAATTGCATTTACATTAAAGGGGTTTGAAGATGATGACTGCACTTTCAATGGGTATACACAACCGCTTAATATATTTATCCTAGACGATCATCACCATAAATAACTTGCAGATAATTCATTGGAGGAGAGGTATAATGATTCAATAAATAATCCAATTTTAGGAAAAGAAAATATTTTTGAAGCTGTGCATGAAAGTTCTGATATTGAAACTAATTATAATCGTAAAGAACTAAGTGCTGGAAGTTCTCATATTGAAAATAATTATAATCGTGAAGAAGAATGGGCTGAAAGTTCTAATATTGAAAATAGTTATAATCATAAAGAAGTAAGGACTGAAAGTTCTAATGTTGAAAACAATAATAATCATGAAGAAATACGGGCTGAACATTCTAATAATTGTGTAAGATGCGAAAATATTAATGATCTTTCTGAAAACTCAATATCTTTAGATATTGCAGGATTTGATACAATAAGTATTCTGATAATAACAACTTTAATGAAAATGAAGATTGCACTTTTTTAAATGAATTAATGTTTGAGTCCTCAAACATGACAATGCAGGATATTCTTTTAATAACCACTGCATTTTCATTACGATTCCAGTCATCAGATGAAGCTAGATTAGAGCTTGATAATGTGATCAAACTTTTTGCTGATCAGAATTTCCATAATTTGAGCCTTTCGAAACACATGATGTCAAAGTGTTTTTCTTCTAGAGAAGAAAATATTACATATCATTATTATTATAATAAGTGCTCCAAAGTGATAGTGTACTCAGTTAATGCGAAGCATACTGCTATATGTCAGAAGTATGATAAATAACATAATATTATTGCTACTTCATCTAATTATTTTATATTTTTAGATCTAGAATATCAAATAAGACGACTATTATCATATGATGTTATTTTATTTATTTATTTATTTATTTATTTATTCCAGAGTTACATATAACATTTGCTAAATTCGCTACAGAGTAGAAATTATGTACACAATAACACACTATAACGCCGCAAATCCTGCAGCGAGAATTAGTATTCCCAGTTCGCAGGTCCGGATTTTTGAGGACATATATAAAATTCTATGAATAGTCATTTTACTATGGCTCGTGAAGATGTTAAGCTCAAATAGTAAGTGATGGAAAATTATATAAGAAATTGATGGAATCGTTTAATAAAAATAAAGAATCAGAAATCTTGTTGACATTTAATTTTAATACGGATAGAGCATCAGTGACCAAAAGTGGTTAAAGGGGATTTTGGCCAGTACAGGCAATTTTAAATAATCTCTCACCAAAACTACGATTTCGTTACGTATTATTAACAGGTTTCTTAGTAGTTAAAAATGAGCCAAATAACGATTTACTTAATTTATATCTTTCTAAAGTATTTGTAGATCAAATTCATAAATTGCACACTGATGGCATTACATTAAAAAGAAATGGGAATAAATATGTTTCCTTAACACGTGCATGTAATAGGCCCTTTTCCATACATCTAAAGCGAATGGCAAGTTGAGCATTTCGAGCGTTTTTGCCGGAGCGAGAGGTAATCATTACCTCCCGGTCCTAAATAAAATTTTTCATATTTTTCAAATTTTGGAAAATTCTGAAAATATTGGAAAATTGTTATTTTGAAGGTGCAATTGTAATTTAATTCTGTAAGTAACTGGCGCACGACTTAAAATGTGCAACTCCGCATTCGCCCTATATGTTTAAAAAAGGGCCTTACATACACTTGTAAAAAAAATACGATGTGTAACAAAGGGGAGGGTAATTTCTAGCTCGGGTGATGATTTTAGCACTCCTCTCCGTCTCGGGCACTTCGAAGCACTTGCCCCCCCCCCCCCTTATTGCGCAATATACTATTTTAAAATTTGTCCTTTTGATTCCACTGTTGATTCTGTATGATTCTGCAAAACGGGTCAATCTGAGTTTTAAATCAGTAGCAATGAAGTTAAATATATCGAAGCAAGATATTTATCCGTTAGTCCAACACCAAATGTACATCGATTTCCACGTAAAGGCGTCACTCAAGGCTTTTCAACACCTAAAGCTTCTGAATTAAAGTCCTTGCCGATATCGTTTAGTTTACCATGTTTAAATGGAGTTTTATGTGACGAAGCATTAGATAATTATACTTTATTAGTAAAAAGTGCATATGTACTATTGAAAACTGAAATCTCAGGAGACGAGTTAGTTCAGTGTGAACAAGACCTAACAGAATTCATTTGCTACTATGAAATGTACTATGGACAAGAAAATATGCTGTTGAATCTATTAGACAAACTGGGCCGTTGAATGCAAATTCAGCAGTTTCCTATGAAAGTCATATTTATACGTTATAGAATTTTATTAATAGTCGAAAGGCAAATGGATCGGCAGATGTCTCGGAAACATTTACAAACATTTATTTTCAAATCTGGCAAACAACTTGTTGGAATATCGCTATGCTTTAGCATACCTATGCGTGTAACTGTAGTTCTACACTACTACATGCTTGCACACGAATGAATCGACTTGATATTGATCGAATATAATTATTATTTAAAATTTGTATATAAATTGTATGTGTATACAAAACAGATATAAAGGCACATTATTAGTTTCCAGTTTAATTGTAAGTCGATTCATTTTTGAGGGGGCGTGTTGAAATATTACTATGCTTTAGCATACGTATTTGTATAACTAGAGCCTTATACTCTAGCTATCTCACCGCGCGAAATGCGTGAAAAATGTGCTCTCGGCTAATCAGAGAGCTCCTTTAAACATAATATCGGCTATCTCACGAGTGATATGCTTAGATAATAACCCCCCTGTAGTTCTACACTACTACATGCTTCTACAAGAATCAATCGGCTTACTAAGAAATGTTCCAAAGACATAAACTGAAATGCGAGCAGAAAAAAAAGATGGGAACTATATGAGTCAGCCCCAAATTCTCTAACGTACTTTTTATCAAGTGTTTTAGTCGTACTAGAGAATCTAGCTAGTAGTCGTACATTGCTGGCGTTATTTCTTCCTTGGGCTAGTTTGAGTAAACGAAAGTTATTTTATTTGAAATATACATTGTATTTTATCATTTATTTAACACCCACTCTGACAAAGAATGGAATTTCCATTACTACGACGCAGATAAGAAAAGTCGAAATTGTCTACTAGATGTGACAGGCACAAGTGCTTCATTGTTCTAGTCGAGATTCTAGTCGAGCGAGCCGGACCCTCCATGAAGTCCGAGGTGACGTGTTACGGCGTGCCGCATCGCAAATCGAACTAGAATCATATTTATGGCTTAAACCATATGAGAGATCTTAACGAAAAATACAACAAATGAAAACTAAGATTGTTTTTATCAAAAACAGTTAAAAATGGTAAGCAGTTAAACAATGAAATATCTATAAATTTCAAAGTAGATGAATGTAAAATATGTATTGAAACACATAAGATTTTCATAATAACTTTTTAGATATATTGTGGCACAAATGTAAAGTTTATAAAATAGACAGTGCATTCACAGTAACGAGCAAACGAGGCAAATTTTTGGTTGCATCTCGGACCCACTGGTATCGCAAGTCTAACTCAGAAGTTACATTCGCGCACTAGCATTGGCACTGGCATTGAACGAGTATATCGAAAATTTGCTTGCATCTGAGGAGCCATCGTTGTAGCGCGCAAAAATTCCAGATACATGCAGACGCTCGCGACACGAGTGGGCTGAAGTAGATGCGACTAGTTTACTCGCACGCGCATGAACAGTTAAATCTGTTCAAAAGTTTTTTAAAATCACCCGTGTCCCCCTGGTTACCCTTGAACACAGGTGAACTCGCCTCTGTCAAGGCCAATAGTTGCTTGCGATCGGAGTACTGCCGAGGACACGAGAAATTAACGCGAGTTTTCTTGCCTCCTCGTGTTGTCCGCGCAGTGCCCGAAAGTAGCCAAGGCAGACTGTTTTACCGACACGTATCATAGCCACCCTCGCGCAATTCTTGCGCGTAGACCTCTAGTCCGATGGTTACCTCGGGCTGCCTCAGGTCCCCTTGGATGCTCGTGTTTCGCTCATGTACGAGGGAAACGCTAGCGGTCCGCTAGTCCGCGCGGGGAACGCTAATATAGTAGTATATCCTAGGGGAACTCGAGCGATCCGCTAGGGCGCACGGGAATCGCTTGTGCGTGCGAGGGATGCTCATGCCCTGAGGTTGGCCATGGGTTCGTTCCGAATTTCTATTGAATTTTTCCTTACTCGCCGGCAGATCGCGATTTTGTCTAGAATCAAATAAGGTTATGTTGTTCAAAATTCAAAGTAAATAAATATTCACTGGGCACTGCAGGACTTCACTAAAGGAAACTCTGCTGCTGTTTATCAGATACGTTATCTTTTAACTGCTTATTTATTTATAATTAGGTAATCTTCATTTTTTTATGAGAGAAACATATTTAATGTGATTGACTTTTTGTTATTGTCAAGAAATTTATTACCTTACATTTATTGACTGTCAAAAATATTGAGCAGTTTCTTTGTTTTAAATATTAAAAATTATTTTCAGTATTACTGAAGGTTCGAAAGTATGTTACACAGAGACGATGTTCCTGATAGTTGTGGATTTGTTCAACCCTGCTTTTTATAGTGGTAAGTAATTTATGTAGCATAGTATTACCTTGTTAATTATTGATTTTTAAATGCTAGATATATAAAACAAACAACCCAAGTTACCCTCGTAATTTGTAAAATAATCTCAAAATTCATGCATAATACGATAAACATATATGCTTTCCAGATTATTTATATTTTAATCCTTTGACTCTATCTTCATGCTAAATATAACTGCAATTAACTTACAGTATTGCATGGGTTATCAAGTTATGGTTGTAATGTATATATAATAATATATTTGCATGTCTAGCCACATACTATGAAAGGTAACTGTACATTTTATCCTATAATTTTATATACGTACACTCATTTACTTATAACATCTTAATATAATGGTATATTCATACACATTAAATCTACAGGGTTTATTTAATTTACAAAACCTTTAAAACTAAAATCAAGCATCGAGAGATTGGAACAAAAATAGATTTGAATAGACCTCAGCCTTTCAATCCTAATGTAAATGAAATTGATATAGTATATTAACCTTTCTTAAGCACAAGGTATACTTAGTTCTGAAGCACTGCCGTCAATATCGCGTTGTTTCAGTAATGTATGCCAAGTTTCAAGTTTTAACAATCCACCAGTTTCGAAATATTAAATTATTTTTAAACTTTTCAGTTGAAAGATGGATTATTTAAAAACTGGTCTGGACTATTGACCAGTTTTTAAATAATCCATCTTTAGACTGAAATGTTTGAAATAATTTAATATTTCAAAACTGGTGGATTGATAAGACTTGAAACTTGGCATACAAGCCCTTGCAGTGTATTGTATCAAACCTGTGAATTTAATGACTTTACAGCTAGCAGAAGTTGTACATTGCTGAAAAAATGCGATTTTGATGGTAGTACTTCAGAGCTAAGTATACCTTGTGCTTAAGAAAAGTCAAGATACTGTTATGATAATAATATACTATGTGGGCATGTATACTAATTTTCAAGTCCAAGGTTTTAAATAATCCATTTTCAAACTGAAAAGTTTAGAAATAATTTAATATTTTAAAACTGGTGGATTGTTAAGACTTGAAACTTGGCATACAACCTCTCGCAGTGTATTGTATCAAACCTGTGTACTTTGATGACTTTGCAGCGAGTAGAAGGTGTACGTTGCTGAAAAAAAGCGATTTTGACGGTAGTTTGATGGCTTTTTAGCGAGCAGAAAGTATACGTTGCTGAAAACATGTGATTTTGATGGCAGTGCTTCAGAGCTAAGTGTAACTTGTGCTTAAGAAAGGTCAAGATACTATACCAATTTCATTTTCATTAGGATTGAAAGGCTGAGGTCTATTCAAATCTATTTTATTCGAATCTCTCGATGCTTGATTTTAGTTTTATAGGTTTTGTGAATTAAGTAAACCCTGTAAATTTAATGTCTATTAGTATACCATTATATCCAGATGTTATAAGTAAATGTTTGTACGTATATAAAATTATATGATAAAATGTACAGTTACCTTTCATAGTATGTGACTGCACATGCAAATGTATTATTATATATACATTACAGTCATGACTTGATAACCCATGCAATACAGTAAGTTAAATGCAGTTATATTTAGCATGAACATAGAGTCAAAGGATTAAAATATAAAAAATCTGGAAAGCATATATGTTTATCGTATTATGCATGAATCTTGAGATTATTTTACAAATTACGAAGGTAACTTGGGTTGTTTGCTTTATGTATCTAGCATTTAAAAATCAATAATTAACAAGGTATTACTATGCTACATAAATTACTTACCTCTATAAAAGCAGGGTTGAACAAATCCACAATTATCAGGAACACCGTATCTGTGTAAAATACTTTTGAGCCTTCGGAAATACTGAAAATAATTTTTAATATTTAAAACAAAGCAACTGCTCAATATTTTTGATAATCAATCTAAGGTAATTTGCATTTTTCAAATGTATAAATTTCTTGACAATAACAAAAAGTCAATCACATTAAATATATTTCTCTCAGAAACAAATGAAGATGACCTAATTATAAATAAACAAGCAGTTAAAAGATAACTTATCTGATAAACAGCAGCAGATTTTCCTTTAGTGAAGTGTTGCAGTGCCCAGTGAATATTTATTCACTTTAAATTTTGATCAACATAACCTTATTTGATTTTGGACAAAATCGCGATCGGCCGGCGAGTAAGGAAAAATTCAATAGAAATTCGGAACGAACCCATGGCCAACCTCGGGGCATGAGCATCCCTCGCACGCACAAGCGATTCCCGTGCGTCATAGCGGATCGCTCGAGTTCCCCTAGGATATACTACTATATTAGCGTTCCCCGCGCGGACTAGCGGGCCGCTAGCGTTTCCTCGTACCTGAGCGGACCGCTAGCTTTGTCCTCGTACCCGAGCGAAACACGAGCACCCAAGGGGACCCGCGGCAGCCCGAGGTAACCCTCATTTAGCACGTAAGTGTGTGTGTGCGAGTATCGAGACACGGTCACCGCGTCAATATATGTGTGCGCGCTCTCTCATGTATATATAGGTAAACGCGTTGGACGCGATAGGAAGCGAGATTCATCGCGTCAGCTAGTCCTAGCCGCGACACTGAGCGAAGTAGTCGAATACTGTATACAGCGCACGTAAGCCTCATACACGTCGTAACATTAATAAACGCTATTTTAATTTTAATCCACTGTGTCACTCACTTTGCTCTATATCCTTTAATAGGTTATGGGCCCAGAAAGTTTAGTGTTGCCGAATTTGGAGTTCTTTTAAGTGTATCAGTTTTCTCGGCGAGTGGTTGCAGCTCTCGCGTGTTGTGTAAAAGCTAAGATTCGACAGTTTCTTTCAAGATGACTGAAATTTCGACTACTCACCTGACGAAGTTTGATGGAACAAATTTCCAGGTTTGGAAATTCCAAATGCGGGCAGTGCTGGTCACAAACAGCATATATGATATAGTTACCAGCGTGAGAACGAAACCGACCGATGAGGCCTCTACTGACGGAGTGAAATGGATCAAGCAGAATGCCAAAGCTATGTGTATTCTATCATCAGCAATGATACCCACGCTGCTCGAAAACTGTATAACGTGCGAAACGGCTAATGATATGCGGAAGAAAATGATCCTGATCCACGAGCATAAATCAACACTGGTCCAACAATTTCACGCATGCCGTACGGAGACTAGTGAACCTATTGTGCAGTTTATTACAAAAATTTTGAACATGGCTCGGATGTTAGAAGACCTTGACGAAAATATATCCGATGTCGGTGTAACATCGAAAATTCTGGGAAGTTTGCCCTCTAAATACAACAACTTTGTCACGGCATGGGACAGTGTTGAGTAGAGTAAACGAACGCTCGATACGCTCCAAGAGCGGCTTATTAAGGAAGAAAAGTGTCTCGGCGAGCAGGGCGAAGAAGCCAGCGCGTTTGTTGCCTCGAATGTTTACCGCTCTCACAAAGCAGAGTGAGGAACCAAGCCCCAGCCCAAGAGTTATGAAACTCGGAAAACATCGGAGGTCACCTGCTTCTATTGTAAGAGAACTGGGCATTACGCACGGAACTGCCGCAAACGGAGACAGAATCATAAAGTTAAACAAAACATCAATTCAAATAACGATGAAAATCACTTTGCTGGCGCATTTATCACGACGGTAAATGATGAGCACCAGTTTACCGAAAGCGCTGCTCTGATCAGCGACCGGCTCATGAGGCAAGGCATCGGTGAGATCTGGATTACCGTCAGCCGTGCATCCTGCTATCTGACTTATCATGGAGAGTGGTTCGACTCTTTCACGCCAACTAGTGGCGCGACCGTTGTCCTCGGCAACAACGAAGTGTGCGAGATCAAAGGCACAGGGACTATCCTTATTGAAAGATACATATACGACATCTGGGTGCCAGGAAAGCTTGAGAACGCCTACTATGTACCGAATCTACGTAAGAACCTGTTTTCTGTTGGTGTGTGCCCAACACAAGGTGTCAAGCAGAACAATCAACATCACAAGCCGAAATGATCTCCAGATATGGCATGAGCGCGCAGGGCATGTGAATGGTCTAGTAAAAGGAATCAACGTCAACGACTCCGATTTATTCTACGAGGCCTCTTATAACACCTCTTGACCGGGATCAGGAATCAGTCAACGATTTGGAAACTCAGCAACATGTGAGGCCAGACGAAGGGACATAAGTAGCGACCTTCAATCAAGTCCTCGAGCCAAACATCAACCAAGCAATGGCACATCTTGGCCAGGTCCAGGAGTCAATTGTTTACCAAACAGCCCAGCATACACCGGATGGACTAGAGAATGTTAAAACTCGACAGCTTCGTGACAGAAACACAATTAAAAAGCCTAGCAGGTATGAAGTCAATATTATCGAGTGTCACGAGCCATCTTCATACCTAGAGGCAGTCTCCGGCCCTGATGCTGTCAGCTGGAAGGCTGCAATCAAAGAAGAATTGCTTGCGCACTGTAAGAATGGTACATGGACGCTGACAACACTGCCTGAAGGACGCACTGCTATAGACTCCAAGTGGGTGTTCAAGATCTAAGAGGCAAAAGCAGGCAAGGATAGTCGATTCAAAGCTAAACTCTGCGCATGAGGCTTTAGGCAGCAGTATGGAATCGACTACCATGAGACGTTCGCACCAGTAGTCAGGTATGATGCTCTACGAGTCATGCTTACCCTCACCACCTATAAGGATCTTGAATCTGCCCAATTTGATGTCAGGACAGCGTTCCTCCATGGAACCCTCGAAGAAGAAATCTATATGAAGATTCCTGAAGTGTTTGTGAGTATCGAGACACGGTCACCGCGTCAATCTATGTGTACGCGCTCTCTCTCATATATATATAGGTGAACGCGTTAAGCGCGATAGGAAGCGAGATTCATCGGGTCAGCTAGTCCTAGCCGCGACACTGAGCGAAGTAGTCGTATACTGTAAACAGCGCACGTAAGCCCCGTACACGTCGTAGCATTTGTATATAGCCAAGCGAGGCTGTCGCCGAAAGAATCCAGGGAACAATAAGTAGGATACTGTATAACATTAATAAACGCTATTTTATTTTTAATCCACTGTGTCACTCACTCTGCCCTATATTCTTTAAGGGGGCACACCACCTTTAAAATCTGAAACAAAAAAATTAATTAAGAATTTTTATTTTGATATTTATTTTAATAAGGGTTTTTTTTCCTCAAAGTATACATAAAAACCTACCAATTTGTATATTTTTTACCTTCGTTGGACCTTCTATGCCTCCATGGCAAACCAGACTGTTTTCGAAGACTTTAAGCACTGTCCGTAAGATTCCAAGTCTACGCACGGATGGATTGGGCGAAAAAATTATGGAGATACTCATTATAGTAGAACTTTTCATATGAGCGTAGGGATTTTGATTTGAACGAGTAGAAGTATTTTTTTATATGAACATTGTCAATATAACACTTATTTTTTAATAATTTTATCACTTTTATAGATGTAAAAAATTTTTTTCTACTCGTTCAAATCAAAATCCCTACGCTCATATGAAAAGTACTACTATAATGAGTATCTCCATAAATTTTGAGCCCAATCTGTCCATGCGTTCACTTGGAATCTTACGGACTGTAAGCTGAAATTGATAAAAACAACATTTAGAGTTATTTAACAATTAATTTACAAGTTCTAATAGATATAATTTATACTCATCTTATCAATTGCATCTACTTTTTTCTTCTTTTCAACGTAGCAGACAAAAATCTGCAGCAGTGTACATCAATATTTTCTGGTGCGTGGAGTCCCATGAGTCTTCCTCCTCCTTGAATAACCTGAAATGAAAAAAAAAAACACAAAAATGAATAAATTGAGTAAACTGTACTTATCATACTAAACTCTTGAGCGAACCTTTCACACACTTCACTCAACTGCTTATTTATTTAATCAAAAGCCGATTGGGCAACTGGCTTGCATAGGTCCATAATCCCACAAAAAGTTGAAAGGCCAGCGTGTCCATGTCCAAGTGCACGAGCAGACAGCACAGATCTTCTGTTCACTTCATATGCATTTCCTTTGGCTCCTACTTTGTTGCTGGAGTTGATCGCTGCTATTTCACCACACTTTGAGCACACAATATCTATTTTGAAGCCAAGACCCTGCACACCAGATTCACTTAATTGAACACTACCATGGCACCGATTACAACACAGAACACTTCTAAGTTTAGAAAATAAAATTGAAGTGTCAATGATTCTGTTTGTTGTATCACTGGTGTCTCTAGCACTAGCTGTGTTTTGGAGTTTCCTCGCTGAGCTGGTGGATAGTCTTGGCTTCTTTTGTAAATCTTCCTTTTTTATCTCTTTTAGAAGACATTTTCACTACACTGTATAAGTTCAGTACAATAAAAATATTAGCTGTGTTTACTAACAGGTGGTTTGTAAACATAAAAGCCAACTGTCAAAGGTAGCAAAAATGTACGGGTAAGGTTAGTCAAAAATTCGATCTGATTTATCGACCTTTATCTTGTGACGTAATGACATGTCACGTTACTCGTAATTCGCACATGCGCCAATATTACATATAACAACGCGCAAATATTTGAATATACAAGCATGGATCTTATTATATTATATTTTATTGCTTTATAACTAAATAAAATAATCAATCAAACATTTAGTTATAAATAATATTAAAATAAATAATAATTGATAAAATACCGAATTTACGCAAAATCAGCAAAAAAGCTGTCTCAGTATTTATATTGTAACTTTAAAAGGAATTATGATATCTTAAAACGGTTTTCGGGAGCTTATTCTACGGGAAATTTCCTATAAATAAGGTAAATAAAAAAAAAACGATTTTTTGACAATTTAAAGGTGGTTTGCCCCCTTAATAGAGCCTAAATAGAGTGATAGTATAAAACATCTATTATAAAACTTTTATGCTAATAAAATTTCATACGGACTGTATCATCTTGTGGAATAAGAATAAGGTAACATTTAATAAGAATAATCTATGAATAGTAAAACGTATTTGCTATTTAAGGTTTAGTATGAAAAATATATAATTAAAAATATATGTGATTGTAAATGGATATTTAATATTACAAATAATCAATTGTTTGTAAATCCATCAAATATAAAACTTGAAATGTTATTCAAGGTTTATGCTAAGAATGATATATAAAATATTTAGTGAGTACACAAATTTTTGCTTTAGTAGTAAAAATCTCAGGTATGTGATTTATAATGGCTATGCACAAATTAATTCAGTTTATAACTATATCATATACAAATACAAACTGTTTTGATTTTTGTAAATTGTATTAAAAGAATAATTTAATGAAAAGTACTATTGAAGTGGTGTATGATAGTTAAATCTGTAAGTTCAATAACTTCTGATATAATTTATGACATAGTAAAGCTTTAGTAAACGTAGGAAATGTTAATTTAAAAATCATTTGAAAAAGCTATTATAAAAAAAGAAAAAGGTTTTCGAAACGTAGCTGTTAAATACTATATTCAAATATTATCGTATATATATATATATATATATATATATATATATATATATATATATATATATATATATATATAACTTCATTGGAATAAAAAAAAGAAGGTGACAAGCAATAAAAGCAGTATGATCTTGAATGAAAGTGTATAAGCAAAGATTATTTATTAAAGTTATTATACAGTTTTATTTCTGAGTAAAAGTATAATGCTCCTTTGCAAAATCATATTGGTTATTCCATGTAAATAATATACACATGATTTTAATTGAAAATACAGCAGTAAATATTTTAAACTATGATCTGAAAATAAATACTAGTTATATCTGAATTGATTAAGTTGATTATGATTACAAAATGATTAATAATAAAAGGTACCACAGATTACTTTGTTTAAATAATATAAGCAGTGTAAAATCTATTGAATTAAATTCTATGGTAGTTGAAAAAACTGAAACAGGATATATAATTATACAGCCAAACTAATCATAAAGTATCAGAGTGTATTACGATTGATATAATGTCTATTTTCCTATAATCTATATGAGAAACAGATTCAAAGAAATAAATTTCAATAACTAATACATTGGCATATGTAGATAAAACTGTTATTAACAGTTATGTTTATAAAACTAAGAATTTTAATTTGTTTTTGTTAATAACGTTTCTCGCTTTATATGTATTCACGTGTACAGATAATATATTGTAATAAACTACTTTATGTAAAAGTAGAAAATTAATTCTGTGATATGGACGTGTTAATTATATAAATGATGATTGTATTTTAAGCATCATAAATTTCCCTAATCTATACAGCAAATGTTGGATCATATATAATTAATTCCCCAGAGAAAGTACAAGGAAGGATGATTGTCTGGTTTATAATATATACGTTGATATTGATCGAATGTAATTATTATTTAAAATCTGTATATAAATTGTATGTGTATACAAAACAGATATAAAAGCACATTATTAGTTTTTCAGTTTAATTGTTAGTCGATTCATTTTTGAGAGGGCGTGTTGGAATATTGCTATGTTTTAGCATACCTATTTGTGTAACTGGAGTCTTATACTCTAACTATCTCACCGCGTGAAATACGTGAAAAATGTGCTCTCGGCTAATCAGAGAGCTCCTTTAAACATAATATCCGCTATCTGACGAATGATATGCTTAGAGAATAACCCCCCTGTAGTTCTACACTACTACATGCTTCTACAAGAATTAATCGACTTACTAAGAAATGTTCCAAAGACATAAACTGAAATGCGAGTAGAAAAAAAAGTGGGGAACTATATGGGTCAGCCCCAAATTCTCTGACGTACTTTTTATCAAGTGTTTTAGTCATACTATAGAATCTAGCTAGAGTAGTCGCGCATTAAATGTGTTGAATATGACATCTACATCACATTTACAAAACTATGAGATGAAACTATATGGGTCAGCCCCAAATTCTCTGATGCCCTTTTTGTCAAGTGTTTTAGTCATACTAGAGCATCTAACTAGAGCAGTCGCACATTGCTGACGTTATTCTTTCCTTGTGCGAGTTTGAATAAACGAAAGTTATTTGATTTGAAATATACATTCCGTTTTATCATTTATTTAAAACCCATTTTCAATGCATTTAGTATTTTATCATCAGCGGAAACAACAAATTATTGTAAAAACTTGTTTGCTCCGCCGCGGTTACTAAAATTTTATAAGGATGGACCAGAAAACATAACGTACTTTCGAAAAAGCTGTGTAAAAAACATCAAGAATGTGACACATAGAGTATATATGAAATGTACTTTCCAGTGTTGTATCTATCCCCGACCCCTCTTTTTGACAAGTTATAAGCAAAAAACGAATTTCTAACCTAAAAATAAAAAGTTATTCAAGATTTAACTTTGACAGTCGATAGAAGATTTCAAGACGAATCGATAACAGTTACTTCCTCCCTCATATGTTCTGTACTGCTCGAAATATATGGGAAAAACAAAACTTAACCTAAAAAAAATTTCTTGTACCTATATGTAGATGAATCAAAGCGCAACCCCCATACAAGGGAATCGAAATTTCATCCATTTCACCTCAGACCCTTTCTTTTGACGAGATAAATCAAATTCCTAACCTCAAAATCGACAATTTTGATATACAACAGTTTTGTACCTTTCATGGTGATGGCTCAAGGAACACTAACGTTACTGTTGTCCGAGTATCGTATTGATAGTTAAAATTCCTATAGAATCCACAAATTCTAAGAAAAACATACTTCTGGTCGTGTCATTTGAGAGTTTCAAAGCATATGGTACTTGAAACATCATTATGGAAGGTGCTGCACAACACGATGCACATCTCTTTGATTGAATAGAATTAAAAGAGGGAAGTAAACGTAAGCTGGAGTTAAAAATACAAAAAAAAGATATTAGTGATAAAGGTCAAGAGGATACATTTATTCCTAGAGTTAGTCCATTAGAACGTATGTTTTATAACACATGTAATCCAGATATTGAGCGAAAAGATGCAGGGAATGACTCGAATGAACCTGTAAGTAATCAATAGTTTTGATACAAACAATTGATAAAAATATAAGTCAGCCTTCTGCTAAATATGTCTCAGAGATAAATCTAAATGATAGGAGATGGCTCGATAATACTCGTATCTATGGAGTTTATTTGAATGGAAATACATTAATGATTGGTAATTCTATGAAATAGTTTGAAAACGATCATATCAAATTGAATGAGCTCGAGTATACTTCGACAAAAGGATTACTCGAATTGCATTTCAAACTAAAGCCCAAACCAAAGCTCATATCTCTTGATGATATATTGAATTATCAGAAAATCATTAAAGCAAATAATGTTCACAGAAAACGTCATCGTAAAAATGAGCCGATCTACAGATCAAGAAGAAATAAATTTATAAGCTTTATTGCTCCGATATCTAATTTTTCAAATGCAATGTCTGGGAAAGAAAAAATTAGATCTAAAGAAAACGTTTCGCCTCTATATAAAAAACACTTTGTAGATAGAATTGAACCTCAAAATAAACACTGAGAGAGAAAATCTACTTGGTAAGTAATTATATCAAACAAGATACCTACTACTTCAGTAAACAAGATGACTAGATCAATTCCTACGTTAAAATACGAATGCTCTGATTGTTCGAATGATCACAGTAAAGATGAAAAAGAAGAAGTTTAGCAACAGAAATAATGCAAGTTACAGAATAAATTAGCGCCAACGCTTGATCGTATTCCCAAGTCAACGACGAATCGTAGGACTTTGACAGATAAGATTCACAAATTTAATCAGCATTGTGTACTCACCTTTCTGATCAGTTTGAGGAGTTCGAAGAAACTGAAGGTGAAGATTCTCTGCAAGGCATTGATAGCAATGTAGATGAACCTATTTCATCCTCTTTTGACAACAAGCATATGATTGCTACATCACCAACATTACAATCAAACTTTGGTTATCGATTCCAAGCACAATCGCACATGGACAATTCGCATGAGAATTGGAGAATAAGAAGAGATCGAAATTACTGACTTGATGATTCGGACGATCTTATTGTGTTAGTCGATCAACTCCGAGTAATTGTCTCTACGAATCCATTCGGGATTCACGATAATGAAATCGACATCATTATTAACGAGTAACGTTAATCTGGTTACGTATACTGATATATTTGAGTCATACTAAAAAAGCAAGACTATACATCACGTTTACCGTTGATCGTAATCGATTACTCAAAAAAAATGACTCTTTGAAAAGCGCCTTAGTGAACGTTCGTCTGGAATTTGAATCGAGAGACAATTTTTCAGCTGTATCATCTGCTTACTGCTTAGTCTTGCACGATCGTATAGGGCAGTAGTATAAGTAAGTAGTGATGTTCATTAGGTAATCTAAGATCGCAAATTGAATAGTAGAGATTCAGCGGTCAGGTCTTCAGCCTCAGATACTCGCTGCTAGGAATTTACCACAGAATTGAATTCCCTGCTCAAGGCTGCGATAGATAAACCGATTAAAATTTTCCGCCATTTCGCACAGCCCCCTGTTGGCATATAGCTGAACCTATTGAGTGGGAATAAAGTGAAGGTTGATGGAGAGGTATAAAAGTTGTGGTTGTATCTAACCGGTGAGGGTGAAGAATGGGGTCTGCATCCCTTCACCTTAAATTCAAAGTAGAAGAAAAATGACGACGCTGAGAGTATAAATACTCACTAAATTACACTTCCCAGCTTATTTATGCTTTGACTTTTACTCAAAATGGGTCAAACATAGAACAATTATGGATACTCTCCTCTTTCCAATTGTAAAAACAAGGAGAAAAAGAGGGATACTATACAATGTAAAAAGTATACTAAAAAATTCTCCAAGAATACCAGGTCGTTACCTGATCGAAAAGGATACAAGAGATTCTAGCTTTCCCACGTGGGAGAGCTATGATAATAAAATTCTCTATATTATCGATAAAATTTCAATTTCCTGCTTGATGCATGGTCGGAAAAACCAATAATTCATAACCTGTTAATTATATAAACCAATAAACTTATTTCTTTTACATTAAGTGCGGTTTATTTACAAAACTATGAGATAAAACGAAACGCCATGTTTGCCTTTACAATACGGATCCCTCTGGCCGTTTCTCACGAAACTATAACACGATCTGCACAAAACCAGCAGTGCGTAGAGGTGAACCTTCGGATCATCTTTCTCTCTGGCACCGTGTTATATATCAATAAGTTAATTTAAATTTCCCGTCAATTATCACTATAGTGTTAGAAATTATAAATACAAATTTAAACATTTGAATTTTATTCAAATTTTATTTGAATTATTTTTCAACTGTCGATAATTTTTTATGGCGGGTGTATGTGCTCGTATGCGAGATAATAATCGCGGGTGAGGTCTAGATATCCCGGAGGCCGCGTCTGATTTTTCACTATTATCGATATTCTTTACTACTATGAATAACTCTTTTTAGTGGGTGTATATGCACGTGTGCGAGATGATCATCTCGGGTATGATCCAGATGTCCCAGATGCTGCGCACGATTTTTCATGATTATCTCAGACATGGTCCAGATGTCCTGGACACTGCAAATCAATTGGCGCTGTTATCGATATTTTTGACTACTATTGATCATTATACAGTCGGTGTACGTGCACCTGTGCGAGATGATTATCTAAAGTGTAGTCCAGATGTCCCGGAGGCTACGTATTAATTTTCACTACTATCGATATTTTTATTACGATCGATAATTCTTTTAATTGGGTGTGTGCACGTGTGCGAGATAATCATCTCGTGTGGGGTCCAGATGTCCTGGAGGCTGCGTATGATTTTTAACTATTATCGATATCTTTTACTATAATCGATAATTATTTTTAGTGGGTGTATATGCTAGTGTGCGAGATGATCTTTTCAGTTGTGGTCCAGATGTCCCAGATGCTGCGCATGATTGTTCACGATTATCTCAGATATGGTCCAGATGCCCTGGATGTTGGGAATCAATTTACTCTGTTATAGATATTTTTCATCTAACTATAATTTCTTATGGCGGATGTACGTGCACGTATACAAGATGATCATCGCGGGTGTTGTTCACGTGTCTGCAGGCTGCGAATGATTTTTCACTATTATCAATATTTTTGACTAGTATAATTAATTTCTTATAGTGGATGCGCATGCACGTGTGCGAAATGATCATCTCGGGTGTGGTCCAGATATCCAGGATTCTGCGTATGATTTTTGTTAAATATCGATATATTTTACTAGAATCGATAATTTCTTATAGTGGGTATGCGTGCACTTGTGCGAGATAATCATCCCAGGTGTGGTCCAGATATATGGCAGACTGTATGAGATCTCAATATTATCAATACTTTTTACTAGTATCGATAATGTCCTATAGTGGGTGCACGTATACGTGTGTGAGATGATCATATCGGGTGCGGTCCAGATGACCCGGAAGCTCCGTATGATTTTTCACTATTCTCGATATTTTTTACTACTATCGACAAATTCTTATGGTGGGTGTACGTGCACGTGTGCGAGATTATCATCTCGGATTTGGTCAAGATATATCGGATGCTGCGTATGATTTTTCTTTATTAGAAGTCTCCCGGAGATCGAACGACTTGAGTACGACCAGATAAAAAGTAATGTACCCAGCTACATGCTGAGTCCGAGGAGCCGAAAGCAAGGAGCTTTTCAGCTGGCAATTGAATGTTGACTAAGTCGAATGCGCGCGTTTGGCCAATGGATACTAGAAGAATGACTACGTACTCATCAATAGTGGACCGGATGTCGTCAACTATCCTCGTCAATGCTGTTTGTGTGCTATGCAGTTTACCGATTCAATCGGATTAATTAAATCTCTAAAGGACACAAATTTCAAAATTTGTTTGTAAGCGACGGATTCAAGGATTTTTGAGACCGCCAAGATGGTATTGATGGGGCGGAAATCTTCCACGTTAGTAGACTGCTTCTTCTTAGGGATAGATCTGACTGACGCACGTTTGCAGCACTGGAAAAAATTCCAGATTGGAGCGAGGCGTCGAAAATGTTCCAAAGTACAGGCAAAATAATGTAGAGGCATATCTTCAATAATCGAAGCGTAAGCTGTTTAGGCCGATCGCCTTTGATCTTGTCGAAGAAAATGATTGGAGACCTTCATCTGGTTCAACATGGTTCAAGAAAGAACGATCATCCAGCAAGATACGAGTAGTGGGACGTAAATCGTGCAGAGGTAAAGGTATTACGAATTTCACAAAATGTTGATTAAGTTCATCAAGTGAAGCAGGCAACTGTACTTCAGAATCCGATTTCGAATTGAACCCCATTTCTTCAACTGTTTTCTACAGTTCTCTACCATTTCTACAATTGTGGAGAATATCACGGTAGTACGCATGCATCCCGTTCCTAAATTCCAACTTCACTTTATTGCGCAGATGTTTATAAAAAGCATGTTTCTCTCTACAGCCGTAGCGCTTATAATCGCAAAATACTTTGTTGCGTTCAGAAATAAGCGAGCGAAGTAAGGCCGTCATCCAAGGAGAATGTTTCTTTTTTACAACAAACGTTCGAAGAGGAACGTGTAAGTCATATATACCAAGTATAGAAGAGGTGAAAAACTGTACTTTACCGTCGACATCGGGAATAGTTTCAATATTGGATCCGTTAACGGTGCTAAAATTACGAAGAAAAGCATTTAAGATAGCTTTCTGGCAATTTTTTACCGGAAAATTGTAAAAAAATTTATTGCAGAGAACTGCTCTTTACTTGTTAATGGAAAACATACAAGTCCCAATATAAAAAAAAAAATTTTTTATAGTGAAAGTAATACATTAAAAATGTAGTTTATGCCCATCTCAACGAAAATGGTCACTTGTTGCCCTGAAAAACGAGACCAAAATTACACTTTTTTGCCACGTTTTTCGCTTCGCTTTGCTCGCTCGGGCAGTAAAGTCACCCGCGGGAAAAATATTCGACTTTTTGTCCTTATTACATAATGTACTATTTATCGATTTTCTTCCTCATAGAGGAAGCTTTGTGACGGTAAAAGAAAGATTTCCTAAAAACATGTTAGAAACATTAGGAGTCAAAATACACCATTTTTAGAAAAAGTCTGTATGGATGTGTGTGTGTATGTGTATGTGTGTTTGTGTATGTGTGTGTGTGTGTGGTGTATGTGTGTGTGTATGTGTGTGTATGTTTGTGTATGTGTGTGTGTGTGTGTTGTGTGTATGTGTGTGTGTGTATGTGTGTGTGTGTATGTGTGTGTGTGTGTGTGAGTTTGTGTGTATGTGTGTGTGTGTGTGTGTGTGTGTTTGTGTGAACGGATGTGTACGAAGATTACGCTGAACATTCACGGTCAAAATTAATGCTTCAGGGCTCAATGATTTTGTTTTTTGTTAAGGAAGGGGGCTAAAAAAAATATTTTTTTCTTTTAGTGGTTTTATATTTTTGAGTTTTAGATTCATGGTGTATGCGTTTGAAAGAGCATAAAATGACCTATCTTTTTCAACCCGAAATTTTAAATAGGCTATTTTTTCTGTTACATACGAAAACGTCGTGTTTTGTTTAAATGGTGATATCTGGGAAATACAACATGGACAAATTTTAAACAAGATTGAGGTGAAAAAAACATAATAAATGTGATGTAAGGATCTAATGCGTAATATATCAGAATTTTAGTCTTGTTTTTACAAAAGCTCGATTTTCTCAGCTTCATGCTTTCCAGTATGCTAAAGTTGATTTGCGTCAACATATTCAGTAAATCATTTTAAATCTTTTTTTGAAATATTGTTTAATGTATTTTGAACAAAAGTTATCATTTTTTATGTACTTTTATTCAAATGCTAATGGTATATAATGCTATTGACCTTTAAACAATCATGAAAATATGACATTTATTTATGATTTCAATAGAGTATATTTCTAAAAGTAAATTAATAGACTTAAAAATATAATGAATACTAACTTTTCTTCCTTTTAACGTCTAAAATGATGATAAATTTTCCTAAATCTGTTCGATGAAAATCTTGAAGCAAACCAAATTTACAAAACCTGCCTAATTCTGGTCTAAAAATGACTAATGTGTGCATATTTTAGAATCTAGGAGGGTAAAATATCTGAAAAGTTCTGGAAAATATACTTTTCACCACACTGCGCGTAAAGTGCTGACTGTACGCCCTCTCAGCAGGCCGTACAGTACCGCATGGACTGCCTAGGGAATAAAGTGACTTGCGCATGCGCGATGCGCCTTTTTCCGCTCTCGACTGCGTCTCGAGCGGTAAAACAGCGCGTCGCGCGTACACAAGTCACTTTACTTCTAGGCAGAGCATGGGGTACTGTATGGCCTGCTGAGATGCGTACAGTCATTTCTTTACGGGGGTGTGGTAAAAAGTAGTTTACGCACCTCTGGAGTACAGTAGGCAAGCATGCACTGTGTGAAATGCCGACCTCGCTTCGCTCGGTCGGCAACGTCACACAGTGCGTACATTGTCCACTTTACTCCCTTGATGCATAATGTACTATTTTATATTACGAATATTAGGTAAATTTTTCAGACTTTCATCGTGATTTAAACAGAAACTTTGGAAAAGCACTAGAAAGCCACCTTAAGTTGAAGTTGCTGAATGAACGACGCGTGATAGCTATGAGTTTAAGGTGGTTCTATATCCAAAATCACTCAAAAAGTCGATTTTATTTTTATTGGATTATATTATAGTTTATAATCAAATGAATATTTTAAGACCTCGCAGCACCTCATTTTGTAGCATAGAAAATAAAAACTTTAAATGCATTTTTCTCGACGTACATTTTTTTATGTTCATGATACTCCATGCGCATGAGGTTTAATTTTTTTTATAAGATCGTTCGGTAATACTTATTATATTCACATTAAAATCTTTTTAATGTTTTAACTTTTTCATGAAATTCATATTTGAAAAATAAGAGCCTCAATCAGTTAAAAAAAGGATCAAAAGCAGTACATTTTTACGTTTTTTTTTAAATGATTTTTGCTATGCCTGATATTAAAATAATTTCTTTTTATAAATCTAAACCATACAATGTTTTTATTTTTGTGTCCCAAATATAAAAACGTGTGATAGATATGCCTTTAAAAAACTTGTATAGGCATGGAACGCGATGAAAAACGTCTATTTCGTCCTTTTTTCACAATTTAAAATGGTTATCTGTGAATAAAACCAAATCATATTGATCAATTTAAGTTCAAAGTGCATAAATAACTTTCTGATGTGCTTATATTTAACATGCTTGAAATTCAGAGCGTTGTTTCGGAAGCTGGTAGTATATATGACTTTTTGGATATAGAGCCACCTTAAGTGAGGGGGTTTCTATCGAGAGCGCAACAAAAAGCGCATCATGCTCGGAGATCCAAGCTTGCTGAAGTTAAATGAAAGAGAAGCTCCTGCCTCCTCAACTTCAGACAAAAAAAAAACAGATTTCGTCGGACAATAAACAAGTACGCACAGTAATTTTATTTTATCAAAAGTGACTGCGACCAGATGAAGTTTGGGACATACCCGATAGACTACTGGTCGCTCTGAAGCTTCTACGATTTTACCGCGGGCAAATTCGTGAACGTTAAGAGATACACCCCCTCCACGGTTGTTAAGATGATCGCGCCTGAGAATAATGTAATGAGGGATACATGCAAGTGAGGAATCCTCATCAGGTTTTAGAAAAGACTCACTTATTCCCATGAGCAATGGTTTATTATCCGAAATAAAGGACTGTGCAGTAAAGAATTGCTAGTGTTAGACGTCATAATCGATAGTACCTGATTTTTGCTGAATTTTCTGACGCAGAATAGAGCGCCTGCTTTATCGAAAGCAGTGTTAGCTGCATTAGCTTCTTTCCTAGCCTTACAATTAGTACAACATAATGCATGCTTAGTTCTATAATTCTTAGTAAGATGAGCGCCCGTACAGTTACTACATACAACAATATCTTTACAGTTAGCGGCTCATGACCGACATTATGACATTGAAAACACTGAAAAATATAAATATGATCTGTAAAGTGACAAGTTATCCAGTCAATACTGACTCTTCTGAGTTGAAGAGATAGATATAATATTTATTTGTAAATGTTACAAAAATATGGTTTACATATGTCTCTTAAAAATAAAATATAATTGCACGTATGCGAAGTCAGGTACATAAAGTATATTGCACTTTATTGTCAGAAATGTAAACATAATTCCCAATCATGTCGGTATATCTATCAGTCATACAATTTAAATTACATACATACATTAGAACAATTAGTCACTTCCACTCATACTAATAAATACTCGCATACTTTTAAATACTGTCCCTGTCAGTTAGTAAAACGTAGAAAGTAAAAAGAGAATGAAAACATAAGTAAAATGAATAAATACATTAATATAAATAAATAAATTGAATTAATAAGACTAACTGACGATAACATTCAATCCAAGTCTGCTAAGTATTTTTTAACCGCCGCCTTAAAGACCATTAATGATGGTAGAATACGAATGGAAAAAGGGAGTAAATTCCGCAAATGTGTACCTTGTACTTGGAAAGATCTCCGACCTGTCTCAGTGCACATGTGTGTAATCCAGAGTTCTTTTGCTTCACCTCTTACACGGCGCTTATATTAATTATTTTTGAATAGCGATCTCAGATAAAGAGGTTCCTTAATGTTAATTATTTTGTAGGCGGTGATCAATATGATAACCTTGTTTCTAGAGTCAATCCGTGTCTACCCAAATTCTTCCCTGTATGGGGTGATGTGTTCATCCTTCCTAGCATCTAGAGAGAGCCGCTGCTGATATAAAACGGTTGTAGGAGCTTGGTTTGCCGGGCATTAAGTTTGAGGACAGCATCTATGTACTCTTTGCTAACACTAACTAACTTCGGTGTTGTATGTAAATAGATCTCTCTACAGTTTACGATACTTTGGTTCATGCACTACCGAGGCGCTGCGTAAGCAGCTTGCATGTGCACTGGAAGTGCCTCATTTAGATCACTGTTCCGTGGTCTATCTTGATATGTCGGAAGAGCTTGAAACTAGATTACAGAGGCTTCAAAATTCGTGTATGAGATATATATGCGGTGTTAGGAGGGATGAGCACATCACTGCGAACAGAAAGTACCTCGATTGGTTAAATGTAAAGGAGAGAAGAACGTATTTTGCAGGGTTGTTATTGTATAAATCAATAAATAAGGAGCAACCCCCGTATCTTGCAGCTCTCTTTATGAAAAACAAATCGAGGTCTTTCAGTAGGAATAGTGTAAAAGAGCTCTCAGTTCCGGGATTACGCACTGACACAGGCCTTTTTTCATTTAGAGCGCAAGGTGCACATTTCTGGAACTTTCTCCCCTGCGGTGTGAGATATCTGCCGTCGTTATGTAAATTCAAAACAGCATTACACAGATATATCAGACAACTACAGCAGCCGTGATAATTCAGTATTGTTTTTGTAGTTGTCTCTGTGCGTTATTTATTCAATTATTTCAGTGTTATTTATCAATTTTATCTCTGGCTTGCCATGTTGTGTTAGGAGTGAATGTATTTATAGTATGAATGGTTGCCACTTTTCTGCAAGTGTAATTTATTTATTTATTCTTATAAATTGACTATATTTTATTAAGTATGGATGTATTTATAAGCTTGAACGGTTATAAGAATGTGGCGAGTGTGCACGAATATTTCAAACCTTTAACGCGATAAATATATTATTTTGTAAGTGGTGCATATGCTATTAATTTTTAACTGTACGATAAGCGATTTTAACCAATGACGATATGAGATAAACATGATCTTATGACGAGCTGTGATTACAAGACTATTTTATTTAGGAATAATGATGACGACTATGAATTAAGAAAGATATATTATGTAATTTAAATGCTGTATTTTTTTATGCTACATTGAATAAAGAGTATATCTATCTATCTATGTATCTACTAGAGGTCCTAGCCTGGATCTGAATTAAGAAAGGTAGGAGGGTTTACTGATCCGAATTATTCTACGAGGGTAGTTCAATAAGTCTTTAGAATGACCAACAGATGGCGCGCGAATCGCTCCAAATCATCCGTTTTCAGTCAGCACCACTCCCGACTAGATATATGGTGCAGTCACAGTCCACATCTTCTGAGTTTACGTGTTTTTATAACCAATTGAAAAAAAAAATTGCTTGTTAAGAAAAATGGAAAAAAACGAGTTCAGAGCGGTAATTAAACATTTTCATTTAAAGGGTTTAACTCCATATGAGATAAAAAATGAATTGGACTCAGTTCATGGCACATCTGCCCCTGGCTTAGCAACGGTTTATAACTGGGTAAATGAATTTAAGCGTGGTCGTACATCAATAAGTGACGAACCACGTTCAGGAAAGCCCGTAGAAGCAACTACTCCCGAAATCATCAATAAAATCCACGATATGGTGTTGAAGGATAGAAGATTAAAAGTGCGTGAGTTAGCTGAGGCCACAAGGATATCTATAGGTGCAGTTGTTTCAATTCTACATGAAAAATTAGGAATGAAAAGCTATCGGCAAGATGGGTGCCGCGTTTGCTCTCAGCTGAGAATAAACGCAATAGAGTGGTCGCCTCTGAGGCTCTTTTGGCGCGCATAAGTCGGAATCCTGAGGAATTTTTTCGTCGATTTGTGACTGTGGATGAAACATGGATACACCACTACACTCCTGAGACAAAGGAACAATCCAAACAGTGGATTTCCACAGGCGAACCAGCTCCAAAGAAGGCAAAGACCGTAAAGTCAGCTGGTAAGGTTATGGCTACAGTTTTTTGGGATGCACGTGGAATTATACTTATTGACTACTTGGAAAAGGGTAAAACAATTACTGGTGAGTATTATGCATCATTATTAGAGCAGCTGAAAGAAGAAATTAAAAAAAAACGACCACATTTGGCGAGAAAAAAAATTCTCTTTCATCACGACAACGCCCGAGTTCACACATGCTTCGTTTCAATGGCTAAAATTGAAGAACTAAAATTCGAATTGGTCGAACACCCACCGTATTCACCAGATTTAGCACCCAGTGACTTTTTCTTATTTCCAAACTTGAAAAAATGGCTCGGTGGACAGAGATTTACGGACAACGAAGACGTCATTGCCTCTGTAAGTGCTTATTTTGAGGAACTTCCGAAAACGCACTTTTCTGAAGGATTAAAAAAACTTAAAAAGCGATTGACCAAGTGTATAGAGCTCCAAGGAGATTATGTTGAAAAAAAAAAAAAATTTACCCAAAAAAAATTGTTTTTATACTTTATTCTAAAGACTTATTGAACTACCCTCGTATATAGAAGCAAGAAATCAAAATCTGTACTACGTTGTTCAATATTTAACCAGCCCAGTTTCATCCTGTATGGGGTGATGTATTTGTCCCTTCTGACGCTGGAGGTATACCTAACACCGGAGTTCTGCAGTCGCTGTAACTCCTCTTATGTTCTCTGTTAACTTTAATAAGGTGTGGCCGATGATCTACCCACATAGCACCCAATATTGCAGGAATGTCGTAGAAATATTGCAACGTGGCTGTGATATTGCGGATAAGTTGATATATTGCCGCTAGGTGTCGATTTGGCGTTTTCTCGCAAGTGCTAAGATTCGTTTTCAGTTACGATATAAGGACGGTTCAAACATTACGATAATGTGTGTCATCCCGAAGCTACTGCATATGAACAATTATTGTCAGGCATTTATTACATGTATATTACTTATACTAATAAACGTACTAGCGTTACGGCGAAATAAAAATAAAAAAAAATGCAAAAGAAATTATATATAGTTTCGATAAATTGATAATAATATTGCTGGAATGTCACTGAAATATTATCCAGTATTTCCTGCAATAACACTGCAATATTTCCCGTTCTCATCGCAAAAACTAAAAACCCATAATAATATTGCTGTAATGTTACTGAAATGTGGTCTAATTGTCACCAAAATATTGTACTCATATTCTGCGTAATATTCCTGTGTTTAAAACGTCGTGGCCATTAAATATTGCTACAGTATTCCTGCAATATTACTGCTATATATCACAGGAATATTTAATATTGCGTGTAGTACTCATATGATATTGCTGCAATATTGAGTGCTATGTGGGTAGTTATGCACAATCTTCTCGAGGACCTTGGAGTGAAAACTCAATAAGGCTATTGGACGGAAGTCCGTGACTGAATATAGTACAGCGATATTTTTTAGAGGCACCAAGTGAGCTTTCTTCCAATCCCCCGAATAGATACTATTTGCGAGCGAAGAATTAAATATTTTGGCAAGATGGTATCCAATAACTGGAAGCGCTTTTGCTACCACCTTTGTCCGCCACAGAGATTTTCTTACAAACGAAACCCTCCTGTGAGGCCAATGCTATGATGTCGTCCATCTCATCATCGCATTCACTCTGAGAGACTGGCACCCCCGCAAAGTGAGAGTTAAGCTCCTCCGGCGTAGAACCGTGAAGATAGTCCTTTGCAGCGAGCAGCAATCCGAGAGCATACAGCTCCTTCCAAATATCTTTTTTATCAGTTAAAGCATCGAAAATTCTGTATTGAAAGTAGGAGTTGCTTGCCTGCTCCGCTCTACACTCCGCTTCTTTGGAAAGTTGTAGGTATTCTTGGCAGAGTTTATTATCTCTCATCCTCTTGCACCGTCGATGAACAGAGTCACGTTTGTTATAAATGTGCATGAGATCGGCATCCACCTATGGAGGTTTAACATTATTCTTAGACTTACAAATTTTAAAGGAGCTAATTTTTCTATTGCCTTCATGCGATTACAGCCGACACACATGAGTCCACTGTTCACGTCGCTGTCTAAGCAATCGAGTGACCGGCAATCACAGTATAGGCTGGGTGCACATAGACTTCAGCGCCCCTCGGTAGCGTAAAAACAACTCATTTGGGTGAAAAGTAAATAATCCATTTTGACCCAAATAGTATAATTTTAATCTGAAATTCACTGAAAACTCCAAAAATTTCTGTATAAGAAGCGAAAAGTTATTAAATTATTCGTTTTATGTATAAAACCGCAGTTATCTGTTTATTTGTTTGACCCAAATGATTTGTTTTTCCAATACCGGGGGGCGCTGAAGTCTACGTGCACATAGCCTATCGAAGAAAAGATAGTAACTGATTTTAGTCTATTTTCTTATAATCTCTATAGATGAAAGCGGATAGTTTGTGGAGGTTTGATTGTGTGCGTTTGTATTGTAACATCAATAATATTATGGCGACTTAAAAGTCACCAATCGATTGTCAGCACTAACAAGGAGAGTCCACGACCTGCGAGAAGTGGATTTCGAAGAGGCTTCAGGAAGTGCTTTCTAGTATCTACAGCTGATGCCTAGCACCTGCAGTTTTGTCTCATAGGCCATTGGAGTCAAGATATGACCTATTATATTCAAAATACTCGTTATTTCAGTAAAAAAATGGTACCTATACCTTGTATCATAAGTCTACAAGATTTTTTGCTACAGAATTGATGTGACAAGATAAAAAAGTTGACTAATGGAGTTTTAATTTAAGCTTCATTACAAATAAAAATATTACTCTGTTGCAAAGTTATGAACAATCAAAAATGATGTCGAAAAATGCATGGAAAACTACTCAATTTAAAGAGATGAAAATCCGTCATCTTGTATTCGATTTTTGTCATTATTTTTAATTATACATAATTTTGCAAAGGAACAATATTTTTATACGAAACAAAGCTTAAATTGAAGTTCTTTTAGTCAACTTTTTCATTTGTCTGAATCCTCATGAAAAACCGCTTCCCGCAGGTCGAAGACTCTCCTTGTCAGTGTAATGACGATAGATATCCGAAATGTCATTAGATATCCGTCTCACGAACTGCGCGTTCCCCGACGTTCAAAGCAGATTCGCATTAAGGTACCCCATTATAATATTATGACTGAAATCGTTGATGTAAGTTTGATGATGTAACACATGATGTATATCTTTTATTTCTCCATGATGCATAAGCTCTTTAAAGGTCCTCGAAATCCATTATCAATGCTGGAATCGCTTTCACCAATTCAATGTCTTCAGCAAGCTTAGACGTTTCTGAGTTGACCTTAACGTTACAATTCCGACATTAGTGGCAATAACTGAGATATTACTGGCACAGTCTTGAATCTTATCTAACCTAACTCTGTTTTCTTCTATGGGGAATTCAACGTAGTTGGCTGTACTATTGTTGGCTCTGTCGATAGTTGAGTTCTTCGAAGTACTCGTGCTACCAGTGGGTCGTTGCCCCTGCTCAGCTGCAACCCGTGTACGCTGTATTGGACGGGCTAGAGGCATGCTCCGCTCCATGCTCAGTGTGTAAATCCTCCCTTTCTTGCCTGAGTGATAAACCGCTAAGTCTCTCTTCCGCGCTGGTGCTCGTGCTGGAGAGAGACTGAGGTAGAGGAGCGAGGAGCGCCAGCTGTGACGAAGAGTGGCTAGTAGTAGTAGTGGGAGCTGCCTGCGGACGGATCGGCTATGGCTGCGGCTCCGATGATGCACGTGTGTGTTTTTGTTACTGATGTTTATGCTATGGACACATTTAAGAGCAGTATTACTACGTGTTTTCTGCACATTTTCATTACACGTAGAGTGGCATTTGCGTGTGCACGTAGAGTATTTGATTAGCGCGTTGGAATTAGCGGAGCTTTGTGGCAGCTGGTGCAGGTCAGTGTGTTCATTGCATGACAGGCCTAGCAGCCTGCATTTATAGTTCACACACGTACGTTCTACTCGTCGGTATATTTTCTGCTTTCTTTGAAGGCTGATTTACATATGTCACCTGGACAAAATAGATCAAGTGCCTGCAGAGATGGTATAAGCAGCGCGTTATGAACAGCTAACCTAAAGAAAAATGATGCAAGTCGGTCGTAAAAAGACTCTCCAAAAACAATCGAGGCCCTGCAGGAGCACTACGAATAATAACTTCAGCGGTAGCTCACACTAAGGAGCACACGAGCAGATGTCACACAAAACGTGTTAATAAATAAGCTCTGAAACAGGAGCTGCTGAAAACGCGCACCGCACACCAGGGAGAAAGAGATAGATAGATAGATATACGATTTATTTGTCATTTTTGGAAAAAATACATTACATAAATTGTTATTTTGTCATTACATTAAAGTCTTTGTCATTATCACAGGTCGTCAGTACATACATATAAGAATAATTGTTGCACAATGTGTCATTATCTAATATCACATTATGTCTATATTACAGTTTCATAACAATTTCTGAA